>CAMAPE010000005.1:52540000-52617500 GCA_945859875.1 Cuscuta europaea
GAGCGTATTATATCTCGTTGGAAAGATAGATCGAAGCTCTAAAGCTATTGTTCCAACTTCATTTACAAAGCATTAATTAAAAGTTAAAGATTAACCATATATTCACAAATGTTTCTGATTTCACTCCGAACTCGTGTAGAATTTGAGGCGATCACATCTTGCTCTATTTTGTGCCGTTGAAAGCGTTTTATATCTCGTTGGAAGGCTATTACCGAGTTCTAAAACTTGTCTTCAGGCGCTGGTTTCAGAGTATCAAGGGTTGATTGCTAATTACTGAAATACACTGTATTTACGCTTAAAATGCTCTATTTTCGCTGAAAACGATAAATCATAGAGATAAGGCTAAGTATTTGTGACACTCGTATCTTGCTGTGTGTTTATCCGTTTGGAACTTATTATATCTCGTTGGAAAGATAGATCGGAGATCTAAAGCTATTGTTCCAACTTCATTTACAATGCATTAATTAAAAGTTACAGATTAACCATATATTCACAAATGTTTCTGATTTCACTCCGAACTCGTGTAGAATTTGATGCGATCATATCTTGCTCTATTTTGTGCCGTTGAAAGCGTTTAATATCTCGATGGAAAGATCTTACCAAGTTCTAAAACTTGTCTTCAGGCGCTGGTTTCAAAATAGCAAGGGATGATTGCCTAATTACTGAAATACACTGTATTTACGCTTAAAATGCTCTATTTTCGCTGAAAACGATAAATGATAGATATAAGGCTAAGTATTTGTGACACTCGTACCTTGCTGTGTGTTTATCCGTTTGGAGCGTATTATATCTCGTTGGAAAGATATATCGGAGATCTAAAGCTATTGTTCCAACTTCATTTACAATGAATTAATTAAAAGTTACAGATTAACAATATATTCCCAAATGTTTCTGATTTCACTCCGAACTCGTGTAGAATGTGATGCGATCATATCATGCTCTATTTTGTGCCATTGAAAGCTTTTAATATCTCTTTGGAAAGATCTTACCGATTTCTAAAACTTGTCTTCAGGCTATGGTTTCAGAATATCAAGGGATGATTGCCAAATTACTAAAATACTCTGTATTTACGTTAAAAGTGCTCTATTTTCGCTGAAAACGCTAAATCATAGAGATAAGGCTAAGTATTTGTGACACTCATATCTTTCTGTGTGTTTATCCGTTTGGAGCGTATTATATCTCGTTGGAAAGATAGATCGGAGCTCTAAAGCTATTGTTCCAACTTCATTTACAATGCATTAATTAAAAGTTACAGATTAACCATATATTCACAAATGTTTCTGATTTCACTCCGAACTCGTATAAAATTTGAGGCGATCACATCTTGCTCTATTTTGTGCCGTTGAAAGCGTTTAATATCTCGTTGGAAGGATCTTAACGATTTCTAAAACTTGTCTTCAGGCGCTGGTTTCAAAGTATCAAGGGATTATTTCATAATTATTAAAATACACTGTATTTACGCTAAAAGTGCTCTATTTTAGCTGAAAACGCTAAATCATAGAGATAAGGCTAAGTATTTGTGACACTCATATCCTGCTGTGTGTTTATCCGTTTGGGGCGTATTATATCTCGTTGGAAAGATAGATCGGAGCTCTAAAGCTATTTTTCCAACTTCATTTACAATGCATTAATTAAAAGTTACAGATTAACCATATATTCACAAATGTTTCTTATTTCACTCCGAACTCGTGTAGAATTTAATGCGATCATATCTTGCTCTATTGTGTGCCGTTGAAAGCGTTTAATATCTCGTTGGAAAGATCTTACCGAGTTCTAAAACTTGTCTTCAGGCGCTGGTTTCAAAATATCAAGGGAGGATAGCCTAATTACTAAAATACACTGTATTTACGCTAAAAGTTCTCTATTTTCGCTGAAAACGCTACATCATAGAGATAAGGCTAAGTATTTGTGACACTCATATCTTGCTGTGTGTTTATCCGTTTGGAGCGTATTATATCTCGTTGGAAAGATAGATCGGAGATCTAAAGCTATTGTTCCAACTTCATTTACAATGCATTAATTAAAGTTACAGATTAACCATATATTCCCAAATGTTTTTGATTTCACTCCGAACTCGTGTAGAATGTGATGCGATCATATCATGCTCTATTTCGTGCCATTGAAAGCGTTTAATATCTCGTTGGAAAGATCTTACCGAGTTCTAAAACTTGTCTTCAGGATCTGGTTTCAGAATATCAAGGGATGATTGCCTAATTACTAAAATACACTGTATTTACGCTAAAAGTGCTCTATTTTCGCTGAAAATGCTAAATCATAGAGATGAGGCTAAGTATTTGTGACACTCATATGTTGCTGTGTGTTTATCCGTTTCGAGCGTATTATATCTCGTTGGAAAGATAGATCGGAGCTCTAACGCTGATGTTCCAATTTCATTTACAATGCTTTAATTAAAAGTTACATATTAACCATATATTCACAAATGTTTCTGATTTCACTCCGAACTCGTGTAGAATTTGTGGCGATCATATCTTGCTCTATTTTGTGCCGTTGAAAGCGTTTAACATCTCGTTGGAAGGATCTTACCGAGTTCTAAAACTTGTCTTCAGGCACTGGTTTCAAACTATCAGGGGATGATTGCCACATTACTAAAATACACTGTATTTACGCTAAAAGTCCTCTATTTTCGCTGAAAACGCTAAATCATAGAGATAAGGCTAATTATTTGTAACACTCATATCTTTCTCTGTGTTAATCCGTTTGGAGCGTATTATATCTCGTTGGAAAGATAGATCGGAGCTCTAAATCTATTGTTCCAACTTCATTTACAATGCATTAATTAAAAGTTACAAATTAACCATATATTCACAAATGTTTCTGATTTCACTCCGAACTCGTGTAGAATTTGATGCGAACATAACTTGCTCTATTTTTTGCGGTTGAAAGTGCTCTATTTTCTAAAACTTTTCTTCTGGCGCTGGTTTCTAAATATCAAGGGATGATTGCCTAATTACTAAAATACACTGTATTTACGCTAAAAGTGCTCTATTTTCGTTGAAATTGCTAAATAATAGAGATAAGGCTAAGTATTTGTGACACTCATATCTTGCTGTGTGTTTATCTGTTTGGAGCGTATTATATCTCTTTGGAAAGATAGATCGGAGCTCTAAGGATGTTTTTACTTGGATCATAATTTGTTGGTATGACCTGGTCTAGTTTGTTTTGGTGTGGTTTGTTTTGGTCTAGTCTGGTATGGTCTGGTCTGAAATTTTATTTTTTATATTTTTTGCGTAGATATTTTGAAACCAGCGCCTGAATGCAAGTTTTAGAACTAGGTAAGATCTTTCCAACGACATATTAAACGCTTTCAACGGCTCAAAATCGAGCAAGCTATGATCACATCAAATTCTACACGAGTTCGGAGTGAAATCAGAACTATTTGTGAATATATGGTTAATCTGTAACTTTTAATTAATGCATTGTAAATGAACTTTGAAGAATAGCTTTAGAGCTCAGATCTATCTTTCCAACGAGATATAATACGCTCCAAACGGATAAACATAGAGCAAGATATGAGTGTCACAAATACTTAGCCTTATCTCTATGATTTAGCGTTTTCTGAGAAAATAGAGCACTTTTAGCGTAAATACAGTGTATTTTAGTAATTAGGCAATCATCCCATGATATTTTGAAACCAGCGCCTGAAGACAAGTCTTAGAACATGGTATGATCTTTCCAACGAGATATTAAACGCTTTCAACGGCAAACAATAGAGCAAGATATGATTGCATCAAATCTACACGAGTTCGGAGTGAAATCAGAAACATTTGTGAATATATGGTTAATCTGTAACTTTTAATTAATGCATTGTAAATGAAGTTGGAACGATAGTTTTAAAGCTCCGATCCATCTTTCCAACGAGATATAATACGCTCCAAACGGATAAACACACAGCAAGATATGAGTGTCACAAATACTTAGCCTTATCTCTATGATTTAGCGTTTAATCGAAAATAGAGCACTTTTAGCTTAAATACAGTGTATTTTAGTAATTAGGGAATCATCCCTTGATATTTTGAAACCAGCGCCAGCAGACAAGTTTTAGAACTCGGTAAGCTCGTTCTAACGAGATTTTGAAACCAGAGCAAGAAATGTTCGCATCAAATTCTACACGAGTTCGGAGTGAAATCAGAAACATTTGTGAATATATGGTTAATTTGTAACTTTTAATTAATGCATTGTAAATGAAGTTGGAACAATAGATTTAGATCTCCGATCTATCTTTCCAACGAGATATAATATGCTCCAAACGGATAAACACACAGCAAGATATGAGTGTCACAAATACTTAGCCTTATCTCTATGATTTAGCGTTTTCAGCGAAAATAGAGCACTTTTAGCGTAACTACTGTTTTTTAGTAATTAGGCAATCATCCCTTGATATTTTGAAACCAGCGCCTGAAGACATCATTTAGAACTCGATATTATCTTTCTAACGAGATATTAAACGCTTTCAACGGCACAAAATAGAGAAAGATGTGATCGCATCAAATTCTACACCAGTTCGGAGTGAAATCAGAAACATTTGTGAATATATGGTTAATCTGTAACTTTTAATTAATGTATTGTAAATGAAGTTGGAACAATAGCTTTAGAGCTCCGATCTATCTTTCCAACGAGATATAATACGCTCCAAACCGATAAACACACAGCAAGATATGAGTGTCACAAATACTTAGCCTTATCTCTATGATTTAGCGTTTTCAGCGAAAATAGAGCACTTTTAGCGTAACTACTTTGTATTTTAGTAATTAGGCAATCATCCCTTGATATTTTGAAACCAGCGCCTGAAGACATGTTTTATAACTCGATAATAGCTTTCTAACGAGATATTAAACGCTTTCAACGGCACAAAATAGAGCAAGATATGATCGCATCAAATTCTACACCAGTTCGGAGTGAAATCAGAAACATTTGTCAATATATAGTTAATCTGTAACTTTTAATTAATGCATTGTAAATTAAGTTGGAACAATAGCTTTAGAGCTCCGATCTATCTTTCCAACGAGATATAATACGCTCGAAACGGATAAACACACAGCAAGATATGAGTGTCACAAATACTTAGCCTTATCTCTATGATTTAGCGTTTTCAGCGAAAATAGAGTACTTTTAGCTTAAATACAGTGTATTTTAGTAAGTCGACAATCATCCCTCGATATTTAGTAACCAGCACATGAAGACAATTTTTAGAACTCGGTAAGAGCTTTCCAACGAGATATTAAACGCTTTCAACGGCAAAAAATAGAGCAAGATATGATTGCATCAAATCTACACGAGTTCGGAGTGAAATCAGAAACATTTGTGAATATATTGTTAATCTGTAACTTTTAATTAATGAATTGTAAATGAAGTTGGAATAATAGCTTTAGAGCTCCGATCTATCTTTCCAACGAGATATAATACGCTCCAAACGGATAAACACACAGCAAGATATGAGTGTCACAAATACTTAGCCTTATCTCTATGATTTAGCGTTTTCAGAGAATATAGAGCACTTTTAGCGTAAATTCAGTGTATTTTAGTAATTAGGCAACCATCCCTTGATATTTTGAAACCAGCGCCTGAAGACAAGTTTTAGAACATGGTAAGATCTTTCCAACGAGATATTAAACGCTTTCAACGGCTCAAAATAGAGCAAGATATGATCGCATTAAATTCTACACGAGTTCGGAGTGAAATCATAAACATTTGTGAATATATGGTTAATCTGTAACTTTTAATTAATGCATTGTAAACGAAGTTGGAACAATAGCTTTAGAGCTCCGATATATCTTTCCTACGAGATATAATACGCTCCAAACGGATAAACACACAGCAAGATAAGAGTGTCACAAATAATTAGCCTTATCTCTATGATTTAGCGTTTTCAGCGAAAATAGAGCACGTTTAGCGTAAATACAGTGTATTTTAGTAATGTGGCAATCATCCCTTGATATTTTGAATCCAGCGCTTGAATACAAGTTTTAGAACTCGGTATGATGTTTCCAACGAGATATAAAACGCTTTGAACGGCACAAAATAGAGCAAGATATGATCGCATCAAATTCTACACGAGTTCGGAGTGAAATCAGAAACATTTGTGAATATATGGTTAATCTGTAACTTTTAATTAATGCATTGTAAATGAAGTTGGAACAATAGCTTTAGAGCTCCGATCTATCTTTCCAACGAGATATAATACGCTCCAAACGGATAAACACACAGCAAGATATGAGTGTCACAAATACTTAGCCTTATCTCTATGATTTAGCGTTTTCAGCGAAAATAGAGCACGTTTAGGGTAAATTCAGTGTATTTTAGTAATTAAGCAATCATCCCCCTATATTTTGAAACCAGCGCCAGAAGACAAGTTTTAGAACTAGGTAAGATCGTTCCAACGAGATATTAAACGCTCTCAACGGCACATTAAACGCTTTCAATGGCACAACATAGAGCAAGATATGATCGCATCAAATTCTACACGAGTTCGGAGTGAAATAAGAAACATTTGTTTATATTGGGTTAATCTGTAACTTTTAATTAATGCATTGTAAATGAAGTTGTAACAATAGATTTATAGCTCCGATCTATCTTTCCAACGAGATATAATACGCCCCAAACGGATAAACACACAGCAGGATATGAGTGTCACAAATACTTAGCCTTATCTCTATGATTTAGCGTGTTCAGCTAAAATAGAGCACCTTTAGCGTAAATACAGTGTATTTTAGTAATTACGCAATAATCCCTTGATATTTTGAAACCAGCGCCTGAAGACAAGTTTTAGAACTCGGTAATATCTTTCCAACGAGATATTAAACGCTTTCAACGGCACAACATAGAGCAAGATATGATCGCATCAAATTCTACACGAGTTCGGGGTGAAATCAGAAACATTTGTGAATATATGGTTAATCTGTAACTTTTAATTAATGAATTGTAAATGAAGTTGGAACAATAGCTTTAGAGCTCCTATCTATCTTTCCAACGAGATATAATACGCCCAAAACAGATAAACACACAGCAAGATATGAATGTCACAAATACTTAGCCTTTTCTCTATGATTTAGGGTTTTCAGCCAAAATAGAGCACTTTTAGCGAAAATACAGTGTATTTTAGAACTCGGTAAGATATTTCCATCGAGATATTAAACGCTTTCAACGGCAAAAAATAGAGCAAGATATGATCGCGTCAAATTCTATACGAGTTCGAAGTGAAATCAGAAACATTTGTGAATATATGGTTAATCTGTAACTTTTAATTAATGCATTGTAAATTAAGTTGGAACAATAGCTTTAGAGCTCCGATCTATCTTTCCAACGAGATATAATACGCTCCAAACGGATAAACACACAGCAAGATATGAGTGTCACAAATACTTAGCTTTATCTCTAAGATTTAGCGTTTTCAGCAAAAATAGAGCACTTTTAGCGTAAATACAGTGTATTTTAGTAATTAGGCAATCATCCTTTGAATATTTGAAACCAGCGCCTGAATACAAGTTTTAGAACTAGGTAAGATCTTTCCAACGACATATTAAACGCTTTCAACGGCACAAAATAGAGCAAGATATGATCACATCAAATTCTACACGAGTTCGGAGTGAAATCAGAAACATTTGTGAATATATGGTTAATCTGTAACTTTTAATTAATGCATTGTAAATGAAGTTGGAACGATAGTTTTAAAGCTCCGATCCATCTTTCCAACGAGATATAATACGCTCCAAACGGATAAACACACAGCAAGATATGAGTGTCACAAATACTTAGCCTTATCTCTATGATTTAGCGTTTAATCGAAAATAGAGCACTTTTAGCTTAAATACAGTGTATTTTAGTAATTAGGGAATCATCCCTTGATATTTTGAAACCAGCGCCAGCAGACAAGTTTTAGAACTCGGTAAGCTCGTTCTAACGAGATTTTGAAACCAGAGCAAGAAATGTTCGCATCAAATTCTACACGAGTTCGGAGTGAAATCAGAAACATTTGTGAATATATGGTTAATTTGTAACTTTTAATTAATGCATTGTAAATGAAGTTGGAACAATAGATTTAGATCTCCGATCTATCTTTCCAACGAGATATAATATGCTCCAAACGGATAAACACACAGCAAGATATGAGTGTCACAAATACTTAGCCTTATCTCTATGATTTAGCGTTTTCAGCGAAAATAGAGCACTTTTAGCGTAACTACTGTTTTTTAGTAATTAGGCAATCATCCCTTGATATTTTGAAACCAGCGCCTGAAGACATCATTTAGAACTCGATATTATCTTTCTAACGAGATATTAAACGCTTTCAACGGCACAAAATAGAGAAAGATGTGATCGCATCAAATTCTACACCAGTTCGGAGTGAAATCAGAAACATTTGTGAATATATGGTTAATCTGTAACTTTTAATTAATGTATTGTAAATGAAGTTGGAACAATAGCTTTAGAGCTCCGATCTATCTTTCCAACGAGATATAATACGCTCCAAACCGATAAACACACAGCAAGATATGAGTGTCACAAATACTTAGCCTTATCTCTATGATTTAGCGTTTTCAGCGAAAATAGAGCACTTTTAGCGTAACTACTTTGTATTTTAGTAATTAGGCAATCATCCCTTGATATTTTGAAACCAGCGCCTGAAGACATGTTTTATAACTCGATAATAGCTTTCTAACGAGATATTAAACGCTTTCAACGGCACAAAATAGAGCAAGATATGATCGCATCAAATTCTACACCAGTTCGGAGTGAAATCAGAAACATTTGTCAATATATAGTTAATCTGTAACTTTTAATTAATGCATTGTAAATTAAGTTGGAACAATAGCTTTAGAGCTCCGATCTATCTTTCCAACGAGATATAATACGCTCGAAACGGATAAACACACAGCAAGATATGAGTGTCACAAATACTTAGCCTTATCTCTATGATTTAGCGTTTTCAGCGAAAATAGAGTACTTTTAGCTTAAATACAGTGTATTTTAGTAAGTCGACAATCATCCCTCGATATTTAGTAACCAGCACATGAAGACAATTTTTAGAACTCGGTAAGAGCTTTCCAACGAGATATTAAACGCTTTCAACGGCAAAAAATAGAGCAAGATATGATTGCATCAAATCTACACGAGTTCGGAGTGAAATCAGAAACATTTGTGAATATATTGTTAATCTGTAACTTTTAATTAATGAATTGTAAATGAAGTTGGAATAATAGCTTTAGAGCTCCGATCTATCTTTCCAACGAGATATAATACGCTCCAAACGGATAAACACACAGCAAGATATGAGTGTCACAAATACTTAGCCTTATCTCTATGATTTAGCGTTTTCAGAGAATATAGAGCACTTTTAGCGTAAATTCAGTGTATTTTAGTAATTAGGCAACCATCCCTTGATATTTTGAAACCAGCGCCTGAAGACAAGTTTTAGAACATGGTAAGATCTTTCCAACGAGATATTAAACGCTTTCAACGGCTCAAAATAGAGCAAGATATGATCGCATTAAATTCTACACGAGTTCGGAGTGAAATCATAAACATTTGTGAATATATGGTTAATCTGTAACTTTTAATTAATGCATTGTAAACGAAGTTGGAACAATAGCTTTAGAGCTCCGATATATCTTTCCTACGAGATATAATACGCTCCAAACGGATAAACACACAGCAAGATAAGAGTGTCACAAATAATTAGCCTTATCTCTATGATTTAGCGTTTTCAGCGAAAATAGAGCACGTTTAGCGTAAATACAGTGTATTTTAGTAATGTGGCAATCATCCCTTGATATTTTGAATCCAGCGCTTGAATACAAGTTTTAGAACTCGGTATGATGTTTCCAACGAGATATAAAACGCTTTGAACGGCACAAAATAGAGCAAGATATGATCGCATCAAATTCTACACGAGTTCGGAGTGAAATCAGAAACATTTGTGAATATATGGTTAATCTGTAACTTTTAATTAATGCATTGTAAATGAAGTTGGAACAATAGCTTTAGAGCTCCGATCTATCTTTCCAACGAGATATAATACGCTCCAAACGGATAAACACACAGCAAGATATGAGTGTCACAAATACTTAGCCTTATCTCTATGATTTAGCGTTTTCAGCGAAAATAGAGCACGTTTAGGGTAAATTCAGTGTATTTTAGTAATTAAGCAATCATCCCCCTATATTTTGAAACCAGCGCCAGAAGACAAGTTTTAGAACTAGGTAAGATCGTTCCAACGAGATATTAAACGCTCTCAACGGCACATTAAACGCTTTCAATGGCACAACATAGAGCAAGATATGATCGCATCAAATTCTACACGAGTTCGGAGTGAAATAAGAAACATTTGTTTATATTGGGTTAATCTGTAACTTTTAATTAATGCATTGTAAATGAAGTTGTAACAATAGATTTATAGCTCCGATCTATCTTTCCAACGAGATATAATACGCCCCAAACGGATAAACACACAGCAGGATATGAGTGTCACAAATACTTAGCCTTATCTCTATGATTTAGCGTGTTCAGCTAAAATAGAGCACCTTTAGCGTAAATACAGTGTATTTTAGTAATTACGCAATAATCCCTTGATATTTTGAAACCAGCGCCTGAAGACAAGTTTTAGAACTCGGTAATATCTTTCCAACGAGATATTAAACGCTTTCAACGGCACAACATAGAGCAAGATATGATCGCATCAAATTCTACACGAGTTCGGGGTGAAATCAGAAACATTTGTGAATATATGGTTAATCTGTAACTTTTAATTAATGAATTGTAAATGAAGTTGGAACAATAGCTTTAGAGCTCCTATCTATCTTTCCAACGAGATATAATACGCCCAAAACAGATAAACACACAGCAAGATATGAATGTCACAAATACTTAGCCTTTTCTCTATGATTTAGGGTTTTCAGCCAAAATAGAGCACTTTTAGCGAAAATACAGTGTATTTTAGAACTCGGTAAGATATTTCCATCGAGATATTAAACGCTTTCAACGGCAAAAAATAGAGCAAGATATGATCGCGTCAAATTCTATACGAGTTCGAAGTGAAATCAGAAACATTTGTGAATATATGGTTAATCTGTAACTTTTAATTAATGCATTGTAAATTAAGTTGGAACAATAGCTTTAGAGCTCCGATCTATCTTTCCAACGAGATATAATACGCTCCAAACGGATAAACACACAGCAAGATATGAGTGTCACAAATACTTAGCTTTATCTCTAAGATTTAGCGTTTTCAGCAAAAATAGAGCACTTTTAGCGTAAATACAGTGTATTTTAGTAATTAGGCAATCATCCTTTGAATATTTGAAACCAGCGCCTGAATACAAGTTTTAGAACTAGGTAAGATCTTTCCAACGACATATTAAACGCTTTCAACGGCACAAAATAGAGCAAGATATGATCACATCAAATTCTACACGAGTTCGGAGTGAAATCAGAACTATTTGTGAATATATGGTTAATCTGTAACTTTTAAATAATGCATTGTAAATGAAGTTTGAACAATATCTTTAGAGCTCAGATCTATCTTTCCAACGAGATAGAATACGCTCCAAACGGATAAACACACAGCAAGATATGAGTGTCACAAATACTTAGCCTTATCTCTATGATTTAGCGTTTTCAGAGAAAATAGAGCACTTTTAGCGTATATACAGTGTATTTTAGTAATTAGGCAATCATCCCTTGATATTTTGAAACCAGCGCCTGAAGACAAGTTTTAGAACATGGTAAGATCTTTCCAACGAGATATTAAACGCTTTCAACGGAAAACAATAGAGCAAGATATGATTGCATCAAATCTACACGAGTTCGGAGTGAAATCAGAAACATTTGTGAATATATGGTTAATCTGTAACTTTTAATTAATGCATTGTAAATGAAGTTGGAACAATAGCTTTAGAGCTCCGATCTATCTTTCCAACGAGATATAATATGCTCCAAACGGATAAACACACAGCAAGATATGAGTGTCACAAATACTTAGCCTTATCTCTATGATTTAGCGTTTAAGCGAAAATAGAGCACTTTTAGCGTAAATACAGTGTATTTTAGTAATTAGGGAATCATCCCTTGATATTTTGAAACCAGCGCCAGCAGACAATTTTTGTAACTCGGTAAGCTCGTTCCAACGAGATGTTAAACGCTTTCAACGGCAAAAAATAGAGCAAGATATGTTCGCATCAAATTCTACATGAGTTCTGAGTGAAATCAGAAACATTTGTGAATATATGGTTAATTTGTAACTTTTAATTAATGCATTGTAAATGAAGGTTGAACAATATATTTAGAGCTCCGATCTATCTTTCCAACGAGATATAATACGCTCCAAACGGATTAACACACAGCAAGATATGAGTGTCACAAATAATTAGCCTTATCTCTATGATTTAGCGTTTTCAGCGAAAATAAAAGACTTTTAGCGTAAATACAGTGTATTTTAGTAATTTGGAAATCATCCCCTGATAGTTTGAAACCAGCGCCTGAAGACAAGTTTTAGAACTCGGTAATATGTTTCCAACGAGATGTTAAACTCTTTCAACGGCACAAAATAGAGCAAGATATGATCGCATCAAATTCTACACGAGTTCGGAGTGAAATCAGAAACATTTGTGAATATATGGTTAATCTGTAACTTTTAATTAATGCATGTAAATTAAGTTGGAACTATAGATTTAGATCTCAGATCTATCTATCCAACGAGATATAATACGCTCCAAACGGATAAACACACATCAAGATATGAGTGTCACAAATACTTAGCCTTATCTCTATGATTTAGCGTTTTCAGCGAAAATAGGGCACTTTTAGCGTAAATACAGTGTATTTTAGTAATTAGGCAATCATCCCTTGATATTTTGAAACCAGCCCCTGTAGACAACTTTTAGAACTCGGTAAGATCATTCCAACGAGATATTAAACGGTTTCTACGGAACAAAATAGAGCAAGATATGTTCGCATCAAATTCTACACGAGTTCGGAGTGAAATCAGAAACATTTGTGAATATATGGTTAATCTGTAACTTTTAATTAATGCATTGTAAATGAAGTTTGAACAATAGCTTTAAAGCTCAGATATATCTTTCCAACGAGATATAATACGCTCCGAACGGATAAACACAGAGCAAGATATGAGTGTCACAAATACTTAGCCTTATCTCTATGATTTAGCGTTTAAGCGAAAATAGAGCACTTTTAGCGTAAATACAGTGTATTTTAGTAATTAGGGAATCATCCCTTGATATTTTGAAACCAGCGCCAGCAGACAAGTTTTAGAACTCGGTAAGCTCGTTCCAACGAGATGTTAAACGCTGTAAACGGCAAAAAATAGAGCAAGATATGTTCGCATCAAATTCTACACGAGTTCGGAGTGAAATCAGAAACATTTGTGAATATATGGTTAATTTGTAACTTTTAATTAATTCATTATAAATGAAGTTGGAACAATAGATTTAGAGCTCCGATCTATCTTTCCAACGAGATATAATACGCTCCAAACGGATTAACACACAGCAAGATATGAGTGTCACAAATAATTAGCCTTCTCTCTATGATTTAGCGTTTTCAGCGAAAATAGAGGACTTTTAGCGTAAATACAGTGTATTTTAGTAATTTGGCATTCATCCCCTGATAGTTTGAAACCAGCGCCTGAAGACAAGTTTTAGAACTCGGTAAGATGTTTCCATCGAGATGTTAAACGCTTTCAACGGCACAAAATAGAGCAAGATATGATCGCATCATATTCTACACGAGTTCGGAGTGAAATCAGAATCATTTGTGAATATATGGTTAATATGTAACTTTTAATTAATGCATTGTAAATTACGTTGGAACATTAGCTTTAGAGCTCCGATCTATCTTTCCAACGAGATATAATATGCTCCAAACGGATAAACACACAGCAAGATATGAGTGTCACAAATACTTAGCCTTATCTCTATGATTTAGCGTTTTCAGCGAAAATAGAGCACTTTTAGCGTAACTACTGTTTTTTAGTAATTAGGCAATCATCCCTTGATATTTTGAAACCAGCGCCTGAAGGTGTATCACTGGTCCGACCGGGCTTGCTACTGCCAGAAGGCCAGATTCTACTGTGAACCCAACCAGGTTTATCTCTGACCCGACCGGGTCTGATGGGCAGATTGCCAATTCTACACGAGTTCGGAGTGAAATCAGAAACATTTTGAAACCGGGTGTATCACTGGCCCGACCGGGCTTGCTACTGCCAGAAGGCCAGATTCTACTGTGAACCCGACTGGGTTTATCTCTGACCCGACCGGGTCTGATGGGCAGATTGCCAAGACTGCTGTAAACCCGCCCGGGGTTTGCTCTGACCCGACCGGTCCCTCTGGACAGATTGTTAAGCCCGTAGTTCCATCTGCCCAGGACCCCCCAAAAACTGTAGAGATTGCTTCCGAGGTTGTCCTTGATGATGTGGAGAGGGTTGTGGTGAAAGAAAAGGATGTGAAGCAAAATGACGTTGTTATCAAGTGTGACGTGATAAATGGTAAGACGCTCAAGTTGGTAGTCAAACCGTTTAGATTCGTACATGCTAGTGTGATAAGAGTGGATGCATCTTTAAGACTTACGGATGATTTGGATAGGAAAGGCCTTACCTTTACCGCCAAATGTCTTGAGAGTTTGCCGGGTGTTACTAAGAAGAAAGGAGAAGTGTGCTTCGATTCAAAGTTCACAACTCCTTTCCGATCTTTCCTTGGATGTTAAGTTTGGGCCACCTAACTTACATTGATGTACCTTTTTTCTGATTTCATCGCTTCTATTGTGTTTAGGGCTTAAGTTCTTGATAAGTGTGGACGTTTTGATGTTATGATGTTGTGAGTCTTGATTTTGTGGTATCCGATGTTTCGGGATATGCACTTTTATTATTCGCATGATGCATTGTACTATGCTATTTTTCTAGATATATATACATTTACATTTTATCCACAATTGAAACCAGCGCCTGAAGACATGTTTTATAACTCGATAATATCTTTCTAACGAGATATAAAACGCTTTCAACGGCACAAAATAGAGCAAGATATGATCGCATCAAATTCTACACGAGTTCAGAGTGAAATCAGAAACATTTGTGAATATATGGTTAATCTGTAACTTTTAATTAATGCATTGTAAATTACGTTGGAACATTAGCTTTAGAGCTCCGATCTATCTTTCCAACGAGATATAATATTCTCCAAACGGATAAACACACAGCAAGATATGAGTGTCACAAATATTTAGCCTTATCTCTATGATTTAGCGTTTTCAGCGAAAATAGAACACTTTTAGCGTAACTATTGTTTTTTAGTAATTAGGCAATCATCCCTTGATATTTTGAAACCAGCGCCTGAAGACATGTTTTAGAACTCGATAATATCTTTCTAACGAGATATAAAACGCTTTCAACGGCACAAAATAGAGCAAGATATGATCGCATCAAATTCTACACGAGTTCGGAGTGAAATCAGAAACATTTGTGAATATATTGTTAATCTGTAACTTTTAATTAATGCATTGTAAATTACGTTGGAACATTAGCTTTAGAGCTCCGATCTATCTTTCCAACGAGATATAATATGCTCCAAACGGATAAACACACAGCAAGATATGAGTGTCACAAATACTTAGCCTTATCTCTATGATTTAGCGTTTTCAGCGAAAATAGAGCACTTTTAGCGTAACTACTGTTTTTTAGTAATTAGGCAATCATCCCTTGATATTTTGAAACCAGCGCCTTAAGACATGTTTTAGAACTCGATAATATCTTTCTAACGAGATATAAAACGCTTTCAACGGCACAAAATAGAGCAAGATATGATCGCATCAAATTCTACACCAGTTCGGAGTGAAATCAGAAACATTTGTCAATATATAGTTAATCTGTAACTTTTAATTAATGCATTGTAAATTAAGTTGGAACAATAGCTTTAGAGCTCCGATCTATCTTTCCAACGAGATATAATACGCTCGAAACGGATAAACACACAGCAAGATATGAGTGTCACAAATACTTAGCCATATCTCTATGATTTAGCGTTTTCAGAGAAAATAGAGCACTTTTAGTGTAAATTCAGTGTATTTTAGTAATTAGGCAATAATCCCTTGATATTTTGAAACCAGCGCCTGAAGACAAGTTTTAGAACATGGTAATATCTTTCCAACGAGATATTAAACGCTTTCAACGGCACAAAATAGAGCAAGATATGATCGCATCAAATTCTACACGAGTTCAGAGTGAAATCAGAAACATTTGTGAATATATGGTTAATCTGTAACATTTAATTAATTCATTGTAAATGAAGTTGGAACAATAGCTTTAGAGATCCGATCTATCTTTCCTACGAGATATAATACGCTCCAAACGGATAAACACACAGCAAGATATGAGTGTCACAAATAATTAGCCTTATCTCTATGATTTAGCGTTTCAGCGAAAATAGAGCACGTTTAGCGTAAATACAGTGTATTTTTGTAATGTGGCAATCATCCCTTGATATTTTGAAACCAGCGCCTGAAGACAAGTTTTATAACTCGGTATGATGTTTCCAACGAGATATAAAACGCTTTGAACGGCACAAAATAGAGCAAGATATGATCGCATCAAATTCTACACGAGTTCGGAGTCAAATCAGAAACATTTGTGACTATATGGTTAATCTGTAACTTTTAATTAATGCATTGTAAATGAAGTTGGAACAATAGCTTTAGAGCTCCGATCTATCTTTCCAACGACATATAATACGCTCCAAACGGATAAACACACAGAAAGATATGAGTGTCACAAATACTTAACCTTATCTCTATGATTTAGCGTTTTCAGCGAAAATAGAGCACTTTTAGGGTAAATTCAGTGTATTTTAGTAATTAAGCAATCATCCCCCTATATTTTGAAACCAGCGCCAGAAGACAAGTTTTAGAACTAGGTAAGATCGTTCCAACGAGATATTAAACGCTCTCAACGGCACATTAAACGCTTTCAATAGCACAACATAGAGCAAGATATGATCGCATAAAATTCTACACGAGTTCGGAGTGAAATCAGAAACATTTGTTTATATAGGGTTAATCTGTAACTTTTAATTAATGCATTGTAAATGAAGTTGGAACAATAGCTTTAGAGCTCCGATCTATCTTTCCAACGAGATATAATACGCCCCAAACGGATAAACACACAGCAGGATATGAGTGTCACAAATACTTAGCCTTATCTCTATGATTTAGCGTGTTCAGCTAAAATACAGCACCTTTAGCGTCAATACAGTGTATTTTAGTAATTAGGCAATAATACCTTGATTTTTTTAAACCAGCGCCTGAAGACAAGTTTTAGAACTCGGTAATATATTTCCAACGAGATATTAAACGCTTTGAACGGCACAACATAGAGCAAGATATGATCGCATCAAATTCTACACGAATTCGGGGTGAAATCAGAAACATTTGTGAATATATGGTTAATCTGTAACTTTTAATTAATGCAGTGTAAATGAAGTTGGAACAATAGCTTTAGAGCTCCGATATATCTTTCCAACGAGATATAATACGCCCAAAACGGATAAACACACAGCAAGATATGAATGTCACAAATACTTAGCCTTTTCTCTATGATATAGCGTTTTCAGCCAAAATAGAGCACTTTTAGCGTAAATACAGTGTATTTCAGTAATTAGGAAATCAACCCTTGATACTTTGAAACCCGCGCCTGAAGACAAGTTTTAGAACTCGGTAAGATCTTTCCAACGAGATATTAAACGCTTTCAATGGCACAAAATAAAGCAAGATGTGATCGCCTCACATTCTACACGAGTTCGGAGTGAAATATGAAACATTTGTGAATATATGGTTAATCTGTAACTTTTAATTAATGCATTTTAAATGAAGTTGGAACAATAGCTTTAGAGCTCCAATCTATCTTTCCAACGAGATATAATACGATCCAAACGGATAAACACACAGCAAGATATGAGTGACACAAATACATAGCCTTATCCCTATGATTTAGCGTTTTCAGCGAAAATAGAGCACTTTTAGCGTGAATACAGTGAATTTTAGTAATTAGGCATTCACCCCTTGATATTTTGAAACCCGAGCCTGAAGACAAGTTCTAGAACTCGGTAAGATCTTTCCAACGAGATATTAAACGCTTTCAGCGGCACAAAATAGAGCAAGATATGATCGTATCAAATTCTACACGAGTTCGGAGTGAAATCAGAAATATTTGTGAATATATGGTTAATCTCTAACTTTTCATTAATGCATTGTAAATGAAGTTGGAACAATAGCTTTAGATCCCCGATCTATCTTTCCAACGAGATATAATACGCTCCAAATGGATAAACAAACAGCAAGATATGAGTGTCACAAATACTTAGCCTTATCTCTATGATTTAGTGTTTTCAGCGAAAATAGAGCACTTTTAGCGTAAATACAGTGTATTTTAGTAATTAGGCAATCTTCCATTGATATTTTGAAACCAGCGACTGAAGACAAGTTTTAGAACTCGGTATGATATTTCCAACGAGATATTAAACGCTTTCAATGGCACAAAATAGAGCAAGATATGATCGCATCAAATTCTACACGAGTTCAGAGTGAAATCAGAAACATTTGTGAATATATCGTTAATATGTAAGTTTTAATTAATGCATTTTAAATGAAGTTGGAACAATAGCTTTATAGCTCCGATCTATCTTTCCAACGAGATATAATACGCTCCAAACGGGTAAACACACAGCAAGATATGAGTCTCACAAATACTTAGCCTTATCTCTATGATTTAGCGTTTTCAGCGAAAATAGAGCACTTTTAGCAGAAATATAGTGTATTTTAGTAATTAGGCAATCATCCTTGATATTTTGAAACCTGCGCCTGAAAACAAGTTTTAGAACTCGGTAAGATCTTTCCAACGAGATATTAAACAATTTCTACACAGATTTAGAGTGAAATCAGAAACATTTATAATAATAATAATAATAATAATAATAATAATAATAATAATAAAAAAAATAATAATAATAATAATAAAATAACAATAATAATAATACCCCTAATAATAATAATAATAGTAATAATAATAATAATAATAATAATAATAATACTAATAATAATAATAATAATAATAATAATAATAACAATAATAATAATAATAATAATAACAATAATAATAATAATAATAATAAAAACAATAATAATAATAATAATAATAATAATAACAATAATAATAATAACAATAATAATAATAATAATAATATTAGTAATAATAATAATAATAATAATAATCGTAATGATAATAATGATGATGATAATAATAATAATAATAATGATACTAATAATAATGATAATAATAATATTGATAATAATAGTAATGATAATAATAGTAATGCAAATAATAATGATAATAATAATAATGATAATAATAATAATGATAATAATAACAATGATAATAATAACAATGATAATAATAACAATGATAATAATAACAATGATAATAATAAAAATGATAATAATAACAATGATAATACTAACAATGATAATAATAACAATGTTAATGATAATGATAATAATAATAATAATAATAATAATATTATTATTATTAATAATAATAATAATAATAATAATAATAATAATAATAATAATAATAATAATAATAATAATAAAATATGGTCTAGTCTGGTCTGGTCTGATCTGTTTTAGTCTGGTCTGATCTGGTTTGGTCTTGTTTGGTCTGTTCTGGTCTGGTCTGGGACGAATTACAGTCCAAGTAAAAACAACTTAAAGCTATTGTTCCAACTTCATTTACAATGCATTAATTAAAATTTACAGATTAACGATATATTCACAAATGTTTCTGATTTCACTCCGAACTCGTGTAGAATTTGATGCGATCATATCTTCCTCTATTTTGTGCCGTTGAAAGCGTTTAATATCTCGTTGGAAAGATCTTACCGATTTCTAAAACTTGTCTTCAGGCGTTGGTTTCAAAATATCAATGGATGATTGCGTAATTACTAATATACACTGTATTTACGCTTAAAGTGCTCTATTTTCGCTGAAAACGCTAAATCACAGAGATAAGGCCAAGTATTTGTGACACTTATATCTTTATGTGTGTTTATCCATTTGGAGCGCATTATATCTCGTTGGAAAGATAGATCGTAGCTCTAAGGATATTGTTCAACCTTCATTTACAATGCATTAATTAAAAGTTACAGATTAACCATATATTCACAAATGTTTCTGATTTCACTCCGAACTCGTGTAGAATTTGATGCGATCATATCTTGCTCTATTTTGTGCTGTTGAAAGCGTTTAATATCTCTTTGGAAAGATCTTGCCGAGTTCTAAAACTTGTCTTCAGGTGGTGGTTTCAAAATATCAAGGGATGATTGCCTGATTACTAAAATACACTGTATTTACGCTAAAAGTGCTCTATTTTTGCTGAAAACGCTAAATCATAGAGATAAGGCTAAGTATTTGGGACTATATTTCGCACGAAACATTTGTGAATATATGGTTAATGTGTAACTTTTAATTAATGCATTGTAAATGAAGTTGGAACAATACGCCCCAAACGAGATATAATACGCCCCAAACGGATAAACACACATCATGTTAATTCCAGAATTTAACATTCAACAACCATAGCAAGAAGAATAAGAAGCAGATAGGAAGAAATTGACAAGATAAGAACCGAATCTGGTATACCGTATGAACCTGCCGCTACTCTCCCTGGAGAAGGAGAGGAGCGGCAACCCTAATTTCTCTCTATCTCGCCTCTGCGTCTCTAAGCCTCTATCGATCAGTTTGGGTTCCCGTAAGTTAGCCTCCTTTTATAGGAGAAGTTAGCTAACTTACGGGTTACAAGGAAGCCCACGGGCTGATACACATTTGTGGCCCGTATTACACGTTTAATTAATAACTACACAAATACAAAGATAACTAACTAGATTGAACACCATAAAATATTCCCAACAATCTCCCCCTTGGTGATCAATCGTGTTGAATCAGCATTGCAGCGCTGATATCTTTGTCTTTGTTGTTATTGAGCTTCCTTTGTCTTTGAACTTGACTTCTGAGGAAGGCTATCTGAAGAAATCCTTGCAATCTCCCCTTTGATGTCTTCTTGACAATTTGATCTTTGATGCCGGGGGTTGAGGGACCTTTTGTATCTTGCATGTAGTCCTTGCCTTCCAGAAGTTGCTCTTGATCAGCTTGGATGAAGTCCGGTGACGCCTCTAGAATGAATATTCTTTGGAGAATAGGAGACGCCCATGGAATTCATCTTCAGGACACGAGTATTTGACCTCTGTCTCCTCCACAATGTAGTCTTTTTGACTATTTGGAATGAATGCATTTGAGGAGAACTTGTCGGTGGCACAGCGGAACATAATGATTGTGGATTTGTGAGTGTAGCTGACCATTTGATTTGAGCTGCGGAGATAGTAGAGAGAGTGTTGGAGGAGAGAAGTGTCCCAGAATGATTTTTTCTTACAGTTAACAGCATGTGGACCACTTCAGCGGCAACCCTAATTTCTCTCAATCTCGCATCTGCGTCTCTAAGCCTCTATCGATCAGTTTGGGTTCCCGTAAGTTAGCCTCCTTTTGTAGGAGAAGTTAGCTAACTTACGGGTTACAAGGAAGCCCACGGGCTGATACACATTTGTGGCCCGTATTACACGTTTAATTAATAACTACACAAATACAAAGATAACTAAGTAGATTGAACACCATAAAATATTCCCAACAATCTCCCCCTTGGTGATCAATCGTGTTGAATCAGCATTGCAGCGCAGATATCTTTGTCTTTGTTGTTATTGAGCTTCCTTTGTCTTTGAACTTGACTTCTGAGGAAGGCTATCTGAAGAAATCCTTGCAATCTCCCCTTTGATGTCTTCTTGACAATTTGATCTTTGATGCCGGGGGTTGAGGGACCTTCGGTATCTTGCATGTAGTCCTTGCCTTCCAGAAGTTGCTCTTGATCAGCTTGGATGAAGTCCGGTGACGCCTCTAGAATGAATATTCTTTGGAGAATAGGAGACGCCCGTGGAATTCATCTTCAGGACACGAGTATTTGACCTCTGTCTCCTCCACAATGTAGTCTCTTTGACTATTTGGAATGAATGCATTTGAGGAGAACTTGTTGGTGGCACAGCGGAACATAATGATTGTGGATTTGTGAGTGTAGCTGACCATTTGATTTGAGCTGCGGAGATAGTAGAGAGAGTGTTGGAGGAGAGAAGTGTCCCAGAATGATTTTTTTTGACAGTTAACAGCATGTGGACCACTCTCCCCCTCATGACGATCCGATGAATCGGGACGTCATGCTTTTATTCTTTTATTCTGCAGAAATAAAAACAGGAAAAACAAGCAGAATGTAAAGAAGATAACGTAGCCCCCCGGGGTCGTGAAGACGCCCGTTATCATCACTATAGAGAAAAACTCTTTAGCAATGACCTGAAAATGTTGGTGATTCTTATGTTGCAACAGCAGGACTTCCTTCCAATTATTGGTCTACATCTGTTATAGATGAGCCCTATGGAAGTTCTCGCGGGTCATGAAGACCTGCAACTGACTCTAAAAGTGCGTCTGTGTCCTAGAAAAATTTCAAAACATTTGGGAGTGAGTAACTAGACACGACGTGATCAATGAAAGTTCAGTGGCATGGGGCTGAGGCCACTGTAGTCAGTATTACTTGCCTCGTAAGGAGGTAGTAATGAGAGATGCGGTTCCCCGTGAAATATGATTAAACACCTGTCTGTTGGGAGACAAGTGAGTGGTCTAGGGTAGGGTTGTGCATGCGCCGTTTGGACAAAATGCAGCGACTTCTACCCGGGATCTGAATAAATTCAGTCCTGAACCTATGGGGATAGTCCAGAGTATTTTAGTGGCTAGGAGCAAATGGTCAATTCATAGCAGGCAATTGAGGTAGCAGACTCATCATTGATAATTGTTTCCTTCTCACTCGAGCCTTCTGCTTCCTAATGCTCATAATGTTCACTCCCTCACTCGCTCACTTACGCACTTACACTCGGCTTTGTCCCTTGGGTAGGCTTAGTTGGGTTTACTAAGCCATAGGGACATGTTCTCTCATTACTTTCTCATTTTCTCTCTGTACTCCCCCTCAACTGGAGCACTCGGTATGCTTTGTCATTGTTAGGCACCGGGGAGGATAACATTGAACACTCCCCCTAAAATGTTGCATCCTTTGAGAGATTCCTTGCTTTGTCGGTGTAAGGCGCCAGGAGGAGAAAACTGAAACTCCCCCTCAGAATGTGCAAGGTTTGATTGCTCACAGCTTATCATACCCGCCATGTGTGTGGAGCAATCTGAACATGTACCACACATGACGGTTTCCCTGAGCTCATCATGTAGAATTTCAGCATATTGATGATCACATAATGTTGACGAGTCAGGGGAGGCTTCAGCAGTTGATTGTTGATTGTTGTAAGATGACCGTTGACGCGAGGTTGATTGAATTATCTACGACTTTCGGACCTTTACAGTTAGGTTTAGAAAATGTTTGATCTCAGGGTTGACTTTGAAAGAATTTGAACAGATTCGCCTAAGTTTTAACCTGGACATCGGTGATTTACAAAGTTTGTCGGAAAACTAACGTTTTGACCCTCAAAGACTGCGAGTGAGGGCGCGTGAGAATGGTTTCTGGGGAACAGCCCGAGAATTAACGTAGATCTTCTCGTTAGCTTTCCAACAAAAAAACGTTTGCTCAAATCGGATCACCGAGTCAAAAGTTATGACCAAAACAGTGTGGTGTCGCAGAAAATCTCTAATTTTGAGTTTTTGAGGAATTTCTTCGAAGTTGAGGTTCTCGATGATGAATATCGAGAGCAAGTGGATTTTAAACAAAATTCTAAGGCAATACTTCGAAATCCAAATCTCTAGGTTGCCTCGAAGAATAATGGCGAAATCCACATACAAAACAAACCTCAGAATATCGAAATCTGCAGAATTTCAAAATGTTTGAACATCGAAAACTTTGGAGTTTCGAAAACCTCATAATCTCGAAAACTTGCTGTTTGAAAAACATCAGAACATCGAAAACTCCTGAAACATTTATATAAGCAGGGAATCATTCAGAGATCCTTATAATGTAAAGCTTCGATGAACTGCAAAGGATGTCAAGATTCGAATTATGAGTTCCAAGAAACTGCAAACTTTGAAAGATTCAAAACATCGAGAAATTTTGAAAATCTCGAAATCTTCAGAATGTCGAGATCCAAAACATCGAGATCCCAAATGTCGAAATCCCAAAACTCGAAATTCCTAAACTCGAAATTCCAAAACTCGAGATTACAAATCTCGAGATCTTGATTTCGAGATTACAAATCTCGAGATCTTGATTTCGAGATTCAAATCTCGAGATCTTGATTTCGAGATTCAAATCTCGAGATCTTGATTTCGAGATTCAAATCTCGAGATCAAGATGTCGAGATGCAAATCTCAAAATCAAGATTTCGAGATTCAAATCTCGAGATCAAGATTTCGAGATTCAAATCTCGAGATCAAGATGTCGAGATGCAAATCTCGAGATCAAGATGTCGAGATGCAAATCTCGAGATCAAGATGTCGAGATGCAAATCTCGAAATCAAGATGTCGAGATGCAAATCTCGAGATCTCAAAAGTCGAGAAGAAGAAATCGAGTCCCTAAATGTCGAGATCTTGCAAAACGAAAACATTGATTTTTGAAAATCTGAAACATGTTCTAAATAGCCCTGAAAGTCGAGATTCTCCTGTATCAGTTTCAAGCCAAAAACGTTTCTGCAGCAGTGAAAAATAAGGATTTCGAGATCTTTTATGAGTGTCACAAATACTTAGCCTTATCTCTATGATTTAGCGTTTTCAGCGAAAATAGAGCTCTTTTAGCGTAAATACAGTGTATTTTAGTAATTAGGCAATCATCCCTTGATATTCTGAAACCAGATGTAACACCCCTAAATTTCCCGCCCAAAACATTGATATATTTAAAAGAAATACTTTATTCATTCATCAAAGAATTGAAGAAATACAGCGGAAGTCTAAAAGGGAAATGGGTGTTACCGCCACATTCGGTCATCTCTTAACCGAATGCACAGGCAACTCAAAGTAAAACAACAAAAACTAATGTAATAATAAGTAAATGTTTGTTTCATGACTAGATTTAACTAAGGCATCTTCTAATTCGCACTCAAGCTCGAGCAATCCATCAATCCACATAGGTATCCAACTCATCACCTGATAAAATTTAAGGGAGAAGAGAGAGACAAGAAAAATAACAAAAATTAGCTTTAGAGCTAAGTAAGTACTACCCAACCCCGTAAAATAATCAAGTTTGACAAAAATAGTTTTTCATATAATACTATATATAAAAATACTCACACCACCGAAATTCTTTTCAAAACATTATTTATCAACAATCTCAAATACCCTTATAATTAAAAATAATATTTATAAGCTCCCAACAATTAATTAATATCTCAAAAGAAGTATCACTTTTCAAAAATAACTTTTGAAGCTAAAAATATCACCATTCCGAAATCAATGTCACTTTCAGATTCTTTTAAGATGGGCGAAACTCAAGATTCCTCGAGCCCAATGAATCGTTGTTGTGTACGACTCATCCCGGAATTCCGGCTCCCACCGACCACCAATTGGAAACTGAACTTCACCCTTAAGTGTGCACACCCCCCTAAAAGGGATTCCAAGCCCTCCGAGTAGTAAGAAGTCCAAGTAGTTCGGACAACGTCCCCCTACCTCACAATGGGTTAGAAACCCGGGTATATAGAAACTACTACCGCGGCCACCAAAGAACTTTTAAAGTTCTCAAAAGAAATACCGGGAATCTCCCGCCACCAATATTTAACGGGATTCCTCCCGCCACCAATAATCATCATAAACCTAAACTAAACCCGCGGTATATAGCTCTAACCACCCACACCTCGTGTTTCTCTCGAGATGTCAATAATTATTGAAAAACATTATTCCTTGAAAAATCATCTTTCTATATATAGTCCTACAGAATATCTATTTAATAGATACGTCCACCAAAAATTCACATTCATAAATACTCCAAAATTCTTTTACATAAAAATTCACTCCAAAGTCATACTAGGGATTAAATCCCAAAATATACCTTCAATATTTCTCAAATTCTTAGTCACCCCAAATAGTACACATTCAAAATTCACACTTAATCACATAATGCATAATAAACATATAATATGAGGAAACAATTTTGGATTGGCAGAGAAACTTACCTTAAGTCCTGATGCTCCTAGTTATCCTCCTCTAATCCGGTCTCTAGATAATCACCTTTTTAATTAAATATGATAAATTAGTCACTTATTCTATTTGTAATTACTTTAACCGATTTTCTCCTTTTATTTTATTATTCACATTAACTTTGGTTAATCACTTTTTATTAATCAAATTACCTTATTAATTCAGCCATTAATTACAATATTTGAATTCTAATATTAAATAAAATATCCGAATATAATTAACTACAACATCCAATTTTTATTCAATAATCACCATTAATTTACTCTACTCATAAATTATTATCTAATTACTTTATTTATATTAACCCATTAATTTATGAATTCAAATATTTTAAATATTTATATGAAGTCCGAATATCTAATAATTAATCATAAAAATTATTAATTGAATTAGTCCACTAATTACATAACTAAGTTATTTATTAAGTCTACATATAGTCAATTATTTATGCTAGCTAACCCATCCTTATTTTATTTTCCTTATTTTATTCCAACATCATTTTTAGTCCAGAATATTATTTTTCAATTTCAGTGATTTATTTATTTCACCATTAATATTAATATTTCCTTATTTAATTACTTAACTAGTTTTATATGGCCTAATTTAAATAAATAGACTAAGAATCGACTTTATAAATTAATAACCGTCTATAACTATAATTTGGGTCTATATTTGACCTAGGTTGTCCAGATATCTATTTTATAATTATTTCCATAATTACTCATCTAATTTCATATATCTATTAACCGGTTCAATTACAATTAAATATACTAAATCTTAATATTTATTAATTATAAATGGTCCATAAGGTCCTAGTTAGTCATATATTTATCCTAGTTTACTCCAATATTTATTTCATAATTATTTTCGTCAATTAGTTAATTATTTTCTAAATGTGTACAAATTGGCCCAATTACAATTAAATCAATTAAAAATAGCTAAAAATATTATTTTTCAATTCTGTTTGGTCCGAATATGTATATTTATACTAGGTATTTAATTTATATTTTTCCAGATTTTATTTATTTGATTTACTATTTTATTTTTAATGTTTATTAAAACTGGGCCGAACTGGCCCATTAAACCGACCCGGCCCAAGAGTTCTGACCCAGACAACTGGGTCATCTTTTCCAGGTCGTGATTCCGGCGACTTCACCGGAAACTAGAAAACTCCGGCGAGCTATAACTTGACTTACAGATAACGGATTTCGACGATTCAAGTTGCAAAATGATCCTTGCGGCGAGACGAAGCTCCTCCACCCCTATCTACGGCAAAATATCTGCTTTTTATAAAGACCCGCTTCCACAACTTGCAACTCCGGCGAGCGATATCTCTCTCGTTTCACGACCGTTTTCTACGATTCTTTCACAGTTGGATTCGTCTCACGAAGGGGAAGGTTTCTAGAGTGTTTTCAGGGCTTGGTTCTAGCTAAAACGAATTGTCGAATATATATATATATATATATATATATATATATATATATATATATATATATATATATATATATATATATATATATATATATATATATATATATATATATATATATATATATATATATATATATATATATATATATATATATATATATACGTATATATGTATGTATTGATCGCAGGTTTGAATGAATAAAATCGCAGGTTTGGCTTGCTATTTATAGGGAAAGATGAAGGTTTTAGGCTGTGTTAGAGTTGGAGTTGGAGTTTGAGTTAATTTCGTTTGCACTTCTAAGAGTATTAGAAGTATATTAGCTATATACTTAGTATTATGTACGTACGTAGGTAGTTTAGTTTGTTTAGGAGTTTTGATTGCTAATTTATACGTATAAAAATTTATACGTACGTAGGTATTTTAGTTTAGGTTTAGTAAATTATACTACGTATTATTGTACAGTCCCTCCGTATTATTTTATACGTTACATCTATTATCGGACCATTTTTATCTGACTAAAATGTTGCAAATGTAAATTTTCTGTCTGGTTCACTTGTTTACTAAAATGTTGTTCTTATTACTGAAATATTTTTGTCTGACTCAATTATTTATAAAAATGTTATTTTGGTAATATTTTATCTAACTAATAAAAATTATTTTTATTTTTATTTAAATTTTTGGAGTGTCATATTCTACCCTCCTTAAAAGATGTTTCGTCCCGAAACATAAACTAAAATAACCAAATTCTTAAGTATTACATTCTATTTTTATTTTTATTTAAATTTTTGGAGTGTCACATTCTACCCTCCTTAAAAGATGTTTCGTCCCGAAACATAAACTAAAGTTAAATGACAAAATTCTAAAGTATCACATTCTATTCGCCTTAAAGAGAGGTTACGCGCTCGTAACTAAAACTATGACTTTAATAAAATTACTCAGGGTAGCATTTGAGCATATCATCCTCTGTCTCCATGTGGCGCTCTCAGCCAAGTGGTTAGACCACAACACTTTCACCATTTCGACCACTTAACTTCTTTTCTCACAAGTCTCCTAAATACTAAGGCATTCAAAAAGTCCCTACACTATTTGAACCGCAAAGTTCTTCACTAGGTCCATACTAAGCTCTAACACATATAGACATTCAAAGATGTCATCAAAATTCATATATTTCACACGAGCAAGCAACTACATAAATTTCACTACTCAATCATATAAATCAATAACTTGAAAATCTCACATTATATCCTCACCGCGTTCCTAACAGGTTCTTTTTCCTAGTATATTCATTCTCCTAATTTTACAAAAACATTTTGAAAATCCCCGCATCAAAACTATAGTTTTCGTCAAAAATTTCGAACAACGAAGTTTCAGCACAAGGAGAAATTCCCAGTTAGTTGGACGAGCGCAAGGCTCAATTATGCACCAACCAGCTTAGACTATTATCGTCTTTGTGACAGAATTTCTCCCTACGACCTATTACCTCGTGTTCTAGTCCCTTCGGAAAGATCTTACCGAGTTCTAAAACTTGTCTTCAGGCGCTGGTTTCAAAATAGCAAGGGATGATTGCCTAATTACTAAAATACACTGTATTTAGGCTAAAAGTGCTCGATTTTCGCTGAAAACGCTAAATCATAGAGATAAGGCTAAGTATTTGTGACACTCATATGTTGCTGTGTGTTTATCCGTTTGGAGCGTAATATATCTCGTTGGAAATATAGATCGGAGCTCTAAAGCTATTGTTCCAACTTCATTTACAATGCATTAATTAAAAGTTACATATTAACCATATATTCACAAATGTTTCTGATTTCACTCTGAACTCCTGTAGAATTTGATGCGATCATATCTTGCTCTATTTGTGCCGTTGAAAGCGTTTAGTATCTCGTTGGAAAGATCTTACCGAGTTCTAAAACTTGTCTTCAGGCGCTGGTTTCAAAATATCAAGGGATTATTGCCTAATTACTAAAATACACTGTATTTACGCTAAAAGTGCTCTATTTTAGCTGAAAACGCTAAATCATAGAGATAAGGCTAAGTATTTATGACACTCATATCCTGCTGTGTGTTTATCCGTTTGGGGCGTATTATATCTCGTTGGAAAGATAGATTGGAGCTCTAAAGCTATTGTTCCAACTTCATTTACAATGCATTAATTAAAAGATACACATTAACCATATATTCACAAATGTTTCGTGCGAAATATAGACCCAAATACTTAGCCTTATCTCTATGATTTAGCGTTTTCAGCAAAAATAGAGCACTTTTAGCGTAAATACAGTGTATTTTAGTAATCAGGCAATCATCCCTTGATATTTTGAAACCACCGCCTGAAGACACATTTTAAAACTCGGTAAGATCTTTCCAAAGAGATATTAAACGCTTTCAACAGCACAAAATAGAGCAAGATATGATCGCATCAAATTCTACACGAGTTCGGAGTGAAATCAGAAACATTTGTGAATATATGGTTAATCTGTAACTTTTAATTAATGCATTGTAAATGAAGGTTGAACAATATCCTTAGAGCTACGATCTATCTTTCCAACGAGATATAATGCGCTCCAAATGGATAAACACACATCAAGATATAAGTGTCACAAATACTTGGCCTTATCTCTGTGATTTAGCGTTTTCAGCGAAAATAGAGCACTTTAAGCGTAAATACAGTGTATTTTAGTAATTACGCAATCATCCATTGATATTTTGAAACCAACGCCTGAAGACAAGTTTTAGAACTCGGTAAGATCTTTCCAACGAGATATTAAACGCTTTCAACGGCACAAAATAGAGGAAGATATGATCGCATCAACTTCTACACGAGTTCGGAGTGAAATCAGAAACATTTGTGAATATATCGTTAATCTGTAAATTTTAATTAATGCATTGTAAATGAAGTTGGAACAATAGCTTTAAGTTGTTTTTACTTGGACTGTAATTCGTCTTAGACCAGACCAGACCAAAACAGACCAAACAAGACCAAACCAGATCAGACCAGACTAAAACAGATCAGACCAAACCAGACTAGACCATATTTTATTATTATTATTATTATTATTATTATTATTATTATTATTATTATTATTATTATTATTACTATTATTATTATTATTATTATTATTATTATTATTATTATTATTATTATTATTAGTAGTAGTAGTAGTAGTAGTAGCTCCGATTTATCTTTCCAACGAGATATAATACGCTCCAAACGGTTAAACACACAGCAAGATATGAGTGTCACAAATACTTAGCCTTATCTCTATGATTTAGCGTTTTCAGCGAAAATAGAGCACTGTTAGCGTAAGTACAGTGTATTTTAGTAATTAGGCAATGCTCCCTTGATATTTTGAAACCAGATCCTGAAGACAAGTTTTAGAACTCGGTAAGAGCTTTCCAACGAGATATTAAACGCTTTCAACGGCACAAAATAGAGAAAGATATGATCGCATCAAATTCTACACGAGTTCGGAGTGAAATCAGAAACATTTGTGAATATATGGTTAATCTGTAACTTTTAATTAATGCATTGTAAATGAAGTTGGAACAATAGTTTTAGAGCTCCAATCTATCTTTCCAACGAGATATAATACGCTCCAAACGGATAAACACACAGCAAGATATGAGTGTCACAAATACTTAGCCTTATCTCTATGATTTAGTGTTTTCAGCGAAAATAGATCACTTTTAGCGTAAATACAGTGTATTTTAGTAATTAGGCAATCATACCTTGATGTTTTAAAACCAGCGCCTGATGACAACTTTTAGAACTAGGTAAGATCTTTCCAACGACATATTAGACGTTTTCAACGGCACAAAATAGAGCAAGATATGATCATATCAAATTCTACACGAGCTCGGAGTGAAATCAGAAACATTTGTAAATATATGGTTAATCTGTAACTTTTAATTAATGCATTGTAAATGAAGTTTGAACAATAGCTTTAGAGCTCAGATCTATCTTTCCAACTAGATATAATACGCTCCAAACGGATAAACACACAGCAAGATATGAGTGTCACAAATACTGAGCCTTATCTCTATGATTTAGCGTTTTCAGAGAAAATAGAGCACTTTTAGCGTAAATACAGTGTATTTTAGTAATTGGGCAATCATCCCTTGATATTTTGAAACCAGCGCCTAAAGACAAGTTTTAGAAAATGGTAAGATCTTTCCAACGAGATATTAAACGCTTTCAGTGGCACAAAATAGAGCAAGATATGATCGCATCAAATCTACACGAGTTCGGTGTGAAATCAGAAACATTTGTGAATATATGGTTAATCTGTAACTTTTAATTAATGCATTGTAAATGAAGTTGGAACAATAGCTTTAGAGCTCCGATCTATCTTTTCAACGAGATATAATACGCTCCAAACGGATAAACACACAGCAAGATATGAGTGTCACAAATACTTAGCCTAATCTCTATGATTTAGCGTTTTCAGCGAAAATAGAGCACTTTTAGCATAAATACAGTGTATTTTAGTAATTAGGCAATCATCCCTTGATATTCTGAAACCAGCGCCTGAAAACAAGTTTTAGATCTCGGTAAGATCTTTCCAACGAGATATTAAACAATTTCAACGACACAAAATAGAGCAAGATATGATCGCATCAAATTCTACACGAGTTCGGAGTGAAATCAGAAACATTTGTTGATATATGGTTAATTTGAAACTTTTAATTAATGCATTGTAACGCCCCTCTCAGGGTTAAAGGAAACACTACATAAACTTACTACTAAAAAAACTGCAATATAACAGCCGTTTGTTTAAGAAATAACCCTGATAAAATCTCAAATATAACTAAAATATTACTCCAAATAAAACTCAATAAAATCTAGTTATCATCAGCAAATGTGATAACCACCTGGATCCAGGAATTTACTAAAACTTCAAATCCTCAAATAAAATAGAGTAATAATAATCACTTTAAAATAACATCTGAAATACTAAAAAAAATAAAAACTAGCTAGAAGCCGCCAAGGTCGTTCCCGTTAACTCATTTCGGCACGCGTTCCACTCTCTCATCATCTTCCTAGGCCTTGGCCTTACCTTTAGTATCTGTACATGCGAAGAAAGAAAAGTGATAAGCTTTATGCTTAGTAAGTCACTATGGATCCACAAAAATATCTGAGAAGTCTATGCTAATTTATCAATATATAAATTTAGGCTATAAGCATGCACTAAACAAATGACTAACAAATAGCTTCTCAAATAAATTCTGAGAGATACCAAAACAAAATATTTTCTAAAATAATTTCTCAAAACTACTAGAGAGATCTCAAAATTTCTTTCTCAAAACATCTCTGTAAAACTTTCTGAAAGAGATCTCAAAAACAATTTTCTGTAAAACTTTCTGAGAGATTTCATAAACTTTACTGTAAAACTCTTTGTGGCTAATTTTAACTGTGGGCCCGTGATATGTACTCAAAGGCGCCAATCCGACAGCTCAGGGGAGCGACCCGCTAAACATATCGGACTCTCTGAAACTGATAAACTGATAATCTGAGGGAACTTGTTCCCGAGTACATATCACCTGATCTTTTACTTTAAATATTAGTTCTATTTATGGTGACATTTGAGTAAAAACATCATCAAAATCTTGAAATAAAGTACTAACATAATCTCGACTATGTCCGGTAATAAACATAACTTAACACAACAAATAAAATAGCTCAGCAAATAGTTCACTAGGTTCACATAATAGCACATAGACTAAAATCATCTATTAAAAATCAATCAGACTTCTGTCTTTTATTTGGTAAAACAAACATGTACAGGTGGTAGTGAACTTACCTGTAAGAAGCTGAACTCAAAAATACCCAAATAAATGTGGCACCTTGATAACGTTTCCCGGTAAGCTCTTCTTTCAATCTTTAATTAAATGAATAAATTGCAAATTAGAAATTCCCCCATTTCAATTCAATCTTTATCCTAAATAATAAGTCCTCTAGTTTGGAACTACACGTAGGAGAAAATATGAATTCCTCCTCGAGTTTTCTTTAAACATTTTGATGCTAAAACCTTTAGTGATAGAATTTTACTATTCGTAGAATTAAAACTTTCAAGGAATGAAGCTGTTGGCTAGGAACTAAGCGCAGGAACAGGTAGAGAAAAATAAAAATCTCAGGCTGAATTGCTGCTCTAATCTTACTTTTCTTCTGGAACATAAAACCTTGAGTTAATAGGTGTTCTCTAAATGAATATTTCCTTACGTCAGAAAGCCATTGCCCATCAATTAAGACAAGACTTCATGCTATGAACAAATCTAAATTGATCAATATGAAACAAACCCACTCAAGTTGGGCATATAAAATTCTATTAACAAAACATAAGAAAAGAATTTATCACCTATCTAACCATCTGGAATCAAAGTGACTAATAAAATACGAAAAATTGGATTGAAAATCGGAATTTCTTCTGCACTCCTAAGTTTATAGATTTAAAAGCATGAGGTTTCAATAAGAACTTATTACATAAGAAAATCTATGATAAAGAGCTGCAAATCAGAGGTTTCCTAAATACACTTGATCTGAGGATTGAAACCCAAAATTATATCAATTAGGAATTACTATGAAACTTAATCTTTAACTGCGACCAACCCTGCTACTCAACCATAAACAAAATGAATGATGAATATAGAGAACCAGACTTACCGATTAAAAGATGCTGAAACAAAATCCCAGGTTAAGCTTTGGCAAAAAGGAAAAATTGAAACGTTGGGGGTGAGGAAAATTTAGAATGGAGGATATAGCTTTACAGGTAGAGCCGTTGATAGGGTTTAGCGCTTATGAATAAGCGTAAAGTATATATTTTTTTTTCTAGGGATTTCAGCCTTAAACACATTTACCTGGGCCAAGTTAACTGATTCGGGCCTCTACATATCTTTAAAAAGAAAATATGTTTCTGAGACTAATAATAAAAATCTCCCTTTTACTTATGAATTATGAAATGATAAAATCTAAAATAGTATTTATTTCTTCAATTAAAATTATTATGAGCTTAGTGGTCCACGTTACCTGCTAAAAATATGTAAAATAATAAATATCACATTATTCATAAAAAAAACTTATTTAGCTGACTAAAATAATAATAACTAATTATTAAATAATTAGCTCATAAAAAATCGGGGTGTTACAACCCCTGCCACCTTATAAAAGTTTCGTCCTCGAAACTTAGAACAACTCAGGATAACGACGTCTCATGTCATCCTCAACCTCCCAAGTAGCTTCTTCAACTTTCTGATTTCGCCACAGCACTTTTACTAGAGCTATCTCTTTGTTCCGAAGACGTCTAACCTCACGATCAAGAATTTGTACTAGCTTCTCCTCGTAAGATAAATCATTTTGCACTTCTATTGTGGGGGGTATCAAAACATGCTCCGGGTCAGCAAAGTATTTTCTCAACATCGAAACATGGAAGACATTATGAATGCCAGAAAACTCTTCAGGTAGCGCGAGCTCATATGCTACCTTCCCAACTCGTCGGGTGATCTCATACGGTCCGGTGAATCTGGGGCTAAGCTTCCCTTTCTTCCCAAATCGCATCACGCCCTTCATCGGGGCTATCTTGACAAAAACAAAATCACCCACTTCGAATTCTAGAGGTCTCCTCCGAACATCTGCATAACTTTTCTGTCTACACTGAGCAGATTCTATCCTTTGTCGGATAGTCTTAATAGCTTCTGAGGTCTCATCAATCAACTCAGTCCTTCCTTGTAACTCCTCTTCTAGAACCTTCTTTTCCCCTATTTCATACCATGATATGGGAGATCTACATCTCCTCCCATACAACGCCTCATATGGAACCATGCGGATTGTTGCTTGATAACTATTATTATAAGCAAACTCCGCCAAACTAAGGTATTTTGCCCATCCTCCTTGAAAATCTATAGCGCATGCCCGTAACATATCCTCTAAAATCTGATTTGTCCTCTCCGTCTGGCCATCTGTCTGCGGATGAAAAGCAATACTAAACTTCAACTTCGTGCCCAATGATTGTTGTACACAGTTCCAAAAGTGAGACGTAAATCTGGAATCTCTGTCTGAAATAATACTCTTTGGAACACCATGCAATCTAACAATCTCCTGTATATATATTTTTGCCAACTTCTCCAAAGAAATACTTGTTGAGATTGGGATAAAATGGGCAGATTTAGTCAATTTGTCCACTATAACCCATATAGCGTCATAACCTCCAGTTGTCTTCGGCAAACCCATAATAAAGTCCATTGATATCTCATCCCATTTCCACTCCGGAATCTGGATAGGCTGAAGTTCTCCACCTGGTCTTTGATGTTCAGCCTTAACTTGTTGACACGTCAAACACGACTGAACGAACTTTGCAACATCTTTCTTCATACCAGACCACCATAAGTTTTTCTTCAAGTCGTGGTACATCTTGGTCGAACCAGGATGCATAGTGAATGGTGTCTCATGAGCCTCCTTCATAATCTGCTTCCTCAACCCCTCGATGTCCGGGATGCACAACCTGTTTTGGAGTAATAATCTCCCATTCTCATCCAAACGAAACTCAGGACATTTTCCCTCCATGACGCACTCCTTCAACTTAACTAACTCGGGATCAAGTTCTTGCTTCATAGCCATGTCCTCAAATATTGATGGAGTCACTGTCATAGCTGCTAGTCGCCCACCTACAATCTCCAACTCAAAATCTTCAATTTCCTTCCTCAGCCTTGGATCCATTACCATCATGGACATTAATGTTGCGGAAGACTTCCTACTAAGTGCATCTGCTACCTTGTTGGCTTTCCCCGGATGATAGAGGATCTCACAATCGTAGTCTTTCACTAACTCAAGCCACCTTCTTTGCCTCATGTTGAGGTCTTTCTGTGTGAATATGTATTTCAGACTTTTATGATCAGTGAAGATCTTACACTGGACTCCATACAAGTAATGTCTCCAAATCTTCAACGCATGTATCACTGCTGCCAACTCCAAGTCATGAGTAGGATAATTCGCTTCATAGTCTTTGAGTTGCCGAGACGTGTTGAAGACTATTTTATTGTGAATCAAGTTTGTCTGTTTTGTCTGTAATAAGTTAGATGTTTACTATTTCTATTCTGTACTGATTAAATATATCTGTTAGAATAGTATTCAATATGGGCCAAGTGTTAGGCCCATACTCAGGCGAGAAGCCTTTTTACGCATACCTGAGCCTCGCCTATAAAAGAGGGAGGAGGACTCAGGTTTGCGGTTAACTTTCGTATCTGCTCAAAATAGCCTTAGCGCTTATCATTCTTGTACGAAAGATTCACGGTATATCAGAGAAGGTTTACACTTGATCTTTCTGTGTTCATCTTTGTTGTTAATCTTTCATCTGTATGCCATATTATACTGTTGTTATAGAAAACAGGGACTAACAAATGGTATCAGAGCCGATCGAGAGCTGATCAGAAGAACTATCTGCGAAAGACTCTGTTTTTGTAGAATAGCGAGTTTATCATCTGTAATCTTATTTCTGCACCAAATACTGTAAAAGTTATACTGTTAGAATCGCGTTTCAAAGACGATCAAGCAGTATATCTTCCTTTTTCGTTTCTGCATTTTTTCTTCAGAAGTAAACTCGCACCCTTGAACTCGCACCCCTCTTTTCTCTAAGCTCTGTGCAGCTTTTTGACCTGAAACTTGGGTAAAAGGATCTCTACTACAAGGGCTACAACCTACCATATTTGTTTTTCTGAAAATCTGAAGTTTTATTTTTTCAGGAATTCGCAGCCCAAGGTGTTATTGCATAAACTCGCAGCCTGTAAACTCGAGTTGAGAAACTCGCAGCCTGCAAACTCGAGCTCAAGAACTCGCAGCCTACAACTCGCGGTCAACAACTCGCAGTCTACAAACTCGCAGCCTGCAAACTCGCAGTCTGACCACGAGTTTTGACCCTGCGAGTTTACACCTCGAGTTCTTGGAAACTCGAACTCTTGACCTCGAGTTCATAAACTCGAACTCTCACCTCGAGTTCCCTAGACCTCGAGTTTAGGCTTTGAACACTTAGGAACTCGAGTTCTTGACTTAGTAAATTTTCTGATCTTATTTCTCGAACGGTCAGTTTTCTACAGCAACAGGAATGGCTTCTGAATCCAATGCGCAAGGAAACAGCAGTACTCCTCCATCTCTGAGGAAAGGGGAGTACCAAATGTGGAGAACTCGTTTCTTGAATTTCCTAGAACACAAAGAAAACTCCGACGCAATGCTGGAATCACTCCTGGAAGGACCAGCTGTACTAATGATTGACGTAGGAGGGGACTCAACAAATAATCCACCCATTCCTTCGGAAACAAGACGAAAGAGGCCTTCTGAATACACTGAAGCAGACAAGCTAAGGCTGAGAGGAGACCTCATGGCCAAAACATACCTTCTCCAAGCCATCCCAAATGAAGTGTACGTGATGATTGACAGTATGCAAACTGCAAAAGAAATGTGGGACGAGATTGAAAAATTACTCCAAGGCACGAGCATAAGCCTAAAAACCAAGAAATCTGCTATTTTGATGGCTTATGATTCGTTCAAAGCTGCTCCTGGAGAACCTCTTCACGAGACTCATGCCAGGCTTGTGAAGCTGATGAATGAAATGAGGAAAATCAAAATATTCAGAACCAACCTGGAACTGAATACTAGATTTTTGTCTAGTCTGCACCCATCTTGGAGTAAAACAGTAAAGGACTTAAGACAACGCATTGACATGGATGAAATTGATCTCTTCACCTTGAATGAGCTGCTAAAGGAGTTTGTCAATGACGTTGTATGCACTGAGGAACAATCAAACCCAAATCCTCTAGCTCTACTAATGGAAGCTCAGCCCAAAAGAACGGCGAAACCTCTGCAGAAGAAGAAGAAGAAAGTAGTGGAGGTTGAATCTGATGAGGATGAGAGTGATGAAGAAGGAACTGATCTTGAAGCTGAGCTTGCAGATCTCCAGAAGAAGATGGCCCTGCTGGCCAAGAAGTTTGCCAAGAGAAACAGCTCTTCAAATAAGCTGTGAACCTCTTCTTCCAACTACAAACAAAAGAACCAGGACCAAAGCTCAGCCAGGAAGGCTACATCAACTGCTAATGCCCCTGTGTGCTATAACTGCGGGAAGCCTGGACATATCAGCAAAGACTGTCGGCTCCCAAAGAAGAGAGATGCAAACTTCTACAAACAAAAGATTCTAATGAATAAACAAAAGCTCTTCTTAGCACAACAGGAGGAAGTAGAAGCCTCTGGCAAACATGCTGAGCTGGTCCAGTGGGCGGAAGATGATTCTGAAGAAGAAGAAGAGGAAGAGAACTTCGCTTTGATGGTAAGGCTGGAGGATGAAGAAGAGAAAAAGGGTGATGCTGCGATCCCCGGAAGTGAATGCTCTACAAGCACTGTAAGTACCTCTAATCACTCTCACACTATACAAACTCAGTCCTTACACAATAAGGACCACCTCATTAAAGAACTGCAGGAGAGATTAGACAATAATTACAGGGTACTGAAATAGAACCTTGACCAAAAATCTTCCTTAAGCGTTCAACTTGAAAATGCCAAAGATCAAATCAAAAGAGTGTCTTCAGACTTTGAAAGCTTTGAACTTAAAATAGCTGAACTGACTAAGAAACTGCAAGACAGTGAAGTTGAGAAAAACACAGCTAAAGCTGACTGTGAATTTTTAAGAAATAAAAGAAGCAGCCTTTTAAGAAAAGTGAAGGAACTTGAGGATGTATGTGTCAGAAGAGGTCAAACCGAACACACAGTTTTTCTAAATCGTATAAGCGACGTTCAGCATTACAACCCAAAAGCTGGTCTTGGACTGCCGAACCCGCGTCATTTAAAGAAAGTTGACTGCCGCCAGTTGTATGATGCAACTTACTTAACTCTAGACATTGATAAGAAAATGAAATTTGGGAGTGAAGAAGAAACCACTAAAGAAGAAGAAGAGAAAAGGAGTAATCCTAAAATTGAAACCTCTCTTGACTATACTCCTCTGGTTGAGAAAGCTCTTTCTAAAGAAAAGGTAATCTACAACGAGGAGGGGTTTGACATTTTTAATGTCCCAAAAGGGGTTCCTTACTACGAAATTCCAATGGGTCCCACTCCCAAAACTGGAATTTTTAAGTTCGGTCAAGACAAATGCATCTCTCCTTTGGTCCAAAAATATGCAGATCTTCAGAAAACCCTTGACAATGAGAGAGAGCGCTTTGAAACTGAAAAGAAGAGTTCTGAAAGCAACTGGCAAGAACTATTAAGCAAATTTGATGAATTGAGTGAAAAATATCATTCTGCTTTAAAAACTGCTCAAACCTCTTCTGATAAAACTAAATTTTCTGAAAAATCTGTCACTCATCACTCTTCTCCTTTTATCACAGGACAAGAAGTGAAAAGAAGAGGAGAAGAGAAGAAAGAGTGGGAGATGAAGAGAAAGGAAATAGCTGCTGGCAAGAAAAAAGTTTTTGAGAATAAGCCTGGTCCTAGATCCAGCTCCATTTTGTACTCTAAAACTAAGTCAAAACCTGTCCATGTAAATTCAGTTTCTAGTAGTTCAGTCTTGTGTCCCAAGCTGAAAAATTCTGTGACATCTTTTGAACATGGTTCTTTGTATAATTCCACTATTGCTTATGGTTATTCTGTTCCAGACCCCCACAATTATGAATGTGATGTGAATGCTGTTAAATCAAAGCCTTTTAGAAAGCTCAAACCTGAAAGAGAAACCAAGAAAGGAACTTCTAAGGGAACGTTTTGTATTCCTGATATGAAATATTCTCTCAGAGTTCATTCAAGGAAACATCTTAATCGGCTTTCTAAAGAGGAGATTTTCAAAACTAAACTGAAGAAACAACCTTTCAATCACAAAGCACCTGTCTACTCTCCTCCTAAACCTAAAATGGAAAGGTGGGTTCCCAAGATAAGACCCACACAAACTGAAGCAGAAAGGTGGGTCCCCAAGATGAGACCTACCAAACCTGAAACTGAAAGGTGGGTCCCTAAGATGAGACCTACCAAACCTGAACTTGAAAGGTGGGTCCCTAAGATGAGACCTACCAGACCTGAAACTGCAAGATGGGTCCACAGACGAAGACCCATCCAAACTGAAACTGAAAGGTGGGTCCACAGACGAAGATCCATCCAACATGAACCTGAAAGGTGGGTCCCTAAGATGAGACATCTCAGACCCACCAAAACTAAAAGAGAAACTGCTAAGTGGGCCCCAAAAATCAGACCCACTGCAAAAGCAGATCTGGCTGTCAGAGAGCCCACAAGAGATAAATCTCTTGTTGAAAAAGCTGCTGACTTTGGATCACAGCTCAAAGCGAAACTTGAATGGATGTTTTTCAATGATGAGGAAGGACCCATTCCAAGATGGGTACCTGAACCTGTTTAATTGTTTTGCAGGACGGTAATGTGTGGCACCTGGATTCTGGATGCTCAACCCACATGACCGGAGTAAAGTACCTACTGAGCAACTATACCACCTGCTATGGAGGCAATGTTAGATTCGGGAACGACACCTCATCTCCTATCCTTGGATATGGGGACGTCATCTGTGCCAGCGTCACCATCAAAGATGTTTCGTTTGTCAAAGGGCTCAAACACAATCTTCTGAGCATAGGACAATTCTGCGACAGTGGGATGAAAGTGAGGTTCATTGCCAAACAATGCTGTGTTGTAGACAGCGAAGGGAACTCATTATTAACGTGTTACAGGACCTCCAACCTGTACACTATTGATCTGAAAAGCGTTCAATCCACCACCTCCATCTGTCTGCTGTCCAAAGCTTCAACGGAACAAAACAACCTCTGGCACAGACGTCTTTCCCATCTTAATTTCAAGAATTTGTCCATCCTGTCATCGAAGAAACTAGTAAAGGGGCTTCCTCCGTTGAAATCTTCCACAGAGAATCATTGTAAGGCCTGCAAAATGGGCAAAATGACGAGAAGCTCCCACAAGTCAAAGCCTGTCCCATCATCTACTCTACCGCTGCAACTGATACACATGGATCTGTGTGGACCTATGAGAGCCCAAGAAGGGGTGTTCATTGGCTACTCCCAGCAGTCCAAAGCTTACCGAGTCTATCTTAGAGACAAACGAACGGTCATTGAGAGTGTTAATGTGACATTCTATGAGATGGCTGACTTCGCAACAGAACACTTACAAGCTGACCCGTCACTTACTGCACCAGTGGACTCTGACACAGTTGAACAAAACCCTGTACCTTAAGGTGTGATTCTCAATTCTCTCTTTCAGAACTTCTACGAGAATTCACAACCTTCATCTTCTCCATGCACACCAGCTTCATCGTCAAACATTCCACAGCAACCAACTACTATCACTGAGATTCCACTCCTTCTCGGACCTGATAATGAACCATCTACTCCGTCAACTCCCCATACTAATCACGGAGAAGTGGATGATCACGGGTTTGCTACCACATCAGAGTCATCTCCACCGCACGCCTCAGCTGCTCAAGAGTCACCAATCCCCTACCAGGACTCGGATCAACCGATTATTACTCCTAATCCTCTGGCACATGAGAGGAAATGGACAAGAGCTCATCCCACTGAACAAATAATCGGTGATCCGGGTCAAGGTGTGCGTACGAGATCGGTTACTATGAATGAATGTCACTATGCATGCTTTCTAAGCTAGAATGAACCATCCAAAGTCTCAGATGCACTCGCTGATCCATATTGGGTGATTGCTATGCAAGATGAGCTCAATCAGTTTGACAGACTAGAAGTATGGACACTCGTGCCTAAACCCCCTCAGAAAACCATAATTGGCACCAAATGGGTGTTCAAGAACAAGAAGGACGAAGAAGGCATAGTGATACGCAACAAGGCACGGCTGGTCGCTAAAGGATACAATCAGCAAGAGGGCATAGACTATGATGAAACATTTGCACCCGTAGCAAGAATTGAAGCAATACGCCTCTTTCTTGCGTACGCAGCCCACAAGAACTTTACCGTCTTTCAAATGGACGTCAAGACTGCCTTTCTGAATGGAGTCTTGGAAGAAGAAGTCTATGTCGCTCAGCCCGAAGTATTTGTAGATCCCAGATATCCCAACCATGTGTACAAGCTGAAGAAAGCTCTGTATGGGCTGAAACAGGCACCAAGAGCTTGGTACGATGCCTTAACTGAATTTCTGGTTGACTCAGGTTTCTCAAAAGGGAAGATTGATACTACACTTTTCATCAAGTGACAGAAGTCTGACATCATCCTGATTCAGATCTATGTTGATGATATCATCTTCGCCTCCTCAAATCCACGTCTGTGCAAACATTTTGAGAAACTAATGAAAACTAAGTTTGAAATGAGCATGATGGGAGAGATGAACTTCTTCCTAGGCCTGCAAGTAAGACAACTCTCTGACGGCATTTTCATCAATCAGTCCAAATATATTCTGGAAATGCTTAAGAGATTCAACATAGAGAGCAAATCTTCCATGCCGACCCCTATGTCCCCCACCAACAAACTGGACTCAAACCCTTCTGGGAAATCAGTCGATGCCACAAACTATAGGGCAATCATTGGATCTTTGCTGTATCTCACGTCTAGCAGGCCTGATATCGTCTTCTCTACATGCCTATGTGCACGCTTTCAGGCGAATCCAAAGGAGTCCCATCTGACGGCTGTTCGAAGAATACTGAGATACCTCAAAGGCACAGTGAATCTAGGCCTTTGGTATCCCAAACACTCAGGTTTTGACCTCGTCGGATACTCTGACGCAGATTTTGCTGGTTGCCGGATGGACCGCAAAAGTACCTCGGGAGCTGTCCAGTTCTTGGGTGATAAGTTAGTATGCTGGTCTTCCAAGAAACAGAACTGTGTGTCAACATCTACGGCCGAGGCAGAATACGTCGCGGCTGCTAGCTGTTGTTCTCAAATATTATGGATGAAGACCCAGCTAAAAGACTACGGTTACACTTTCAGCCATATCCCGATCTACAGCGAGTCACAGAGTGCCATCGCCATCACCAGCAACCCGGTTCATCACTCCCGCACCAAACACATCGACCTGAGATATCATTTCATCAAAGACCACGTGGAAAAAGGGGATATTGACATGTACTTTGTAAGCTCCGAGCTTCAACTGGCTGATTTGTTTACTAAGGCACTGGATGAAAAGAGATTCCAGTTCCTGGTTTCCAAATTAGGCATGTTGAACCTCGAGCCATTGTAATTCTGTTTCCTATGGTCTGTAAAAATGGGTGTGTGTGTGTGGGACCTGTACAAAGTGTGCGTATGTGTGTTTGTAAATTGTGTGCGTTGAATGTGTCGAGGGGGAGAAAAAGAGCAAAAAGATCAAAAATAGTGTGCGTGCGTTTGCATTCATTGAGGGGGAGAAAAAGGACTAAAAGATCAAAAAAATATATAGTGTGAGTGAGGTGCATTTAGTGTGTGTACATTGCATTCATCAAGGGGGAGAAATTTTGTAAAATCTCAAATTGTGTGTGTGTTGCTTTGAGCGAGGGGGAGTACTGTCTTTGGTCTGAAAAATGTTCTTAAACTCTTAAGGCTCAATGGGCCCAGCTACCTGTTCTGGCCCAAATTTCTCCCCGGCCCGTTCGAAATCAACTCGCATATATAAACTGTTTTGGCCTCCGTCTTTCTCATTCTTACGCATCTCGCTTTCACTCATCTCCCCAACTCAGAGCTCGGTTTTGAAACTCTTACCCGTCTTCTTCCTCAAACCTTCAGTCTCGCTTTCACTCATCTCCACAACTCAAACTCCCTTCAAAGGTAGCTCTACACTAAGAACTTCCCCTCTCACTCTGGTTGTAGAACGACGTATCGAACCGTCCCTTCACCACAAACAAAAACAAAAACCGCCCCGTTTTTTTCTCAAAATTAAAATTTTCAAACGGGGGGGGGGGGGGGGGGGTTGATTGATTGTTTATCCTTGCTTCTGTACTTTTTTTTCAGGTGGTAATCGTCTTCGCTGAGCATCGCGAGTTCTGGAACTCGAGTTCCAAGCTGACGTTTCAAATTCGAGCAGACCGTGAGTTTGTAAACTCGCGCTCCGGGCTCGAGTTTGTAAACTCGCGCTCAGGGCTCGAGTTTGTAAACTCGTGGTCCGGGCTCGAGTTTGTAAACTCGCACCCATGGCTCGAGTTTGTAAACTCGCGCTCAGGGCTCGAGTTTGTAAACTCGTGGTCCGGGCTCGAGTTTGTAAACTCGCACCCATGGCTCGAGTTTGTAAACTCGCGCTCAGGGCTCGAGTTTGTAAACTCGTGGTCCGGGCTCGAGTTTGTAAACTCGCACCCATGGCTCGAGTTTGTAAACTCGCGCTCAGGGCTCGAGTTTGTAAACTCGTGGTCCGGGCTCGAGTTTGTAAACTCGCACCCATGGCTCGAGTTTGTAAACTCGCGCTCAGGGCTCGAGTTTGTAAACTCGCGCCCATGACCTCGAATTTCTTAACTTGGTGCCAGAACTCGTTTCCTCATCTCAGATATCCTCAACCCCAAAGGGATTTTTTTTTTTTACTAACGTGTGCTATTCTTTCAGCTCAAAATGTCAGGCACTCAACAAGATACCCCCCAGGAAGATGCGCACTACACACAGCTGTTCCCCAAATACAAGTGGGTTCGGCTACAGGACAACAACTTTCAGCTCGACCTAGCCGTCTTCAGGTGCCCTGACCCGGTCATTCCCATAATCCTTAAGGGGCACTACATCTGGCAAGCACTAAGCAAAGCGATCACGGTCCCCGAAATCTACCTGCAACAACTATGGGGGACCATGCACTTGACTTCCAAGAAGGACGCATCCAGTCTGAGTGCCACGCTCCACAACAGACGTCTGGCATTAACAGCATCCACTCTACAAGCCATACTGGAGCTGCCTGTCCACGATACCTATGAACAACTACCCTCCAAGGCTGAACTGATGCAAGGACTAGTGCAATTGGGTTATGATGCTCCGCTACCGTTCCTGTCCCACTTCAAGCTGATGAACCTGCCATACCCATGGAAGACACTGTTCGGCCTCGTCAACAAATGTCTCTCTCCAAAGCACGCTGGCCATGACAAGTGCAACCTGCAGATCTTCCAAATCTTCCATGGGATCGTCTTCGCAAAAAATTACGATATGGCGCAACTATTCTGGATTGAGCTGGTCACTCAAGTCCAAGACAAAGAGGACGGAAAGACGGGTATGACGATTCCCTACGCCAGATGGTTGGCGCTCATTATTGCTGACTACATGACCGCCCACCCAGGGATCCCACAACGCAAAGATGAAGACCAGTTCACTGCTCCGAAACTCCAGTACTTCAAGCGCTTCAAGCATGACACTGTGGGGATGACCATACCCGATTATCTGCTGGACCTGGGAAATCCACGACATTCCGCATTCGTCCAATATAGGGAGAGTCTACTGAAAGATGGCCCCATGGTTCAGTCAAACCCAGCTGGACCTGCCCCGGGGCCTAAGCCGAGAGCTAGTAAGGGTCCGAAGAGAGCCAGTAAGCCACAGAAACCAGTGGCGCGTGTGCCCCATGAAGGGAAGTCTGACGATTCTCCCGAGAGGAATCAGACGGCTGAGGGCGCACGTACAAACGCTGCGGAACCTGCCGATGAATCGTTCAGCCCGGCCCACAAAAAGGCTGACGATGAGGCATCCAATAGCGTGGCCAAAGACGATGAGGATGATGACAGCGATGATGACAACGACGATAGTGACGGCGTGGAGCACACTTTCGCTCTGATCCGAAAGGGGAAGCTGCCAATTGATTCTCCTCCAAAGAAAGTCACCCCTGAGGATGCAGCTCCATTTATAGCTGTCCGTCCCAAGACCATCGTCATCAAACCCGTGAAGGAGCCAGCTACAGCTAAGATTGCTGCTCCCCGGTCACCTAAGGCTAAAGCCAAGAAGCAGCGTCCTGTCAGAAAGAGTTTGGTTGCTGAAGAGGACCTTCATATTTTCGACGACTGTCTTCCCTTCATCTCTATAAGCCGGGCCGAATCTCTAAGTACAGGGGCCAACCTTGTTGGTCCCCGAGTAGAAGCCGCAGCATCGGGCTCAACTGCGCATGCACCGCCCTCTCCCAGCCACTCGTTAGCCTCCCAAAAGGCTAACGTTTCAACATCATGGGACTCACCCACCTCACTGGTTCCCTCCGAACCAGTTGAGCGCTCTAGTGGCCCACCGCCCGAGGCCACAACCCCCTCTTTCTCCACATCGAGTCTAGGTGTCACATTCCCCACATTTACCAATTTTTCTAGGACACCTACACCATTCACAGCACATACAGGTGCACACACCCTGGATACAACGACCGGAGTGCAAACAAGGATGGTCGGAAGCCCTGCTGTGCCAAAAATGACTTCATCTTTGCACGCAGGCCACACATCAGCTCTCTTCACTGATGCTGTGACAATAGTTACAACCCCCGTAACTGGACACCTTACACCCGAAGATGTTACCGTTCTCATGAACCGCTACATGGAGTCCACCATCAAACCATGGGTGCAACAAGCATTCACCGTTTGGGCACAGGACTCCAAAACAACCCCAGCGGTTCATAGTGAACAGAGCCACCCCAAACCTCACTCTTCACCCTCTCAATCCATTCCACAACCCACTCCTGTCATCCCTCTCACATCCACCAAACCATTTAGCCCTTCACCCTCTCGGGGAACCCACGATACGGAACTAATATCGCCCTCTGCCTCGACCAATCCCTTCCACCTATCCCGCCTTGAGCTTGCCGATCTCCTGTTTCTTCGGTTGCTGGAGGTCGACACTTGCCACCTTTCACCCTTCGAACGCGACCTTCTTCAAGTTTTCTTCAAACACGACCGCCCTCAGTACGGCACTTGCCGTGACAGTCCCCGAGGTCTCAAACGTTCCCATGAGGATCCCGATGATTCGGAACCTCATGAGAGGGAGAACAAGAGGCCTCAGACACTTGAGCAAGCAGCCTCTACCAGCCATGAACCCCAGCCAAACACCTCATCAAACCAGCCCACCAACCAACCACCACCTTCCTCGAGCCACAACCAAGCCCAACTCTCTAGCCTGGTCGAGCTAGACGAAACATCCCGAGGCTTATCTCCTAGAGATACTGTCCGAGGATGGGATGGAAGTCCTGTAGTGGTTACCTCTGGTACATCACAAAGCTCAGGCCATCGATCAGAACATAGTTCGAAATCGATGACAACGTCCCGAGGCGTGTCTCCAAAGGATACCGTCCGAGGAGGGGATGGAAGTCCTGACAATGCTATCTCTGACTCATCTGTCAAGTCAGGCCATCAGCCAGAACTCAGTTCTAACCTGATGACAACGGGCAATCCTAGTGAACCCGGTTGTGACTCACGAGAAAAATCACCACAGCTGAGAGTCCCCTACATTCCCCAAGGCAAAGATATTCACGATGCACTCGAGGATGCTGTGGTACATGAAGTTTGGCCGAGAAAGTGGACAGAGTGGGATGATCTTAGATGCGAAGCCGAGACAGAGGATATGCAGCGAAATTGGTGGCTGAGAGAGTTACTGGCCAAATGCGCAGAAGACATCATACGCCTTGATGTAGAGGAACTCAAAGAAGGGGAGGACTACAAAAAGATACCCAGGGAGCTAGAATCCGTCATCAGACAAACGGCAAGCAAGTTGCCCCCAAAAGAAAAGCTCTGGGAAAACATTAGATTAAATGCCCCCTTCCAAGAGGAAATCAGAAAGGGAATTTGGAGAACCGCAGACAAGCTCAAACAGCTAGATGAACTAAAGATCCGTGGTTTGACTCACCTCAAAGGAAAAATGGCGGGCGGACATCTTCACATGCTGATGCACAGATCATCTGGAAAGCAACGTCAAGTACTGGAAAGAGATATGAAGTCCAGCATCCATCCTATTGACGCTATCCTCGATATACACAGAGAAGATCATCACACCATCCCGTTCTACGGCTTCAAAGTTCGACGGACAGATTCCAGCATATTCATCTGCCAGGAAAACGACTTTATAATGATGAAAATGGAGGATATCTACCAAATGTTCATGGTAAGTAGGTATCTCCCACTGAGTCGAAACAGGACACACGAAGAAGGCTATGAGGCGATCAAACGATTTATGCTGAGACAGATCAGATTCTATGCTGCCCATGTTCTACAGATGGCCCTGGAAAACAATGTCCGAAAAGCAAATCTGGTAAAGCCAACTCTGAACGGTCCGGAGCTCAAAAAGTACAGACCATATCACATCTTCAAGGACCCAGTCTCCATCATATATCTCAATCACGAGGAACAGAAAAGACTCATGTGGGTAGAAGACATTCACAAATACTGTGATGGGACTCTGAAGATCATTCAGACCAAGCTACAAGAGATCAAAGAAAATATAGATCCAAGACTTGCGGACGCCAGCGAGGAAGAGCTCCAAGTATACAAGAAGGTGTGGACCATCCTAAAGCCCATCAACGAGCAACTTGAAAAGAGAAGAATGCTGAGACAGTATGAGCATGCGCTAAATTTCAGAAAGCATTACTTCAGATCTCAAAAATAAATGCAAGACGACACTTGATCACAAAGGGGGAGATTGTTGAAGACTATTTTATTGTGAATCAAGTTTGTCTATTTTGTCTGTAATAAGTTAGATGTTTACTATTTCTATTCTGTACTGATTAAATATATCTGTTAGAATAGTATTCAATATGGGCCAAGTGTTAGGCCCATACTCAGGCGAGAAGCCTTTTTACGCATACCTGAGCCTCGCCTATAAAAGAGGGAGGAGGACTCAGGTTTGCGGTTAACTTTCGTATCTGCTCAAAATAGCCTTAGCGCTTATCATTCTTGTACGAAAGATTCACGGTATATCAGAGAAGGTTTACACTTGATCTTTCTGTGTTCATCTTTGTTGTTAATCTTTCATCTGTATGCCATATTATACTGTTGTTATAGAAAACAGGGACTAACAAGACGCATACGCAATAACTCGTTCATTCTGCATAAGAACTGCTCCAAGTCCCATCTTCGATGCGTCTGTGTAGATAACAAACCCTTCTTTGCCTTCTGGGAGTGCTAAAACGGGTGCAGATGTCAACCTATCTTTCAGCTCTTGGAAACTCTTCTCACAACGATCAGTCCACTCAAATTTCTTACCCTTACGGGTCAAGGTAGTCCATGGAAGAGCTATGGCAGAGAAGCCTTCTACAAACTTCCTATAATACCCCGCAAGGCCTAAGAAACTTCGAACTTCTTTCGAATTCTTCGGCCTGCTCCAATCTCGGACATCTGCTACTTTCGAGGGATCCACCGAAACTCCCTGCTTTGAAACTACGTGGCCAAGGAATGCTACATGATCAAGCCAGAATTCACACTTTGAAAACTTAGCATATAGCTTATGTTTTCTCAGTGTCTCCAGTACTTCTCTCAAGTGTTTTTCATGCTCCTCCTTGGACTCTGAGTAGATCAAAATATCATCAATGAAAACAATGACAAACTTGTCAAGAAACTCCCTGAACACTGTATTCATCAAATCCATGAACGCCGCTGGAGCATTAGTCAGGCCGAAAGGCATAACCACAAATTCATAGTGTCCATACCGCGACCTGAAAGCTGTTTTTGGGATGTCACCTTCCTTGATTCTTAGCTGATGATACCCTGAACGAAGGTCGATCTTGGAGAAAATCACCGCTCCCTTCAACTGGTCAAACAGGTCATCAATTCTAGGCAGGGGATACCTGTGACACTTCAAAAAAAAAAAACATTTTTTATAATTAATTGAGTCAAACAAAAATTCAACAGATGTGACATTCGAATCAGATAAAATTTCCAAGTTTACGACATTTTAATCAGATAAAAATGGTCCGATAATAGAAATTATGTTTTAGTATAAAATTAACTTTTATATATATATCTATTTTAAATTAAGTATAATAATACACAAATACAATAATATAATAAATAAAATATAATAGAAACCTACTTCTAATAAACCTACGTACGTATTATTACTACCTAATTATACTCCTAATATACCTTTACCTACGTACGTATTATACTACTATTATACTACGTAACTACATAACTACGTATTAATATATACTTGCGTAAAAAGAGCCTAGGAATCTATCGTCGCTCCACAACAAAGAAATCGTAACTGCGTATAACTATATATACATATATAATATCCATATATATATACATACCCTACAACGAGAGAACATGCATGTAACCTTTACACTCCAGCTCGCCGCCACCGCATATGTACTCTACGGAAAGGAAGAATGAGGGCAGAAAGAGTGCCACCGGACAAGGAACAAACGTCGCCAAGGTATTGCCGCAGATTTGCCGGATTGACGGCCTGCCATTCAACGGAGTAGGAAGAAGATCACCGCTGCTCGTTCGTGACAACCAAGCACCTGTTCTGCCGCTTGGACACTTGAAACCCATCCCCGGAAGAAAACACCGTTGAGGCACTGAGTTCTGCTCGCCGGAGGAGAGGTCCAGCCGCTACACCGGAGTCCGGAGAGCTACTGTAACGTTCAGGAGGAAGGCTCCAGTTCCGTCAATACTATCGGAAGAGAAGACCACGGAAGGATCAACGCCGGAATGTGCTGAACCGTTCCCGCCGATGTATTCACCGGAGTTGTTACCATTACCGGACACACAAGCAAGGTCGCCGGACTATTCGGCTGCTTTTACGGCGGAGAAGGAAGTATGACCATGAAGCCGTTATCACCGGAGGTGCTGCTGCACCAGAGAAGTGGCCGCCGAACAAGTGAGCCTCCGTCCCGACCATACGCCGGCCACCGGTGGTAGTGGTGTTAGAACTGTCGTCACGTTCCCCTGCTTCCTGCTGCTGAAAACGAATACGGTCGTACTGTAAGTATTTGCTTAGTTACCATGTTGGGCTGGGACAACACTATCAATATGAATAATAATAAGGATAATAGTAATAATAAAATAGTGATAAGAGAAATAAAAATAATTATTATAATTGCGATAATTTAGTAGTATAAAGTAATGGACCATATGTTATAAGTGGACCAATTAGTAATATACGAAGTATAATGCACTCTTTATGAGTCATTATTAAATAAAATTGAAACCCATTACGGGTGAAATGGGCTTAACTAATCCCAATCTATGAAATTAATGAAAATCACAATAAGAATGGACCAAATGAATAAGAGAGGAAATTGAATGAATTAAATTAATAAAAGCATAATAGTGGACTAATTATGAAATTGTAATTAAAAGGTGATTTTCTAGAGATCGGAATAGAAGACGTGAACTAGGAGCATCATTTCAGAGGTAAGTTTCTCTGCCAATCCAAAATTGTTTCCTCGTATTATATGCTTATTATGCATTATGTGATTAAGTGTGATTTGTGAATTTTGTGCATGTGATTTTGAGAAGATATTATATATATGGTAGTTAAGAAGTATAAATCAAGTACTTTTGGGGTATTAAATATTTTTAAATACCTTCAAGAATTTTTAGAGAAATTAAGAAATATTTTTTGAAGTATTATTAAGCGAAGATAAAATTTACATTTTCATAAGAAGATAGCATCTCGGGAGTAATCCGAGGTGTCGGTTTTTCCACATCCGGATAAATGTGGAGGGTGATTAGAGCTACTACTACTAAGAAGTACAGTTTGGATCTATGATCCCTTTTAAGTAAGATTTGGATCTATGATCCCTTTTAAGTGAGATTTGGATCTATGATCCCTTTTATGAAGAAGTTATAGTAGTAGTCCCTAATCATTCAAGAATTTTAGAATTGGGGTGGTTGGGTTCCGACCACTCGGGATGACTTACTACTCGGAGGGCTTGGAATCCCTTTTAGGGGGTGTGCACACTTAAGGTAGTCGTTTCGTTTCCAACAGAGCAGTTGTGGTACCGGCACTTGTTCGGGGTGGCCGTCCGTAACCACGGTCCACCGGGCTCTACCGAAAGGTTAAGCACCGCCCTTCTAAATTACTAGGAAGTTAGAGAAGAAGTGATTTTCTTAAGAAGTTTAAAAAGAAGAGTTACTAAGAGATTTTTCAAGAGAAGTTTAAGATTTTAGCAAAGAAGTAGATTGAGAAAAACCAAAGTGAAAAGAATTTTGATGGTGTGAGTATTTTTATATATTATTATATAAAAATCTATTTTTAGCCAAACCTGATTATTTTACGGGGTTGGGTAGTACTTACTTAGCTCTAAAGCTAATTTTTGTTATTTTCTTGTCTCTCTTTTCTCCCTTAAATCAGGTGATGAGTTGGATACCTATGTGGATTGACGGATTGCTCGAGCTTGAGTGCGAATTAGAAGATGCCTTAGTTAAATCTAGTCATAAATCAAACATTTACTTATTATTACATTAGTTTTTATTGTTTTACTTTGAGTTGCCTGTGCATTCGGTTAAGAGATGACCGAATGTGGCGGTAACACTCATTTCCCTTTTAGACTTCCGCTGTATTTCTTCAAACTCTTTGATGAATGAATAAAGTATTTCTTTTAAATATGTCAATGTTTTGGGCGGGAAATTTAGGGGTGTTACAAATTGGTATCAGAGCCTTAAGTTTTCCGAAGGGACTAGAACACGAGGTAATAGGTCGTAGGGAGAAATTCTGTCACAAAGGCGATAACAGTCTAAGCTGGTTGGTGCATAATTGAGCCTTGCGCTCGTCCAACTAACTGGGAATTTCTCCTTGTGCTGAAACTTCGTTGTTCGAAATCTTTGAAGAAAACTATAGTTTCGATGCGGGGATTTTCAAAATGTTTTTGTAAAATTAGGAGAATTAACATACTAGGAAAAAGACCTGTTAGGAACGCGGTGAGGATATAATGTGAGATTTTCAAGTTATATGATTGAGTAGTGAAATTTATGTAGTTGCTTGCTCGTGTTAAATATATGAATTTTGATGACATCTTCGAATGTCTATATGTGTTAGAGCTTAGTATGGACCTAGTGAAGAACTTTGCGGTTCAAATAGTGTAGGGACTTTTTGAATGCCTTAGTATTTAAGAGACTTGTGAGAAAAGAAGTTAAGCGGTTAAGATGGTGAAGGTGTTGTGGTCTAACCATTTGGCCAAAAATGCCACATGGGAGACTGAAGAGGATATGCGCAAACGGTATCCAGAGTTATTTGACTAAGGTAAAATATTAGTTACGAGGACGTAACCTCTCTTTAAGGGGGGTAGAATGTAATACTTAAGAATCTGAGTACTTAGATTTAGTTAATGTTTCGGGACGAAACATCTTTTAAGGAGGGTAGAATGTGACACTTCAAAAAAAAAAAAAAAAAAAACATTTTTTATAATTAATTGAGTCAAACAAAAATTCAACAGATGTGACATTCGAATCAGATAAAATTTCCAAGTTTACGACATTTTAATCAGATAAAAATGGTCCGATAATAGAAATTATGTTTTAGTATAAAATTAACTTTTATATATATATCTATTTTAAATTAAGTATAATAATACACAAATACAATAATATAATAAATAAAATATAATAGAAACCTACTTCTAATAAACCTACGTACGTATTATTACTACCTAATTATACTCCTAATTTACCTTTACCTACGTACGTATTATACTACTATTATACTACGTAACTACATAACTACGTATTAATATATACCTGCGTAAAAAGAGCCTAGGAATCTATCGTCGCTCCACAACAAAGAAATCCTAACTGCGTATAACTATATATACATATATAATATCCATATATATACATACCCTACAACGAGAGAACATGCATGTAACCTTTACACTCCAGCTCGCCGCCACCGCATATGTACTCTACGGAAAGGAAGAGTGAGGGCAGAAAGAGTGCCACCGGACAAGGAACAAACGTCGCCAAGGTATTGCCGCAGATTTTCCGGATTGACGGACTGCCATTCAACGGAGTAGGAAGAAGATCACCGCTGCTCGTTCGTGACAACCAAGCACCTGTTCTGCCGCTTGGACACTTGAAACCCATCCCCGGAAGAAAACACCGTTGAGGCACTGAGTTCTGCTCGCCGGAGGAGAGGTCCAGCCGCTACACCGGAGTCCGGAGAGCTACTGTAACGTTCAGGAGGAAGGCTCCAGTTCCGTCAATACTATCGGAAGAGAAGACCACGGAAGGATCAACGCCGGAATGTGCTGAACCGTTCCCGCTGATGTATTCACCGGAGTTGTTACCATTACCGGACACACAAGCAAGGTCGCCGGACTATTCGGCTGCTTTTACGGCGGAGAAGGAAGTATGACCATGCAGCCGTTATCACCGGAGGTGCTGCTGCACCAGAGAAGTGGCCGCCGAACAAGTGAGCCTCCGTCCCGACCATACGCCGGCCACCGGTGGTAGTGGTGTTAGAACTGTCGTCACGTTCCCCTGCTTCCTGCTGCTGAAAACGAATACGGTCGTACCGTAAGTATTTGCTTAGTTACCATGTTGGGCTGGGACAACACTATCAATATGAATAATAATAAGGATAATAGTAATAATAAAATAGTGATAAGAGAAATAAAAATAATTATTATAATTGCGATAATTTAGTAGTATAAAGTAATGGACCATATGTTATAAGTGGACCAATTAGTAATATACGAAGTATAATTCACTCTTTATGAGTCATTATTAAATAAAATTGAAACCCATTACGGGTGAAATGGGCTTAACTAATCCCAATCTATGAAATTAATGAAAATCACAATAAGAATGGACCAAATGAATAAGAGAGGAAATTGAATGAATTAAATTAATAAAAGCATAATAGTGGACTAATTATGAAATTGTAATTAAAAGGTGATTTTCTAGAGATCGGAATAGAAGACGTGAACTAGGAGCATCATTTCAGAGGTAAGTTTCTCTGCCAATCCAAAATTGTTTCCTCGTATTATATGCTTATTATGCATTATGTGATTAAGTGTGATTTGTGAATTTTGTGCATGTGATTTTGAGAAGATATTATATATATGGTAGTTAAGAAGTATAAATCAAGTACTTTTGGGGTATTAAATATTTTTAAATACCTTCAAGACTTTTTAGAGAAATTAAGAAATATTTTTTGAAGTATTATTAAGCGAAGATAAAATTTACATTTTCATAAGAAGATAGCATCTCGGGAGTAATCCGAGGTGTCGGTTTTTCCACATCCGGATAAATGTGGAGGGTGATTAGAGCTACTACTACTAAGAAGTACAGTTTGGATCTATGATCCCTTTTAAGTAAGATTTGGATCTATGATCCCTTTTAAGTGAGATTTGGATCTATGATCCCTTTTAAGAAGAAGTTATAGTAGTAGTCCCTAATCATTCAAGAATTTTAGAATTGGGGTGGTTGGGTTCCGACCACTCGGGATGACTTACTACTCAAATGGCTTGGAATCCCTTTTAGGGGGTGTGCACACTTAAGGTAGTCGTTTCGTTTCCAACAGAGCAGTTGTGGTACCGGCACTTGTTCGGGGTGGCCGTCCGTAACCACGGTCCACCGGGCTCTACCGAAAGGTTAAGCACCGCCCTTCTAAATTACTAGGAAGTTAGAGAAGAAGTGATTTTCTTAAGAAGTTTAAAAAGAAGAGTTACTAAGAGATTTTTCAAGAGAAGTTTAAGATTTTAGCAAAGAAGTAGTTTGAGAAAAACCAAAGTGAAAAGAATTTTGATGGTGTGAGTATTTTTATATATTATTATATAAAAATCTATTTTTAGCCAAACCTGATTATTTTACGGGGTTGGGTAGTACTTACTTAGCTCTAAAGCTAATTTTTGTTATTTTCTTGTCTCTCTTTTCTCCCTTAAATCAGGTGATGAGTTGGATACCTATGTGGATTGACGGATTGCTCGAGCTTGAGTGCGAATTAGAAGATGCCTTAGTTAAATCTAGTCATAAATCAAACATTTACTTATTATTACATTAGTTTTTATTGTTTTACTTTGAGTTGCCTGTGCATTCGGTTAAGAGATGACCGAATGTGGCGGTAACACTCATTTCCCTTTTAGACTTCCGCTGTATTTCTTCAAACTCTTTGATGAATGAATAAATTATTTCTTTTAAATATGTCAATGTTTTGGGCGGGAAATTTAGGGGTGTTACAAATTGGTATCAGAGCCTTAAGTTTTCCGAAGGGACTAGAACACGAGGTAATAGGTCGTAGGGAGAAATTCTGTCACAAAGGCGATAACAGTCTAAGCTGGTTGGTGCATAATTGAGCCTTGCGCTCGTCCAACTAACTGGGAATTTCTCCTTGTGCTGAAACTTCGTTGTTCGAAATCTTTGAAGAAAACTATAGTTTCGATGCGGGGATTTTCAAAATGTTTTTGTAAAATTAGGAGAATTAACATACTAGGAAAAAGACCTGTTAGGAACGCGGTGAGGATATAATGTGAGATTTTCAAGTTATATGATTGAGTAGTGAAATTTATGTAGTTGCTTGCTCGTGTTAAATATATGAATTTTGATGACATCTTCGAATGTCTATATGTGTTAGAGCTTAGTATGGACCTAGTGAAGAACTTTGCGGTTCAAATAGTGTAGGGACTTTTTGAATGCCTTAGTATTTAAGAGACTTGTGAGAAAAGAAGTTAAGCGGTTAAGATGGTGAAGGTGTTGTGGTCTAACCATTTGGCCAAAAATGCCACATGGGAGACTGAAGAGGATATGCGCAAACGGTATCCAGAGTTATTTGACTAAGGTAAAATATTAGTTACGAGGACGTAACCTCTCTTTAAGGGGGGTAGAATTTAATACTTAAGAATCTGAGTACTTAGATTTAGTTAATGTTTCGGGACGAAACATCTTTTAAGGAGGGTAGAATGTGACACTTCAAAAAAAAAAAAAAAAAAAAACATTTTTTATAATTAATTGAGTCAAACAAAAATTCAACAGATGTGACATTCGAATCAGATAAAATTTCCAAGTTTACGACATTTTAATCAGATAAAAATGGTCCGATAATAGAAATTATGTTTTAGTATAAAATTAACTTTTATATATATATCTATTTTAAATTAAGTATAATAATACACAAATACAATAATATAATAAATAAAATATAATAGAAACCTACTTCTAATAAACCTACGTACGTATTATTACTACCTAATTATACTCCTAATTTACCTTTACCTACGTACGTATTATACTACTATTATACTACGTAACTACATAACTACGTATTAATATATACCTGCGTAAAAAGAGCCTAGGAATCTATCGTCGCTCCACAACAAAGAAATCCTAACTGCGTATAACTATATATACATATATAATATCCATATATATACATACCCTACAACGAGAGAACATGCATGTAACCTTTACACTCCAGCTCGCCGCCACCGCATATGTACTCTACGGAAAGGAAGAGTGAGGGCAGAAAGAGTGCCACCGGACAAGGAACAAACGTCGCCAAGGTATTGCCGCAGATTTTCCGGATTGACGGACTGCCATTCAACGGAGTAGGAAGAAGATCACCGCTGCTCGTTCGTGACAACCAAGCACCTGTTCTGCCGCTTGGACACTTGAAACCCATCCCCGGAAGAAAACACCGTTGAGGCACTGAGTTCTGCTCGCCGGAGGAGAGGTCCAGCCGCTACACCGGAGTCCGGAGAGCTACTGTAACGTTCAGGAGGAAGGCTCCAGTTCCGTCAATACTATCGGAAGAGAAGACCACGGAAGGATCAACGCCGGAATGTGCTGAACCGTTCCCGCTGATGTATTCACCGGAGTTGTTACCATTACCGGACACACAAGCAAGGTCGCCGGACTATTCGGCTGCTTTTACGGCGGAGAAGGAAGTATGACCATGCAGCCGTTATCACCGGAGGTGCTGCTGCACCAGAGAAGTGGCCGCCGAACAAGTGAGCCTCCGTCCCGACCATACGCCGGCCACCGGTGGTAGTGGTGTTAGAACTGTCGTCACGTTCCCCTGCTTCCTGCTGCTGAAAACGAATACGGTCGTACCGTAAGTATTTGCTTAGTTACCATGTTGGGCTGGGACAACACTATCAATATGAATAATAATAAGGATAATAGTAATAATAAAATAGTGATAAGAGAAATAAAAATAATTATTATAATTGCGATAATTTAGTAGTATAAAGTAATGGACCATATGTTATAAGTGGACCAATTAGTAATATACGAAGTATAATTCACTCTTTATGAGTCATTATTAAATAAAATTGAAACCCATTACGGGTGAAATGGGCTTAACTAATCCCAATCTATGAAATTAATGAAAATCACAATAAGAATGGACCAAATGAATAAGAGAGGAAATTGAATGAATTAAATTAATAAAAGCATAATAGTGGACTAATTATGAAATTGTAATTAAAAGGTGATTTTCTAGAGATCGGAATAGAAGACGTGAACTAGGAGCATCATTTCAGAGGTAAGTTTCTCTGCCAATCCAAAATTGTTTCCTCGTATTATATGCTTATTATGCATTATGTGATTAAGTGTGATTTGTGAATTTTGTGCATGTGATTTTGAGAAGATATTATATATATGGTAGTTAAGAAGTATAAATCAAGTACTTTTGGGGTATTAAATATTTTTAAATACCTTCAAGACTTTTTAGAGAAATTAAGAAATATTTTTTGAAGTATTATTAAGCGAAGATAAAATTTACATTTTCATAAGAAGATAGCATCTCGGGAGTAATCCGAGGTGTCGGTTTTTCCACATCCGGATAAATGTGGAGGGTGATTAGAGCTACTACTACTAAGAAGTACAGTTTGGATCTATGATCCCTTTTAAGTAAGATTTGGATCTATGATCCCTTTTAAGTGAGATTTGGATCTATGATCCCTTTTAAGAAGAAGTTATAGTAGTAGTCCCTAATCATTCAAGAATTTTAGAATTGGGGTGGTTGGGTTCCGACCACTCGGGATGACTTACTACTCAAAGGGCTTGGAATCCCTTTTAGGGGGTGTGCACACTTAAGGTAGTCGTTTCGTTTCCAACAGAGCAGTTGTGGTACCGGCACTTGTTCGGGGTGGCCGTCCGTAACCACGGTCCACCGGGCTCTACCGAAAGGTTAAGCACCGCCCTTCTAAATTACTAGGAAGTTAGAGAAGAAGTGATTTTCTTAAGAAGTTTAAAAAGAAGAGTTACTAAGAGATTTTTCAAGAGAAGTTTAAGATTTTAGCAAAGAAGTAGTTTGAGAAAAACCAAAGTGAAAAGAATTTTGATGGTGTGAGTATTTTTATATATTATTATATAAAAATCTATTTTTAGCCAAACCTGATTATTTTACGGGGTTGGGTAGTACTTACTTAGCTCTAAAGCTAATTTTTGTTATTTTCTTGTCTCTCTTTTCTCCCTTAAATCAGGTGATGAGTTGGATACCTATGTGGATTGACGGATTGCTCGAGCTTGAGTGCGAATTAGAAGATGCCTTAGTTAAATCTAGTCATAAATCAAACATTTACTTATTATTACATTAGTTTTTATTGTTTTACTTTGAGTTGCCTGTGCATTCGGTTAAGAGATGACCGAATGTGGCGGTAACACTCATTTCCCTTTTAGACTTCCGCTGTATTTCTTCAAACTCTTTGATGAATGAATAAAGTATTTCTTTTAAATATGTCAATGTTTTGGGCGGGAAATTTAGGGGTGTTACAAATTGGTATCAGAGCCTTAAGTTTTCCGAAGGGACTAGAACACGAGGTAATAGGTCGTAGGGAGAAATTCTGTCACAAAGGCGATAACAGTCTAAGCTGGTTGGTGCATAATTGAGCCTTGCGCTCGTCCAACTAACTGGGAATTTCTCCTTGTGCTGAAACTTCGTTGTTCGAAATCTTTGAAGAAAACTATAGTTTCGATGCGGGGATTTTCAAAATGTTTTTGTAAAATTAGGAGAATTAACATACTAGGAAAAAGACCTGTTAGGAACGCGGTGAGGATATAATGTGAGATTTTCAAGTTATATGATTGAGTAGTGAAATTTATGTAGTTGCTTGCTCGTGTTAAATATATGAATTTTGATGACATCTTCGAATGTCTATATGTGTTAGAGCTTAGTATGGACCTAGTGAAGAACTTTGCGGTTCAAATAGTGTAGGGACTTTTTGAATGCCTTAGTATTTAAGAGACTTGTGAGAAAAGAAGTTAAGCGGTTAAGATGGTGAAGGTGTTGTGGTCTAACCATTTGGCCAAAAATGCCACATGGGAGACTGAAGAGGATATGCGCAAACGGTATCCAGAGTTATTTGACTAAGGTAAAATATTAGTTACGAGGACGTAACCTCTCTTTAAGGGGGGTAGAATGTAATACTTAAGAATCTGAGTACTTAGATTTAGTTAATGTTTCGGGACGAAACATCTTTTAAGGAGGGTAGAATGTGACACTTCAAAAAAAAAAAAAAAAAAAAAACATTTTTTATAATTAATTGAGTCAAACAAAAATTCAACAGATGTGACATTCGAATCAGATAAAATTTCCAAGTTTACGACATTTTAATCAGATAAAAATGGTCCGATAATAGAAATTATGTTTTAGTATAAAATTAACTTTTATATATATATCTATTTTAAATTAAGTATAATAATACACAAATACAATAATATAATAAATAAAATATAATAGAAACCTACTTCTAATAAACCTACGTACGTATTATTACTACCTAATTATACTCCTAATTTACCTTTACCTACGTACGTATTATACTACTATTATACTACGTAACTACATAACTACGTATTAATATATACCTGCGTAAAAAGAGCCTAGGAATCTATCGTCGCTCCACAACAAAGAAATCCTAACTGCGTATAACTATATATACATATATAATATCCATATATATACATACCCTACAACGAGAGAACATGCATGTAACCTTTACACTCCAGCTCGCCGCCACCGCATATGTACTCTACGGAAAGGAAGAGTGAGGGCAGAAAGAGTGCCACCGGACAAGGAACAAACGTCGCCAAGGTATTGCCGCAGATTTTCCGGATTGACGGACTGCCATTCAACGGAGTAGGAAGAAGATCACCGCTGCTCGTTCGTGACAACCAAGCACCTGTTCTGCCGCTTGGACACTTGAAACCCATCCCCGGAAGAAAACACCGTTGAGGCACTGAGTTCTGCTCGCCGGAGGAGAGGTCCAGCCGCTACACCGGAGTCCGGAGAGCTACTGTAACGTTCAGGAGGAAGGCTCCAGTTCCGTCAATACTATCGGAAGAGAAGACCACGGAAGGATCAACGCCGGAATGTGCTGAACCGTTCCCGCTGATGTATTCACCGGAGTTGTTACCATTACCGGACACACAAGCAAGGTCGCCGGACTATTCGGCTGCTTTTACGGCGGAGAAGGAAGTATGACCATGCAGCCGTTATCACCGGAGGTGCTGCTGCACCAGAGAAGTGGCCGCCGAACAAGTGAGCCTCCGTCCCGACCATACGCCGGCCACCGGTGGTAGTGGTGTTAGAACTGTCGTCACGTTCCCCTGCTTCCTGCTGCTGAAAACGAATACGGTCGTACCGTAAGTATTTGCTTAGTTACCATGTTGGGCTGGGACAACACTATCAATATGAATAATAATAAGGATAATAGTAATAATAAAATAGTGATAAGAGAAATAAAAATAATTATTATAATTGCGATAATTTAGTAGTATAAAGTAATGGACCATATGTTATAAGTGGACCAATTAGTAATATACGAAGTATAATGCACTCTTTATGAGTCATTATTAAATAAAATTGAAACCCATTACGGGTGAAATGGGCTTAACTAATCCCAATCTATGAAATTAATGAAAATCACAATAAGAATGGACCAAATGAATAAGAGAGGAAATTGAATGAATTAAATTAATAAAAGCATAATAGTGGACTAATTATGAAATTGTAATTAAAAGGTGATTTTCTAGAGATCGGAATAGAATACGTGAACTAGGAGCATCATTTCAGAGGTAAGTTTCTCTGCCAATCCAAAATTGTTTCCTCGTATTATATGCTTATTATGCATTATGTGATTAAGTGTGATTTGTGAATTTTGTGCATGTGAGTTTGAGAAGATATTATATATATGGTAGTTAAGAAGTATAAATCAAGTACTTTTGGGGTATTAAATATTTTTAAATACCTTCAAGACTTTTTAGAGAAATTAAGAAATATTTTTTGAAGTATTATTAAGCGAAGATAAAATTTACATTTTCATAAGAAGATAGCATCTCGGGAGTAATCCGAGGTGTCGGTTTTTCCACATCCGGATAAATGTGGAGGGTGATTAGAGCTACTACTACTAAGAAGTACAGTTTGGATCTATGATCCCTTTTAAGTAAGATTTGGATCTATGATCCCTTTTAAGTGAGATTTGGATCTATGATCCCTTTTAAGAAGAAGTTATAGTAGTAGTCCCTAATCATTCAAGAATTTTAGAATTGGGGTGGTTGGGTTCCGACCACTCGGGATGACTTACTACTCGGAGGGCTTGGAATCCCTTTTAGGGGGTGTGCACACTTAAGGTAGTCGTTTCGTTTCCAACAGAGCAGTTGTGGTACCGGCACTTGTTCGGGGTGGCCGTCCGTAACCACGGTCCACCGGGCTCTACCGAAAGGTTAAGCACCACCCTTCTAAATTACTAGGAAGTTAGAGAAGAAGTGATTTTCTTAAGAAGTTTAAAAAGAAGAGTTACTAAGAGATTTTTCAAGAGAAGTTTAAGATTTTAGCAAAGAAGTAGTTTGAGAAAAACCAAAGTGAAAAGAATTTTGATGGTGTGAGTATTTTTATATATTATTATATAAAAATCTATTTTTAGCCAAACCTGATTATTTTACGGGGTTGGGTAGAACTTACTTAGCTCTAAAGCTAATTTTTGTTATTTTCTTGTCTCTCTTTTCTCCCTTAAATCAGGTGATGAGTTGGATACCTATGTGGATTGACGGATTGCTCGAGCTTGAGTGCGAATTAGAAGATGCCTTAGTTAAATCTAGTCATAAATCAAACATTTACTTATTATTACATTAGTTTTTATTGTTTTACTTTGAGTTGCCTGTGCATTCGGTTAAGAGATGACCGAATGTGGCGGTAACACTCATTTCCCTTTTAGACTTCCGCTGTATTTCTTCAAACTCTTTGATGAATGAATAAAGTATTTCTTTTAAATATGTCAATGTTTTGGGCGGGAAATTTAGGGGTGTTACAATACCTATTCTTGATAGTCACTTTATTGAGCTCTCTATAATCTATGCACAACCTCATTATGCCATCCTTCTTTTTCACGAACAATACTGGAGCACCCCACGGTGAGTGACTGGGCCGAATGAAACCCTTCTCTAGCAACTTCTGCAACTGTTTGTGGAGTTCTTGTAACTCCGCTGGGGCCATTCGATATGGTTCTCTAGATATTGGTGCAGTACCGGGCAACAACTCAATCTCGAACTCAATCTCTCTACTCGGTGGTAGTCCAGGAAGATCTTCAGGGAAAACATCATTGTAATCCTACACAATTGGAACTTCAGATAACTGAATGGGTTCTCCAGTGCTCTTGTCTACAATGTGAGCTAAAAAAGCTTCACATCCACTCCGAATAAGTCTCCTTTCTTGCAATGCAGAAATCATCACCTTCACTGATCCTTTTGGCTCCCCAAGAAACAAGAAAGGATTAGACCCTGCAGGCGCAAAACTAACAATTCTTTTTCGGCATATAATTGAAGCACTATACTTCTGCAGAAAATCCATGCCGAGAATCACGTCATAATCTCTCATATCAAGCACGATCAGATCCACAAATAACTCTCTCCCTGCAATACTCATTGGCACTGCTCGTAACCAATGAGTCGACAACATGATCTCTTCTGACGGAAGTGCTGTGGTGAACTTACAATCTAACTTATCTTGATGTGCTGCTAACGATCTAGCAAACTCAAGAGATACAAAGGAATGTGTGGTTCCAGTGTCAAATAGCACATTAGCGTATCTATTAAGAACAAGTATCTGACCTGTGACAACACCGGGATTTATCGATGCCTCCTCTTTCGAGATTGTGAACACTCTAGCAACCGGAGCCTCTGGTGGTGCCTCAAGACGCCCTTGCTGGATGGATGGTCCTTCTAGATAAGCCTGCATATTATGGACAGCCGCTGAAGGTGTTGGATTTCTTGGCATGTGAGTGATCTGGTAGTTTTGCTGATTCTTTCTTGGACAATCTCTCGACATATGGCCCTCAAGGCCGCAAGTGTAGCAAGCTCTAGAACCCAATCTGCATTGGCCTGGATGATTACGGCCACAATTTGCACACTGTGGGAATTTCATCTGTTTATTTTGGTGTCCCTGATGGTGACCAGCTCCTTTTCCATCATTGCCCGTGAAGTTTCTCTTCTTGTTACTCTTCGAATTGTTCATGTGTCGTTGTGACTGATTCTGTGACTGCGAAGGCACAGGCTGCGGCTGAGCGGGTACTGGACCGCTAGAGATGTAGTACTCCTTTTGAGTTGCTATAAAAACACAGTCAGCTAGTGTAGCTGGAGTCTGATTGCCATTCTCCAAGTGAACTGCTATATCCTTCCTAAGAGCTGCCAGGAACATCCTCACCTTATCTCTTTCCGTCGGGGCAGCTGTAGGACAAATACGTAGCAGTCTCTGAAATTTTTCCGCCAAGGTTGTAACATCCATGGTTCCCTAGCGTAGACTCTGAAGCTCATCCCTGTACCTACGTGTGACACTAGCGTTGAAATACTGGTTGGTGAACTCCTCTTTGAACTGCTCCCATGTCATCTGCGTGATGTTGTACCTTGTTTCCACAGTCTCCAACCATATTCGAGCATCCATGGTGAGGCTGTAGGATGCACATCGAACCTTGTCATTATCTGCTAGTTCCAACCCATTAGCAATGCCTTCCACGGTCTTCAGCCATCCCTGAGCAGCTAGAGGGTCTGGACCCCCCTCGAAATCTGGGGGCTTGATCTTCCTCCATGTGATCATCAACGGTTCTTGTCTCGGTGCTCCATGCCCCCTAGCATGATTATTTCCAGCATTTCTCCCTTCACCACCGCCCTTTTGATTGTTCACGGTCAAACGGTCGATGGTTTGTTGCTGCTCCTGCAACTGCCTCTGAAGTTGCGCTACTAGTCCTGCCAAATCCTGCTCGTGATTGTTTCCTTGCTCATTGTTGCTACCAACTGGACGACCACGGGTTCTCCTCATTTTCTTAAGGCACCTAAATATAAACTTTTATTTATGTGCCATACACAATACAAAAGGCAAAACTGTAATACCCGAGATTAATTTAAGAGGATTAATAGTACTACTCATACCAACAGAGGTGCATCTCCTTTTAAGGAAGCTCATCACCCAAGAACTCCAAAGTTAAGCGTGCTTGCACGAGAGTAGTCTTGGGATGGGTGACCCCCTGGGAAGTTTCTCAGGGCGCGCATGAGTGAGGACAAAGTGCGCGGTAAAGGCTCGTGGTGGTTTGTGGGGACAGTACTAGAGGTCTAGAGTAACTACCTCGGGTCCGTGTGGGGCCCCGGGGTGTTACAGGTGGTATCAGAGCAACCCTGCGACAGTGTGCTGACCCGTTAGATATCGGGCGGGCACTTAGCGGGGCAAGATTCTGGGGTTTTATTGAGATTGGTTTAAGGGCGCAACGAGGACGTTGCGATCCTAAGTGGGGGTGATTGTAATACCCGAGATTAATTTAAGAGGATTAATAGTACTACTCATACCAACAGAGGTGCATCTCCTTTTAAGGGAGCTCATCACCCAAGAACTCCAAAGTTAAGCGTGCTTGCACGAGAGTAGTCTTGGGATGGGTGACCCCCTGGGAAGTTTCTCAGGGCGCGCATGAGTGAGGACAAAGTGCGCGGTAAAGGCTCGTGGTGGTTTGTGGGGACAGTACTAGAGGTCTAGAGTAACTACCTCGGGTCCATGTGGGGCCCCGGGGTGTTACAAAAACATTCTCACTTCTGTTCTCTATCTAATAAAACTCTTCTTGCTCAAGCACAGAAATTTAAAACTAACTTTAAATACTTACTTGGAAGATGATGAGCACGTGTACGGTGACAAATGAAGTTACGGGACAACCCGGGCTCTGATACCAAATTTTGTAACGCCCCTCTCAGGGTTAAAGGAAACGCTACATAAACTTACTACTAAAAAAACTGCAATATAACAGCCGTTTGTTTAAGAAATAACCCTGATAAAATCTCAAATATAACTAAAATATTACTCCAAATAAAACTCAATAAAATCTAGTTATTATCAGCAAATGTGATAACCACCTGGATCCAGGAATTTACTAAAACTTCAAATCCTCAAATAAAATAGAGTAATAATAATCACTTTAAAATAACATCTGAAATACTAAAAAAAATAATAACTAGCTAGAAGCCGCCAAGGTCGTTCCCGTTAACTCATTTCGGCACGCGTTCCACTCTCTCATCATCTTCCTAGGCCTTGGCCTTACCTTTAGTATCTGTACATGCGAAGAACGAAAACTGATAAGCTTTACGCTTAGTAAGTCACTATGGATCCACAAAAATATCTGAGAAGTCTATGCTAATTTATCAATATATAAATTTAGGCTATAAGCATGCACTAAACAAATGACTAACAAATAGCTTCTCAAATAAATTCTGAGAGATACCAAAACAAAATATTTTCTAAAATAATTTCTCAAAACTACTAGAGAGATCTCAAATTTTCTATCTCAAAACATCTCTGTAAAACTTTCTGAAAGAGATCTCAAAAACAATTTTCTGTAAAACTTTCAGAGAGATTTCATAAACTTTACTGTAAAACTCTTTGTGGCTAATTTTAACTGTGGGCCCGTGATATGTACTCAAAGGCGCCAATCCGACAGCTCAGGGGAGCGACCCGCTAAACATATCGGACTCTCTGAAACTGATAAACTGATAATCTGAGGGAACTTGTTCCCGAGTACATATCACCTGATCTTTCACTTTAAATATTAGTTCTTTTTATGGTGACGTTTGAGTAAAAACATCATCAAAATCTTGAAATAAAGTACTAACATAATCTTGACTATGTCCGATAATAAACATAACTTAACACAACAAATAAAATAGCTCAGCAAATAGTTCACTAGGTTCACATAATAGCACATAGACTAAAATCATCTATTAAAAATCAATCAGACTCCTGTCTTTTATTTGGTAAAACAAACTTGTACAGGTGGTAGAGCTGAACTCAAAAATACCCAAATAAATGTGGCACCTTGATAACGTTTCCCGGTAAGCTCTTCTTTCAATCTTTAATTAAATGAATAAATTGCAAATTAGAAATTCCCCTATTTCAATTCAATCTTTATCCTAAATAATAAGTCCTCTAGTTTGGAACTACACGTAGGAGAAAATATGAATTCCTCCTCGAGTTTTCTTTAAACATTTTGATGCTAAAACCTTTAGTGATAGAATTTTACTATTCGTAGAATTAAAAATTTCAAGGAATGAAGCTGTTGGCTAGGAACTAAGCGCAGGAACAGGTAGAGAAAAATAAAAATCTCAGGCTGAATTGCTGCTCTAATCTTACTTTTCTTCTGGAACATAAAACCTTGAGTTAATAGGTGTTCTCTAAATGAATATTTCCTTACGTCAGAAAGCCATTGCCCATCAATTAAGATAAGACTTCATGCTATGAACAAATCTAAATTGATCAATATGAAACCCACTCAAGTTGGGCATATAAAATTCTATTAACAAAACATAAGAAAAGAATTTATCACCTGTCTAACCATCTGGAATCAAAGTGACTAATAAAATACGAACAATTGGATTGAAAATCGGAATTTCTTCTGCACTCCTAAGTTTATAGATTTAAAAGCATGAGGTTTCAATAAGAACTTATTACGTAAGAAAATCTATGATAAAGAGCTGCAAATCAGAGGTTTCCTAAATAAACTTGATCTGAGGATTGAAACCCAAAATTATATCAATTAGGAATTACTATGAAACTTAATCTTTAACTGCGACCAACCCTGCTACTCAACCATAAACAAAATGAATGATGAATATAGAGAACCAGACTTACCGATTAAAAGATGCTGAAACAAAATCCCAGGTTAAGCTTTGGCAAAAAGGAAAAATTGAAACGTTGGGGGTGAGGAAAATTTAGAATGGAGGATATAGCTTTACAGGTAGAGCCGTTGATAGGGTTTAGCGCTTATGAATAAGCGTAAAGTATATATTTTTTTCTAGGGATTTCAGCCTTAAACACATTTACCTGGGCCAAGTTAATTGATTCGGGCCTCTAATTATCTTTAAAAAGAAAATATGTTTCTGAGACTAATAATAAAAATCTCCCTTTTCTTATGAATTATGAAATGATAAAATCTAAAATAGTATTTATTTCTTCAATTAAAATTATTATGAGCTTACTGGTCCACGTTACCTGCTAAAAATATGTAAAATAATAAATATCACATTATTCATAAAAAAACTTATTTAGCTGACTAAAATAATAATAACTAATTATTAAATAATTAGCTCATAAAATATCGGGGTGTTACATGCATTGTAAATGAAGTTGGAACAATAGCTTTAGAGCTCCGATCTATCTTTCCAACGAGATATAATACGCCCCAAACGGATAAACACACAGTAGGATATGAGAGTCACAAATACTTAGCCTTATCTCTATGATTTAGCGTTTTCAGCTAAAATAGAGCACTTTTAGCGTAAATACAGTGTATTTTAGTAATTAGGCAATAATCCCTTGATTTTTTGAAACCAGCGCCTGAAGACAAGTTTTAGAACTCAGTATGATCTTTCAAACGAGATATTAAACGCTTCCAATGGCACAACAAAGAGCAAGTTGTGATCGCATCAAATTCTACACGAATTCAGAGTGAAATCAGAAACATTTGTGAATATATGGTTAATCTGTAACTTTTAATTAATGCATTGTAAATGAAGTTGGAACAATAGCTTTAGAGCTCCGATCTATCTTTCCAATGAGATATAATACGCTCCAAACGGATAAACACACAGCAATCTCTATGATTTAACGTTTTCAGCGGAAATAGAGCACTTTTAGCGTAAATATTCTTATTATTATTATTATTATTATTATTATTATTATTATTGTTATTATTATTATTATTATTATTATTATTACTATTATTATTATTATTATTTTTATTATTATTATTATTTTTATTATTATTATTATTATTATTATTATTATCATTATTATTAGTAGTAGTAGTAGTAGTAGTAGTAGTAGTAGTAGTAGTAGTAGTAGCTCCGATTTATCTTTCCAACGAGATATAATACGCTCCAAACGGTTAAACACACAGCAAGATATGAGTGTCACAAATACTTAGCTTTATCTCTATGATTTAGCGTTTTCAGCGAAAATAGAGCACTGTTAGCGTAAGTACAGTGTATTTTAGTAATTAGGCAATGCTCCCTTGATATTTTGAAAGCAGATCCTGAAGACAAGTTTTAGAACTCGGTAAGAGCTTTCCAACGAGATATTAAACGCTTTCAACGGCAAAAAATAGAGAAAGATATGATCGCATCAAATTCTACACGAGTTCGGAGTGAAATCAGAAACATTTGTGAATATATGGTTAATCTGTAACTTTTAATTAATGCATTGTAAATGAAGTTGGAACAATAGTTTTAGAGCTCCGATCTATCTTTCCAATGAGATATAATACGCTCCAAACGGATAAACACACAGCAAGATATGAGTGTCACAAATACTTAGCCTTATCTCTCTGATTTAGCGTTTTCAGCGAAAATAGATCACTTTTAGCGTAAATACAGTGTATTTTAGTAATTAGGCAATCATCCCTTGATGTTTTAAAACCAGCGCCTGAAGACAAGTTTTACAACTAGGTAAGATCTTTCCAACGACATATTAGACGTTTTCAACGGCACATAATAGAGCAAGATATGATCATATCAAATTCTACACGAGCTTGGAGTGAAATCAGAAACATTTGTAAATATATGGTTAATCTGTAACTTTTAATTAATGCATTGTAAATGAAGTTTGAACAATAGCTTTAGAGCTCAGATCTATCTTTCCAACGAGATATAATACGCTCCAAACGGATAAACACACAGCAAGATATGAGTGTCACAAATACTTAGCCTTATCTCTATGATTTAGAGTTTTCAGAGAAAATATAGCACTTTTAGCATAAATACAGTGTATTTTAGTAATTGGGCAATCATCCCTTGATATTTTGAAACCAGCGCCTAAAGACAAGTTTTAGAAAATGGTAAGATCTTTCCAACGAGATATTAAACGCTTTCAGTTGCACAAAATAGAGCAAGATATGATCGCGTCAAATCTACACGAGTTTGGTGTGAAATCAGAAACATTTGTGAATATATGGTTAATATGTAACTTTTAATTAATGCATTGTAAATGAAGTTGGAACAATAGCTTTAGAGCTCCGATCTATATTTTCAACGAGATATATAACGCTCCAAACGGATAAACACACAGCAAGATATGAGTGTCACAAATACTTAGCCTTATCTCTATGATTTAGCGTTTTCAGCGAAAATAGAGCACTTTTAGCGTAAATACAGTGTATTTTAGTAATTAGGAAATCATCCCTTGATATTCTAAAACCAGCGCCTGAAAACAAGTTTTAGATCTCGGTAAGATCTTTCCAACGAGATATTAAACAATTTCAACGACACAAAATAGAGCAAGATATGATCGCATCAAATTCTACACGAGTTCGGAGTGAAATCAGAACCATTTGTTTATATATGGTTAATTTGTAACTTTTAATTAATGCATTGTAAATGAAGTTGGAACAATAGCTTTAGAGCTCCGATCTATCTTTCCAACGAGATATAATACGCCCCAAACGGATAAACACACAGTAGGATAAGAGTGTCACAAATACTTAGCCTTATCTCTATGATTTAGCGTTTTCAGCTAAAATAGAGCACTTTTAGCGTAAATACAGTGTATTTTAGTAATTAGGCAATAATACCTTAATTTTTTGAAACCAGCGCCTGAAGACAAGTTTTAGAACTCGGTATGATCTTTCAAACGAGATATTAAACGCTTCCAATGGCACAACAAAGAGCAAGTTGTGATCGCATCAAATTCTACACGAGTTCAGAGTCAAATCAGAAACATTTGTGAATATATGGTTAATCTGTAACTTTTAATTAATGCATTGTAAATGAAGTTGGAACAATAGCTTTAGAGCTCCGATCTATCTTTCCAACGAGATATAATACGCTCCAAACGGATAAACACACAGCAATCTCTATGATTTAACGTTTTCAGCGGAAATAGAGCACTTTTAGCGTAAATATTCTTATTATTATTCTTATTATTATTATTATTCTTATTATTATTATTATTATTATTATTATTATTATTATTATTATTATTATTATTATTATTTTTATTATTATTAGCTCCGATCTATCTTTCCAACGAGATATAATACGCTCCAAACGGTTAAACACACAGCAAGATATGAGTGTCACGAATACTTAGCCTTATCTCTATGATTTAGCGTTTTCAGCGAAAATAGAGCACTGTTAGCGTAAATAAAAATTATTTTAGTAATTAGGCAATCATCCCTTGATATTTTGAAACCAGCGCCCAAAGACATGTTTTAGAACTCGGTAAGATCTTTCTAATGAGATATTAAATGCTTTCAATGGCACAAAATAGAGCAAGATATGATCGCATCAAATTCTACACGAGTTCGGAGTGAAATCAGAAACATTTGTGAATATCTGGTCAATCTGTAACTTTTAATTAATTCATTGTAAATGAAGTTAGAACAATAGCTTTAGAACTCCGATCTATCTTTCCAACGAGATATAATACGCTCCAAACGGATAAACACACAACAAGATATGAGTGTCACAAATACTTAGCCTTATCTCTATGTTTTAGCGTTTTCAGGGAAAATAGAGCACTTTTAGCGTAAATACAGTGTATTTAGGTAATTAGGCAATAATCACTTGATTTTTTGAAACCAGCGCTTGAAGACAAGTTTTAGAACTAGGTAAGATCTTTCAAACGAGATATTAAACGCTTTCAACGGCACAACAAAGAGCAAGATATGATCGCATCAAATTCTACACGAGTTTGGAGTGAAATCAGAAACATTTGTGAATATATGGTTAATCTGTAACTTTTAATTAATGCATTGTAAATGAAGTTGGAACAATAGCTTTAGATCTCCGATCTATCTTTCCAACGAGATATAATACGCTCCAAACTGATAAACACACAGCAAGATATGAGTGTCACAAATACTTAGCCTTATCTCTATGATTTAGCGTTTTCAGCGAAAATAGATCACTTTTAGCGTAAATACAGTGTATTTTAGTAATTAGGCAATCATCCCTTGATATTTTAAAATCAGCGCCTGAAGACAAGTTTTAGAACTAGGTAAGATCTTTCCAACGAAATATTAGACGTTTTCAACGGCACAAAATAGAGCAAGATATGATCACATCAAATTCTACACGAGCTCGGAGTGAAATCAGAAACATTTGTGAATATATGGTTAATCTGTAACTTTTAGTTAATGCATTGTAAATGAAGTTTGAACAATAGCTTTAGAGCTCAGATCTATCTTTCCAACGAGATATAATACGATCCAAACGGATAAACACACAGCAAGATATGAGTGTCACAAATACTTAGCCTTATCTCTATGATTTAGCGTTTTCAGAGAAAATAGAGCACTTTTAGCGTAAATACAGTGTATTTTAGTAATTGGGCAATCATCCCTTGATATTTTGAAACCAGCGCCTGAAGACAAGTTTTAGAAAATGGTAAGATCTTTCCAACGAGATATTAAACGCTTTCAATGGCAAGAAATAGAGCAAGATATGATCGCATCAAATCTACACGAGTTCGGAGTGAAATCAGAAACATTTGTGAATATATGGTTAATCTGTAACTTTTAATTAATGCATTGTAAATGAAGTTGGAACAATAGATTTAGAGCTCCGATCTATCTTTTCAACGAGATATAATACGCTCCAAACGGATAAACACACAGCAAGATATGAGTGTCACAAATACTTAGCCTTATCTCTATGATTTAGCGTTTTCAGCGAAAATAGAGCACTTTTAGCGTAAATACAGTGTATTTTAGTAATTAGGCAATCATCCCTTGATATTCTGAAAGCAGCGCCTGAAAACAAGTTTTAGATCTCGGTAAGATCTTTCCAACGAGATATTAAACAATTTCAACGACACAAAATAGAGCAAGATATGATCGCATCAAATTCTACACGAGTTCGGAGTGAAATCAGAAACATTTGTTTATATATGGTTAATTTGTAACTTTTAATTAATGCATTGTAAATGAAGTTGGAACAATAGCTTTAGAGCTCCGATCTATCTTTCCAACGAGATATAATACGCCCCAAACGGATAAACACACAGCAGGATATGAGTGTCACAAATACTTAGCCTTATCTCTATGATTTAGCGTTTTCAGCTAAAATAGAGCACTTTTAGCGTAAATACAGTGTATTTTAGTAATTAGGCAATAATCCCTTGATTTTTTGAAACCAGCGCCTAAAGACAAGTTTTAGAACTCGGTATGATCTTTCAAACGAGATATTAAACGCTTTCAATGGCACAACAAAGAGCAAGATGTGATCGGATCAAATTCTACACGAGTACAGAGTGAAATCAGAAACATTTGTGAATATATGGTTAATCTGTAACTTTTAATTAATGCATTGTAAATGAAGTTGGAACAATAGCTTTAGAGCTCCGATCTATCTTTCCAACGAGATATCATACGCTCCAAACGGATAAACACACAGCAATCTCTATGATTTAGCGTTTTCAGCGAAAATAGAGCACTTTTAGCGTAAATACAGTGTGTTTTAGTAATCAGGCAATCATCCCTTGATATTTTGAAACCACCGCATGAAGACAAGTTTTAGAACTAGGTAAGATCTTTCCAAAGAGATATTAAACGCTTTCAAAAGCACAAAATAGAGCAAGATATGATCGCATCAAATTCTACACGAGTTCGGAGTGAAATCAGAAACATTTGTGAATATATGGTTAATCTGTAACTTTTAATTAATGCATTGTAAATGAAGGTTGAACAATATCCTTAGAGATACGATCTATCTTTCCAACGAGATATAATGCGCTCCAAATGGATAAACACACATCAAGATATAAGTGTCACAAATACTTGGCCTTATCTCTGTGATTTAGCGTTTTCAGCGAAAATAGAGCACTTTAAGCGTAAATACAGTGTATTTTAGTAATTACGCAACCATCCATTGATATTTTGAAACAAACACCTGAAGACAAGTTTTAGAACTCGGTAAGATCTTTCCAACGAGATATTTAATGCTTTCAACGGCACAAAAAAGAGGAAGATATGATCGCATCAACTTCTACACGAGTTCGGAGTGAAATCAGAAACATTTGTGAATATATCGTTAATCTGTAAATTTTAATTATTGCATTGTAAATGAAGTTAGAACAATAGCTTTAAGTTGTTTTTACTTGGACTGTAATTCGTCCCAGACCAGACCAGACCAGAACAGACCAAACAAGACCAAACCAGATCAGACCAGACTAAAACAGATCAGACCAGACCAGACTAGACCATATTTTATTATTATTATTATTATTATTATTATTATTATTATTATTATTATTATTATTATTATTATTATTATTATTATTATTATTATTATTATTATTATTATTATTATCATTATTATTATTATTATTATTATTATTATTATTATTATCATTATTATTATTATTATTATTATTACTATTATTATTATTATTATTATTATTATTATCATTATCATTATCATTATCATTAACATTGTTATTATTATCATTGTTAGTATTATCATTGTTATTATTATCATTTTTATTATTATCATTGTTATTATTATCATTGTTATTATTATCATTGTTATTATTATCATTATTATTATTATCATTATTATTATTATCATTATTATTATTATCATTATTATTATTATCATCGTTATTATCATTATGATTATGATTATGATTATTATTATTATTATTATTATTATTATTATTATTACTATTATTATTATTATTATTATTATTATTATTATTATTATTGTTATTATTATTATTGTTATTATTATTCTTGTTATTATTATTATTGTTATTATTATTATTATTATTATTATTATTATTACTACTATTATGATTATTACTATTATTATTATTACTATTATTATTATTACTATTATTATTATTCCTATTATTATTACTATTATTATTATTACTATTATTATTACTATTATTATTATTATTATTATTATTGTTATTATTATTATTATTGTTATTATTATTATTATTATTATTAATATTATTATTATTATCATTATTACTACTATTATTATTATTAGGGGTATTATTATTGTTATTTTATTATTATTATTATTATTATTATTATTATTATTATTATTATTATTACAAATGTTTCTGATTTCACTCTAAACCTGTGTAGAAATTGTTTAATATCTCGTTGGAAAGATCTTACCGAGTTCTAAAACTTGTTTTCAGGCGCGGGTTTCAAAATATCAAGGATGATTGCCTAATTACTAAAATACACTATATTTATGCTAAAAGTGCTCTATTTTCGCTGAAAACGCTAAATCATAGAGATAAGACTAAGTATTTGTGACACTCATATCTTGTTGTGTGTTTACCCGTTTGGAGCGTATTATATCTCGTTGGAAATATAGATCGGAGCTATAAAGCTATTGTTCCAACTTCATTTACAATGCATTAATTAAAACTTACAGATTAACGATATATTCACAAATGTTTCTGATTTCACTCCGAACTCGTGTAGAATTTGATGCGATCATATCTTGCTCTATTGTGTGCCATTGAAAGCGTTTAATATCTCGTTGGAAATATCATACTGAGTTCTAAAACTTGTCTTCAGGCGCTGGTTTCAAAATATCAATGGAAGATTGCCTAATTACTAAAATACACTGTATTTACGCTAAAAGTGCTCTATTTTCGCTGAAAACACTAAATCATAGAGATAAGGCTAAGTATTTGTGACACTCATATCTTGCTGTTTGTTTATCCATTTGGAGCGTATTATATCTCGTTGGAAAGATAGATCGGGGATCTAAAGCTATTGTTCCAACTTCATTTACAATGCATTAATTAAAAGTTAGAGATTAACCATATATTCACAAATGTTTCTGATTTCACTCCGAACTCGTGTAGAATTTGATACGATCATATCTTTCTCTATTTTGTGCCGCTGAAAGCGTTTAATATCTCGTTGGAAAGATCTTACCGAGTTCTAGAACTTGTCTTCAGGCTCTGGTTTCAAAATATCAAGGGTTGATTGCCTAATTACTGAAATACACTGTATTTACGCTAAAAGTGCTCTATTTTCGCTGAAAACGCTAAATCATAGAGATAATGCTAAGTATTTGTGACACTCATATCTTGCTGTGTGTATATCCATTTGGAGCGTATTTTATCTCGTTGGAAAGATAGATCGGAGATCTAAAGCTATTGTTCAACTTCATTTACAATGCATTAATTTAAAGTTACAGATTAACCATATATTCACAAATGTTTATGATTTCACTCCGAACTCGTGTAGAATTTGATGCGATCATATCTTGCTCTATTTTGTGCCGTTGAAAGAATTTAATATCTCGTTAGAAAGATCTTACTGAGTTCTAAAACTTGTCTTCAGTCGCTGATTTCAAAATATCAAGGGATGATTTCCTAATTACTAAAATACACTGTATTTACGCTAAAAGTGCTCTATTTTTTATGAAAACGCTAAATCATAGAGATAAGGCTAAGTATTTGTGACACTCATATCTTGCTGTGTGTTTACCCGTTTGGATCATGTTATATCTAGTTGG
>CAMAPE010000006.1:7500-350000 GCA_945859875.1 Cuscuta europaea
TTCCAGACATGATTTTGCAAACTAATGTCAACAAATAAGACATAAAATAGAATGAGACTAAGTTAAAATCATTATCTTTATATGTTAATCAAATAACACTCAATTTAAATTCATCATTTTCATTAAGATGACATATACATATGAGAAAAGTTGTGCGACTGCTACACGCGCTTATATTATTGTTTATGTGTAAGAGTTTATACTAAAAAATGTCAGGTTTAGAATAACTTTAATTTTGACATGTTTGTTTGGAAAAACATCATAAATGTAGTAGTATTTTAAGTTTTAGTCTTTTAGGATGCTAGCTTTAACCGTCATACAATTAATTTTAGTATTTAATAATTGTATTTTAACAATTCAAAAACATGGGGTCACATAGATGAGCTTTTCTTTTTTACTTTTAAGCTATTGTTGATGTTCTATGCGTTTAATGCATTCATTTAATTGATCAATTCATGTTTTTATTTTTTATAAAATACAGGATGCTAGCTTTAGCCGTCATGCAATTAGTTTTAGTGTTTAATATTTGTATTGTTAGAATACAAAAACATGAGTTCATGGAGAGGAGCTTTTCTTTTTTGCTTTTACACTATTGCTGATCTCCTATGCATTTAATACGTTCATTCAATTGATCGATTCACATTTCTATTTTTAGTAAAATACAGGAAAAATGCGTTTTATACGGGAAGTAAGAGTTTTTTTCCTTTTTAAATGGGCCGACATTATTATTCGTTTTAAACGTGTTTTTTTGTTCAAAAAAACGGAACGCGAAAAACTAACTAGGGGACATAGTACAACGGCATTTTTGTAATTAACTCCAAGTTAGAGGTTAATAGCTAGGTTGATGTCTTCTCTTATTCTTTCTTTATGCTGCCCCTCTGATGTTCTTCGGTTCAAACGGTGTGGGATCATCCCGCGGTGAACATCATGCTCCACTCTCAAAATTATGTAATTTTGCACAATTTTTTTTATAAAAATTGTGTGATAGTACACGCGTGAACAGTACACACATGTACAGTAACTATTTTTTTTCTTTTTGTCTCACTAGCATCAATGATGTCACTCGCGTGCAAAAATATATAACTTACGTTATTGATCAATGTAACTCAAGTCCAGTCGTAATGTAACTTGTTATATACGTACATAGTATAAGAAATAAAACATTGATTTCAATGTAAACAATGAAAAAGGAGTCTAATTTCTTATTTATTTTACCGAAATAGTGAATATGTTTGTTTTTAACATTAAGACCACAAAATGTTTTAAAGAAATCATTTGTTCCCAAAAAAATATTTTTTTTTGCAAAAAGAAAAGCGATTGAAAAAAAGTTTTTTATTCAATAAAAGGGTTTATTTGTTATTATGAAATACAATATACTTATTTATGTGGTTTAATAAAATTTGTACTCCCTCCGTCCCGAAAAGGTTTGCCAAATTGACTTTTCTTGGTCAATGACAATCAACTTTTACCAATGATATTTTTTAATATGAAATTATTTAGAATATGAAAATTATATCAAAATGTTCCTTACTCAAAATATTTTCATAAAAGTATAAACTTTATAAATTATATATAAATATAATACTTAAAATCATTGTCCAAAGTTCGCTATCATTGACCAAGAAAAGTCAATTTGGCGAACCTTTTCGGGACGGAGGTAGTATTAAATTGGTAAAGAAAAAAACATTTCAGTTGTAATTTAATTAGTTAAAGATAAAGATAAGTAAAATATTACAAATAATAAGATGTAACTCACGCATAATTAGATGTAAGTCGCGCATAAAAGTATGTAACTCGTGCATAAGAAGATGTAACTCACGAATAACAAGATGTAACTCATGCATAATAACATGTAACTCGAGTATAAGATGATGTAACTTCGTATATTATCAAATGTAACTCCAAGCTAGAATCAAAATAAACAAACTCGTTGTCTTAAAAACCTCTAAAACATATAAAAGTGATAAAAAAATATATTATAGAAAAAGTGTATCCATATAAAAATCTTTTACAAAAAATGTATGAATATAAAAAAGATACTACGTACAAAATATGAATATGAAATGCAATGCACTTATTTTATTTAGATTAATAAACTTTTTGTTATGTATTGATAAATAATATAAAAATAGATTCAATTATAATTTAAATTGAAGATAAGAAAAAGTAAAACTGCAATTAAATTTTTAATATTTTAATTTGATGGAAATGGAGAAGAATTGAAGAAAAGAAAATTAGAGAAAGAATATAGAGCAAAAGAAAAAGGAGGAAGAAACTCCAAGGAAGGAGAGAAAGCAACTTAATTTGCAAAAATGGGATTGACACACCATGCGGAAGGTGGAACAATCTCACGGTATAGTTTGATGATGTTCTATTTTTACCTTTCTTTTTATTTTCTTTTGGGAGAATTATCAAATAAGTCTTCGAACTTTCATAAAAGTGTAAATAAACCCTTTTATAGGACGCTCTGTCCGGCCGTCGACATTTGGGGCGGTTTCTGGTGAAACTTTTTGATGATTTTTTTATCATCTTCTTCATTAAGTCTAGTTACTCATACCAAATTTCAGCTAAAAATTCAATCGGAAAGGCAGTCAAATGAATTTTTGAATATAACTATGAAATAAGCAGAATATTTCAGAAAATCATTTGACTGTCTTGTCAATTATATACTGATTTTGTACTCCCTCCGTTTCCTTTTTTTGAACGAAGAGAAATCCCGCAGCCAAGATGTGAATAGAACCAACTTAAGGCCAAACCATCACTATTAAGATTTACTGATGCGAATTATGAAACCAATGAAATTGGTTATACATGCTAGAAAAAGAAAAGTAAAATGAGTACTTTAGTCCCTTTGAAAATATGTTCACTCTACCACCACCTTTCATCCCTTCACTTCAACATTGAGCAATTCACACTCAACTAAAGAAAGATTGTTATCCTCTTTAACATCAATAATAGCAGGTTCTTCAGTTACCTAAACACGTCCCCATTTGTCTACTGCTAAACGCATTGAGCCCTTAAATATGTCTATCTTTGCAACTCCAGTACCTTTCAGAAAAATGGGGTACCGTACCTATCATTCATTTGATTGGATCGCATCACTTTATCATTTTTAATTTAGATTTAAACAATTCAACTGTTACATTCTCATTGGTCCATGTGGACAAAGGTATGATACCTTATGGGTACCATAGAATCTACCATCACGGTATTGATAGGTGTCATTGTGTCAACTTGATCGTTGCGGGCAGTGAAAATGATTGTCCCAATCTCATCACCCCGTTCGTATTATATCTTCCAATTTTCCCTTTTCATTCGTTCCAATTAAACTTCCATTTCCCTTTTTGTAAAGAATTTGTGGTTCACAACACTTCTTACAAATTTCTCTTTCCTCTGCATAACTCTCCACCATACAATACTCACTTTTCTTAAATTGTGTGTCTGAAATGGAAGATCTAATAAGATTCGAAGTAGTATCAATTACGTGCCAATTTCGTGTCTATGTTATGTCCATTCCCCCCTAATCCAATTTTATGTCAGTCATCATGTGCAAAACTCGTGCAATTTTGGTAGATTCTATAGTACGCTTAAGATACCGTACATTTATCCACTTGGACCAATCACAATGATGTAGTTGAATTATTTAAATTTAAATTAAAAATGATGTAATGATTTGAACCAATCAAGTGAGTGACAGGTACGGTATCCCATTTTTTAAATGGGTACCAGAATTGTCACCTCCAATTTTTTGTATCAACCACGACTGAATCTTTAAGAAATTTTCGTCCCAATATTAATGTGGGGTTTTCTATTTATAGCTAGATGCGTGGTACTACCTCCGTCATAAATTGATTTGCAAAATTGACTTTTCTTGGTCAAACAGTGTCATTTTATTAGCTTAATTAGGATGTCAATTTTTAATTACATTCTAATTTGGATTTCACAACTTTGAAGAAATTTTAATGTAGTTTCCGAATATATATAAATTTTAATTATTAAAAATTGAATTAATTATCGATAGAGAGCATTGACTTTTATTATTGTTTGACAAAAAAATGTTGATTTTGCAAAACAATTTGGGACGAGGGAGTATCAAATAAAATTAGATATTTTCACAAAAAAGGTTAGTTTGTTGAAGTATGCCATATAATAATCTTCATAAAACTACAATTACATTAAAAAAAGATGGAAAACAAGCACGGCCGACACTAATTATCCCACATGTTGAAGAACCCGGGATGTGCACTCTGACCCGGTTCACCGCTCCACCCGGCATATGCCATGCCAACCGGTGCCCCACCCGGTTCACCAAAATACCCACCGCCGCCGTCATGGCCGCTGCTACTCCCCATCACCGACGACGACGACTCACCGCCAATGCTCATCAATCCGTGGCCCATATAATGGTGGGGCTGATAATTGTTATACTCCGAGCAGGACTGGTGGAGTTGAAGCTGCGTGTGGACGTAGCTGATCGGAGTTTCTTGTATACACTGGTGGTGGTGAAGGGAGAAGTCTTGAACTCCAGGCAGGGTTCGCAACGGCTGAGCGTCGAAGGGCGGCAGCATGAGAGGGTATGGAGAGTGCAAGGCTCCGGCGCCGGCGGTGCTCGAGTCGTAGAAGAAGTGAAGGTTGGAGGCGGCGCCGAGGGCTAGCGTCGACATATCGTAGTCACGCCTCCGAGAGGACTCGAGGGCTTGCGCCTCCCGGAGGCGCTTGGCTGCGCCTCCGCCGATGGGGAGGGTTTCGCTTTCGAGGATGGCTTTGACGTCGTAGCGGCTCATGTCGAAGTTGGTGACGGCGTTTAGGCCGCGGAACTTTATGGCCGCTATGTCGTACGCTTCCGCCGCTTCTTCTTCCGTGCCTGCATGCAAAATGACAATTAGGGACACATTTATGATTAGCTACTCAACTTGACAGTTGAACTGAAATTTAAGTATTTGTAGTGTTATCCAAATTTTAAAAATTATTTGACCAAGAAATTCAACGGTGACAAACTTTTGTGGTACCGAGGGAGTATTTAATTAGGTCCAACTTGTTTTGATTAAATTTTAACTGGTTTATTTAAGTTCAATATCTTGAAAGGAGATTTTGTCACTTTTAGTCCCTCGATTATTACGTCAGTGACACTTTTGGTACTCGACTTTAAAAATCTTCGAATTTAATCCTTCTACTTTTGTAAAAGTGACACTTTTGGTCCTTCAACTATTACAATAGTGACATTTTTAGTCCTTCACTTATTGTGTCAAAATCATAGTACAAGGACTAAAATTGTCAATTTGATAATACTCAAAGGACTAAATATGGGAAACTTGGAAGTCGAGGATTAAAAGTGTCTCTCTCACAATAGTCGAGGACTAAAAATGAAAAAAATTAAAAGTCGAGTACCAAAAGTGTCATTGACAAGACAATCGGGGGACCAAAAGTGACAAAAACTCCCTGAAATGACACCTTCAAATGAGAATGATATCCCTCTAAATGAAAACATAATTACTCATAAGCAAATCAGTTGAGAGAACAAAAAAATGTGAACCTAACCAAACTTTTTCTTGATCCAAAAGGTGAACCTAACTACACCCCGACCCGACATGACACGTGCGAGGATGTAAATCACGGTGACTCAGTCAGCGAAGTGACAGTAGACTCATATACTCATGCGCGCCAGAGGTCCAGCCTATTTCAGAGGCTGTAACCTCCACACGGTCGGTGCGAGATTCGAACCTTGATCCCTTGATCCAAATTTCCCACCACTCAATCAACTGAGCTACCCGTGCGGGTAAAAGGAACGTTTTCTAAGTCCATTCACAAGTACATAAAATTATATACTCCGTATGAATTTGCACCATTAAATGACATACTGCGTATGTATTTAAGCTTATGTTAAAAGAAGTTGGGCCAATTTTCCAGTTAAGCAATTAAGCCAAAAACATGTATCTCGTTTAATATAAACCAGAAATTAAAGTGGAATAATTGCTTACCGAAAGTTCCTAAGTAGAGGTCTTTGTTTCCAGCAACCCTCCCAATTCTTGCCTGCCATCTTCCATGCTGGTGATGCCTGTTTGTAGATACTCTTCATGAGAGAGATAGAAAGGGGAGAAGAGATAGAGATGATATTTAATTTAACCTCTTTTCTTTTAATTAGTATGTACTAATTAATAAAGAATTAATCAAGATTGCTTAATAGGATATTAATTGTGTATGAAAATATGTATATGATCGAACCTTGTTACGCCGCGGTACATAGATGCACCTCTTGAGAAGCCGCTACTTCTCCTGGAATTGTTTAGCAAAATTACAATCAAATTAATAAGTAAATATAAATGACAATATTATTGAAAAAAGTTACATTACTGTAGCAGAAAATTACAAATTCTGCAATTTATAATAATAGGTAGTATATACTTCCTCCGTTCCTAAATAAGTGCAACGGTCAACATTTCACATTTGCCGAGTCACAACTTTGACCATTAATATACATTACTCTATATTAGTAAAAAAAATTAAAAAATCAGATTTTGAAAATTTACAATGAGACAAATTTAGTAATATTTTTTCAAAAAAAATATATTAACACATCAATAAATAAAACGTAGTCATAGTAGAACATGTGAATAATGTAAAATTTAGTATGTTGCACTTATTTAAGAACGAAGGTAGTATATTGTTGGAGTGTCTGTTTCTCTTTAGGCTTATAGGTAAAATACAAAAGGCTAAAGGGTCAAATAGGTAAATGAACTAACTTAAAGTGTTCAATTAGCCCCTTATATAGGAGGTTCTGCCCGACCGTCGCCAATTGGGGAAGACAGTCAAATGATTTTCCGAAATGTACTGCGCTATTTAACTACGCAGTTATCTTCAAAAAATCATTTGACTGCCTTTCCGGTTGAATTTTAGCTGAAATTTGGTATGAGTAAAGTAGACTTAATGAAGAAGATGCTCAAAAAATTTCATCAAAAAATTCCACCGGGAAATTCCCCAATTGGCGACGGCCGGGCAAAACCTCCTATATAAGAGGCTAATTGAACACTTTAAGTTAGTTCATGTAGTTATTTGACCTTTTAGCCAATACAAAATACTGCCGTATAGAGAAATATAGTTTTCTCAATTGAGAAATGCTTCAATTTTCAATTCTCTCAAATTGAAATATTTCAACTTTCTCAACTGAACATGCTTTAATATTAGGGATTATCTAAACAAAATTCTTATGATAGTCACTAATCTGCAATAAAATTAATTTATAAAACACTGCAATTGATTACCTTCTGATGGAGGCTACAAATTCTTGTCTAGTCATGTGTTTCATATCCTCCAATTCCTTCTCATAGTCACTAATCTGCAATTAATTTGCAATTTCCAAAAAAAGATTGATTAGGTTTTGGCTGAATGGTTTTGAGCTATTTAAGTAGAAGCTTAGGATGTTTTTTACTTAGACTGTAATTTGTTGGTCTGGTCTGGTCTGATCTGATCTGGTCAGAACTGGTCTGGTCTGGTCTGGTCCGGTTTCTTTGTATTTTTATAACTATCCAAGTCTGGTCTGGTCTGGTCTAAACTGGTCTGGTCTGATCTGGTCTGGTCTGGGACGAATTACAGTCCAAGTAAAAACATCCTTAATTAGATCATTATCACACAAGGGGAAAGAAATCCATACTGGGAAGTTAGTAGTAGTAGAAGCTCCCCAGTATTTTAATGCTGCAAGATCGTAAGCCCTAGCCGCTTTCTCCTCCTTATCGTATCCACCTATACAAACCATAGTAAAACAATGAACAAAATTATACTCCCTGTATGATTATAAACCTAATTAATGGACTTATTGAAATCATATAATTGCAGAGATTAAGATTGGAAAACTCACCCAAATACACTATACCATTACGTCATATTAATATGCAAAATTGCAAACCCCGGCAAGAAATATGCAAAATGGAAAATAATTAGTAACAATCAACATTCGATAAAAATCATTAAAATAAATTAAAATATGCGGGCAACTATTAGTTCAAAGGGAAAACATTGAAATAAAACCTTGACGACCCTTTCTAGATTGGCCTTCCCTCCTGCAACTATTATCCCACAAATGTGCTTCATATCTTCCTGTCCATCTATGCCTACACATACCATTTATTCTCAATTAAGTGGATTTTTATAAAAAAGAGTACAAATTAAATTCAAGATCATAGAAATTCATTTGTAATTTGATCTCTTTAGTGTAAATTAATCAACTGCATATGATAAAATGTAATTAAAAAGAAAATGAGTACCCCGCCCATAAATTTCACTAACCTGGTAACTCCCCTATAAATTGATGTTCTTTGACCAAAACTTTCTAAAGCCCTTCTATGAGTAGCAGCTTCAACTATGCTGGTGTTGGAACCGCCACTGGCGCCGCCACAAGCGGCGGTGGTCGCACTAGGGCTCGCCTCAGCGTGACCCCCACCACTAGTTGAACCTTTCCCACTGCTCCCCATTGACAGCGTCACGTTACACGCGCTCTCAGGCGGATCAAGATTATCGCAACCGCCGCCGATTTGGAAGGGCAGCGGCAAGAATCCTCCGGTGTCACTCGGGTAGATATAATCGTCCGGCCCCGGTCCATCCCCATGGTAAGATGCCACTAGATCCGAAGGTTGGTTGTTATCAGCGGCAGCGGTGGCGGTGTTTCCGATGCCGAGGAAATCTTCTGCCACCCTTGGGACCTCGTTTTCTAGGGTGTTGATGAAATTCCACTCTACATATATCAAACAGAGAAATTAAAACATGGGAAAAATTGATAAAAAAAAAACTGTTTTGACTTTTAAATAATCAAGATTCAATTTTTCTTTCTTCTTTTTAACAAGTTATGGAACTGACCTGGATTCTGGAAAGGGGTGTTGCTGCTGTTTGGGTGAAGTAGCCCAAAGGAGAAGTGAGGATGAGAGTGGGCAGCTTCAGTTGGAGAGAGTGGGAAAGAAAGCCAATTCTTTTCTGGATTCATGCTAGCTTCTAGCTTCCTTTTGGTCTGATCTATGGATTGATCCTTAGCTTTCTGCCTCACAAGTAGATTAGAAACTAGAGGATTGGAGCTTATTTTTACTGAAAACTGGATAGAAGATTACCCTACAAAATCATCAAAATCGTCTCCCTTTAGTTCTAGGGAAGTGTTTTATGCTCGGAAGTCAAAGAATTGAAGGAGAGATAGAGGAGAATAGGAGTGGGGATGGGAAGGGGATAGTTAATGCATGAAGTGATCCAAGAAATTAAAGGAGGATTTATTGACTTACAAATACAAGAGATCGAGTGAAACATGTTTTTTTTTTTGCAGAAATGGACAGAACTATTGAAACAAACTACTATGAACTGACACGAATATAAGCTGTTTTTTGTATCCAGTTACCCCACGTTTGTTCCCTCTCTTAGAACAGATAATCCATCAATTCCTTGGAATCTCCGTTGCCAAATAAATACAGTTGTGCTTTATACTGCGTGTGTGTGTATTGTGACTTTACTTATTCCTAGTCAAAATCATTACCAAAGAGTTCATTTTTTGCAAGAGATATTTCACATTGGATCCGTGCCAAATCTGCGTCAAGTCCGTGATTTTTTTAGTGAATGTATGATTTCCGGTCGAATGTTTTAACCGGAAACAATACATTACAGTATAAAGGTCATATATGAAGTATATAGATAAACAAAGTATTATACGCATGTATAAATTTGTGAATATTCTTTAACAAATTTTATGAATAAAATAAAAGTTTGGTAGGATGAAAGAGAGAGAGAGGTTGATTTTTTTTAGAATAGAGAAGTTAATTAATAGTAATGTTTTACTAAAAATGAAAAGTAATTGTATTGAAAGTCGCTCATAATAGAGCAGGGAGGACATACTTGATAAATAAGAGGAATGATCATGTCCAGCAGCTCCCGGTCGAACATCGCCATTTGGGGAACTTCTCGGTGGAATTTTTTGATGAAAGTTTTTGATCATTTTCGTCATCAAGTCTAGTTTATTCATACGAAATTTCAGCTCAAAATTCGATCGGGAAGGCAGTCAAATAATTCGTTAAAGTTAACTGCGCGATATTATACATAGAATAATGGAGGATATTTGGGATCATTTTGATGATGTGGAGGATTATTTTGGGGATCATGGATGAGGAGTTGAGATTATTTTATGAGATTATTTGATAGAATAATCTGGTATCAAATTCTAAAGCTGGATTATTTTGAGATTATTCACAACTTTCTAGGCATATATACTGCATAATTAAGGTGACTACTCCAATGCTCATAAGGTTTTATTGATGTCTTAAGTCTAGGGATTTGCATATATGAAATCCATTTCTGTGTTGTATTTTTAAATTTTCATTTCCAATATTTTATAAGATTCTAATTTGTATTGATAAAAGAGACTTAAAATTGAAAAATTCCTTGTTCTTTCTACTGATTAGGTGATTATTTAAATGTTTTAAAATAGTCAATTATTTGGTTATTTTTTGAATGAGGTTAAATTTATTTATCTTTTTTTATTATGAGATGGTATACCTCAAATAAAAGTCTACGTGTAATTTTACGTCACAACTTGGATCTTCAAGGTCTGTAATTTACATATTTACTTTTTAGTGATTTACAACGTTCGTAACAGACTATGCTATTTTCATATTACATGAACTTTTTAAATCATTATTAATTATTAATTATAATAAATAATGTCACGTTAAATGCACTGCACGATAACTATTTGGCTATCGCGCGTACAAGATGACAGTAAATATTGTCATGTTAGTCTCATTTCAGGAATAAAAATATAGTAGTCCTATTTAAGAATTTCAAACTCTATTTACTCCTATTCTGGATCGGCCACGTGTAGTAATATAGAATAGTACACGTTTTTTTATGTCTCATAGTGTAATATGGAGTGCACGTGAGTGTGGGAGTGCATTTAAGTTAGAGATTTTGAAATTGAGTGCATGTTTCACAAAAAAAATCTAGGTAAATTAAGATCATAGATGGGGAGAAACTAATAGATTTAGAGATTATTTGATATCATCTTAAGTGGAAGTGACATGACAATAAAAAGTCATAAAAAACCGTAAACTTGAGTATCATGGTCTAAGACAATAATGAGTTAAAAGTTTGACTTAATTTTGTAGAAATGACATAATGTATTCTCGTAGTTATCAATTTTTTGGATGAACAGTAAGTATATATTGAAGTAACCATCCAAAGAGTTTAAACTGTACAAGCAAAAAGGTGGCCAAAATTTTAGGCTGACGTTAATGACGTTAATGCTTTGGTTGATGCTTTGGTTTCCAGTAGAATGACGTTAATGCTAAACAATCCAGTAGAATGACGTTAATGCTTTGGTTTCCAATCCCAATCCCTATTGGTGGATGGAATCATGCTAGTATTAGTTCTGATCCGGTTAAATATTTAAGGTGGTAAACGAATCAAATAATTTATGCTTGATTCCTGATTCGAATTCGTATAAGGTTATTCGAATTCGAAAAATTCAAATACAAATACACAAAAGAATACTAAATTTGATTTGAATTGTTATCAAATACAAATAAAAATATCAGTGTATTCGATTTGAATGTTAATCAAATATATTCGATAAATAATATAGTGATAATATTAACAATAATCTTAATAATAATAGTGACAACATTATAATAATTATTAAAAGATAGTTATACCCGCAAAGTGTAGCTCATATATACATTTACGTATACAAATTACAAGCCTATTTAATTGTAATAAATCAGAAGTATTATACGGAGTAAGGGCCGGTTGTAAACGAAACAAATACTTTTAACTTAATTCATGATTTGGATTCAAAAATTAAGGTTTAAATGTGCAAGTATATAATATAAATACAAATACAAACCAGCTTTTTGGTTCAAACATCTTTCAAATGCAACTGTAACATTTGAATACGAATGTAAATGTAACATTTGATTAGAGTTTTTCTAGGATGTTACAATAGATTGAATATGTAACACTTTAAAGTATGTGTTACAAAATTAATGTTACATTAGAACTAAAAATGTAGTAGTGTATGAATACAAATAATTATGTTATCAATTCAAAGAATAATCAAATATATTCGTTTATACATATACAAATCAACTACCTAATATGCATGTGTGTACATCAACGGTCCACTATATGTGTGTGCATGGTTAAAATTAAATTATATATACTCCTTATATCTAATAGTTTTTTATTAGCAACAATTCTAAATATCTAACATAAAATTAGAGTCGTTTGACTTTGGTATATACAATTATCAACTTATTTCACACATTATAAGTAAGTATAATTTCTAATATGTGTGTGTTAGTATTTATTTCAAAAAGTTTGAAATAGAAATATATTTAAAAATCATAAAAATGCTTCACTTTATTCTATTGTACATAATCTAAAAATACATTGATTCATTAATTTTTAAGAAAATGTAATGTTACATATCAAATTCTATAAACACATATTAAGTCATAGCATGCATTTATAACATCAAAATATAGGAAATGTTATTTTAAAGTGGTATTTGACTAATATTTAGTCTATGCTCAAATCGTTTCGATATTCGTATATGATTCGTTAATTATTCGTATTGCTAAACAAATACAAATCGAGATCAATATTCGTTTCATATTCGAATTCGTATTAAAACAAGACAAATACACATATAAAATCCCACTATTCGACTCGATTTGGTTCAATTCGTTTATAACCCTAGCTAGGAGTAGGCAAACGGGTACATGAACTGTAGGCCCGGACAGGAAATATGGGTTTGGGACGGGTTAGGGTCGGGTCCTAGTTTTGAAAAACCTAACGGGGCGGGTCCTAAAAAGTTTAGGAACCATACGGGTATTAGAATTTGTAAAAACGGGTATCCGGACTGATCGTTTTTTTAAGTTTACTATATTTAATATGATATAATACTAGCAACACCCAAAAATTTGTATATTCATGGATTATATTAAACAGAGTTTTTCTAAATCCATATCAACTTCTAAATTATTATTCCCAATTCTTTACTCCCAAATACATTAAATTTTCTTTTTGTTTTTTAAATAAAGACCATTGCTCAACAAAGTGTGACATATTAATTTAATTATGTTAATTTTACATACATTTTGAGATTTATCAAGCTTTAAATTGTTTTCTTAAACATATGTGTATAGTGGCTAGTCTAATTACTTATGACTTTGTGGTGATGTCAAAATGCATGATGTCTTATTTTTTACACTTTAAAGTTGGTGTTACTCCGTATTTAATTTAATTTGTGTAGTTTGTACTTTATACATTTGTAGTTAGATATTTTGTTAACTAACTAATTCAAAATTTTGTTTTATATTTTCATTTTGAATCTTTACTGTATTATGGTGGTATTGATACATAATTAGTTTGGAAATTTTATTACCTACAAGATATTTTGTTAGTGCGGTATATTTTTTAAGAAGCGAGAACTCGGACCGAATCGAACCGTTACAAACGGGGCGGGTAAGGCTCGATTCCTATTTCGAGACTTGATATACCCGGAACGAACATATCCATTAAATGGAATTAGCGGTCTTGAAAATTTCTCAATTACCCGGATCGACCCGGACCGTGCTCACCTCTAATGTCAGCTCCACGTACAACACAATACAAGGGGCAATATAAGAGGTTTGATCAGGGGTGGAGACAGCCAGACAGGTAGGGGTTGGAGGGGGTCTCGGCCCCCGCAAGAAAAAAGGTACTCCCTCCGTCCCTATATAAAAGTATCCATTCATTTTACACAAATCTTAAGAAAGTGGTTTGGTTGGTACTGTTTGGCACTGTTTGGACACTGTTTGGCACTGTTTTGCACTGTTTTGCACTGTTTTGTTTGCCAAAAAGGGAAAGGGGACTTTTATTTAGGTACGGCCCGAAAAGGAAACCGATACTTTTATTTAGGGACGGAGGGAGTATATATTATGTATACATACTTTTAATGTATAGAAAATATGTTGATATTTTAAACTTTGATACCTGCAATGTAAATTTTTTAAGGACCGGCCCACTTGATCATAGATTTCTGACTCCGCCACTGGGTTTGATGCATCAAACTCTTTTGTACGTTTTATATTCATTTGCAAAACCTCCTCTTTGAACAAATTTAGTTACCAAATAAATAAAAAATTATTTATATTTTTGTATAATTTAGAAATTTTGACATTTGTACTTGCATATTGAATCATAATATTAAGAAAAATGATTTTCAAATTGTTAAATTTGGTCTACAAAGGATTTTGCGCAGAAATACTTACTCCGTATAATACATGGGGTTGACACATTTTTTGAATCACGGGACTAATGCCCCAAATTTATACTCTCCTCGTCTGGATAAGATTGTCTCGTATTTCCTTTTCAATCCATCTAACTAAGATTATCTCATTTCAAATTTGGCAAAATATCAACCACATAAACTTAATTTTCTTAATAACTTCATCACATCTTTATGTTCCAATGTTAGTGAAACAGAATTAATAGAGTAAGTTCCCTAAATAGGATAAAAAAGTTTTGAAATTCTAAAATAGGACTATCAAGTTTTTTATTCACTAAATATGAGTAAGTTTCTGCCAAGTTTAGCATTACTAGGCTTTTAAACATAGCATTTTTTCCAAACTTGGCAGATTACTCTTATTCAAAGAATAAAAAACATGATACTCCTATTTTGGAATTTCAATTTTTTTTTACTCCCATTTAGAGAAATTTCTAATTAATATATCACAAAGAGTTTGGTGCAATAAACCCATAATGCAACACTAATTTAATTCCATTAGACATGCCATACGATAGAAAGTGTAGTTAAATTAAAAAATATGATAGTTGAATTAAGTAGTGAAAAACGAGGAAAGAATGGCCTCTATATTACTATTACACTTTGGAATTCCAAAAACATGATTCCTTTTTATTTTTCCTAAAAAGTGACCTCAGTCATTAATGCCGTACCTCTATCCAATTTCAACGCACCTGTATTTGCATTCTTTCCGCCGTTTTCCTCTCTTCCATTAACGCCATCAACGCACTTGCTCATTTTCTACCAACTTCATCTTTTTTCTTACTATTTTTCCTCTTCTACGGTATATCTATCTTTCTTTCGACGGCGCTACATCTCTGTCGCATTCGTTGAACTACAATTAAGCAATTGTTCGGCTCTCGCAGGTAAGCAGTACAAATTCTTCAAATTTCTTGCGAATATCATGTTTAATATATGATTTCTTTACATTTTCTACTCTTATTTTCGATTTCCATGTCTTTCTCACTCTAAAACCCTAATCTAGAACTCCAATATGGACAGTTCAATGCATAAAAGATAAACATTACTTCATATTTGAATCCCTCTTCTGTTTCTGTGTCCATGGTTCTTGCATGTTGTTTTTTGCCTTTAAATTAACTTAAATGTGTTTTTCATTTGTTGCCATGATTTTTTTTCTGAATGATTTGTTGTTGCCTTGGTCTCGGAGTCTTTTTACCCTTTTTGGACTGAGATTGAATGTAGTTAATATTTCATCAACGTTTCATGATTCTGATCTGGACTTCAATTGCAAATATTATGGTTGTTGTTTTTGTGAAATGAGCGTTTGTACTCACGTGTAGCACATGTTTGTTCAAATTAACAATTACATTTTGGTTGGTGATGCATGTTAAGTAGTCACTTAGCATTCAAAACTTGTTCATATTCAGGACAGACATCAGTTTTTTTTTGTTTTCACTGTGTTAGTTCAAGTAGTTACTTGTTTCTAGTAACTGAGGTGTGAAAGTGATTCATACATTCACACTTACACGTACATACTTCACACCTCATATGTACATCAAGACCAGAAATATAATGTTGCAAATCTGTACTTCCTCATTTTCAAAAATCACAGTTATTTGTATATTTTTTATTACATCCTTTGTGTAGTGATGGGTGACAGTGACTTCGAGTCCCCGCATCCCCTTGTACCTTCAGCTTCTAATGGCCTGCATAACCAGGAATTAGTAAGTTTATTTATCCTATATTCATTTTCTATATCACATCACATAAACAATTCATATACCACTTTTTCGTAGTATGCGGTATGACTATGTGCTTGTGTTAATATATTTTCAGGCAGGCAAAAGATATTTGGACAAAACCATTGTGAATGTCGATTTAAAAAGGAAGGTCAATACCTTTTGTAGGTTGTATGATGCCATCAATCTAGTTAGGTCTAAATTACTTCCTAATCAGGTAGAACTGTTTAGGAAAACTGTTTTTGGGAAATTCCTAGATGCCAAGGAGATGTTATGTTCCGGGCTACTTTTGCATTTTCTTCTGGGTAACTTGCTTGACGTTGAAGTAGGCAACAATCAGTGTCCTAGGGATTTTGTTTTTGAAATTGAGGGTAGGAGGGTAGTGTTCTCTATATCTCACTTGGCTGAAATTTTTGGATTCAATGTCGTTGATAACATTCCTCAAGTAGACAATGAAGTCACTGACAGGGGTCGTATATGGGAAAAATACTTCCCCTCTTGCTCTAAATCTGTAAAGCGAAATGCTATTAAGCAAGTCTTACAATCTATAAAAAGGGGTAGTGTGTCGGATAACGACATAGTTAAGTTGTCTCTCCTACATGTCTTATCTCAATCTTTTTTAGCGGCTGAAGGTCAAGTCATTGTCAAAGGTAAGTACCTTAATCTGGTAGATAACTTGGAAAACTTTAACAAGTATCCATGGGGACGTGTTGTATGGGATGACATGGATACCTATTTTAGAGCATCTGTTGCAAGCATGAAGTCCAATCCTGAGCACTACAATATATATGGATGTGTCCTTGCTCTTCAAATTTGGGCTTTCGAGTGTTTCCCAATCCTGACAGACATTGAACTAGCTCAATGTGTTGACCCAACTGCCCGTCCGCTTTGCTTGAAATGGACTTCCACAACAAAAAAAACTGCAGATGTTTTAAAGAACACCATTTTCTGTAAGAAGCATGTAAGTCTACTGTTTATTTTTTTGTTTAATGAATTAGTGCTTACATTACAAGTGATCATCCTAATCCATGACTTCATTTTACTTTTTTTCAATAGTTTGCATTTGTGCCAATGCAAATCCAGAATACAGTCCTTGGTGAATGTTCTCGTGCTACAAAAAAGTCCAAAAAGTGTGCCCTGTCAACTGCTACTGCCACAATTTCCTCTTCATCACCCCGAAACGCCCCAAATCCCTCTACCACACTTCATAACCGTACTCCCAGTTTATCATCTCGCACTCAGCCTACCAAACTCATCCCCCAACCTCTCTTTGTTGCACCAATATCAACCTCACCTATGTGTACCAGGTCGAAGACCAATGTTTCCAAACAAAACCAAATTATCACAATCCAGTCACCTAATGCCCATCCAGGTTCATCTTCCTGCGCAGATGTGACTTCCCATGATGAGCTGAGAGAACGAGTCCATACACTTGAAAAACAGCTCATCACAGTTAACAAGGACATTCTTTTATATCATAAGAAGTTTGACCTTCAAGAGGCTGCCATTGCGAAGCTGCGTGCTGTTGTGTAGAAGTTGGAGTCTACCACAACTTTTACAAATAACACTGTCCAACCAACTGTCCATTCAAATCCTTCACCACCACAACAAACTGATTCTCATGAAACCAGAGTTCCTGTTCCTTCGGACGCCCCATCTTTTCAAATCTCACTCACACCTACTGTCCCCTGTGAACCATGTGCAGACAATGATGAATTGGGGTGGACTCAAGCCATTGACATTGCATATGATATGCTTGAGGGGAATGTAAGTCCTTCATTTTATGATGTTAATTTTTCATTAAACCACCATACCACTTCAATATTCAGTTACTTTGCAGTAAGATTTTTATCTTCTTTGTTTTCAAGCAGGTCACTGGATGCTTACCACAGACCGATCGAAGCACGCCACCGACTGTGAAGTTGACAACAACACCCTCAGTACACCCTCTTTCCAAAAAAATTTAACAACATTTACATATTACATTTACCTACCTCTTACACACTTTTTTATAACAAGTTACTTTTTTTGTGGAGGTTTCCAAACACGATAAGTTTCAAACAGGCTCAGCTGATAGGGGATGCTCTTACGACGCTACTGAAATCAGTTTCAATAATATGGAGGTACATATATTCTAATTTTCTATACCTCAAACTTTTCATCAACACATATTTTTCAGAAATATTTCATTTACATAATGTAATTATTATTCATCTAAGTCACTGCGTACTCACCAGTTACCCAAACATACTACATGAATCACATCTAATGCATTTCTAAGCCATGAATCACCTGTCACTGATGCACCGGTTACTATAGTGCGTTCATTTTTTATTCCTACCATTTCAAATTCACTTATTAACCTTTTCTTCACAACTTAGTCGCACAGATTACACCTAACCTCTCATGTTTTAGGTCGAATCAGTCTCACTTCATAACTCTGTCTCAATGAATGTGCTCTCACAAGTTAACAACCGCCCAAAACGCAAAGTTGTCGAACCCTCCCGCTTCACACCAGGGTCATAGGCTATTAAAAAAACTAAACAATCAACTGCTCCCTCCACTGCGAACCCACTTGCTGGAAGCCCATTCACTTTGATCACAAATTCTACTAAACGACAAGAATTTCACAAATACATGATGAAGGGTATCATTAGAGGTCAGCGGTCTGCTAACAATGCCCACCATTACACGCCCGACGTCGACAAAGACTTCTTGCTTGAACTGGATCCTGGGTTGACTATTGAATGTAAGTCATGGCTATATAAGCTGTATCAATCTGGGCAGTGGCTAGATGCAACGGTATGCACAACAATGTCTACTCTGTCATAAATGTTTCAGTGATTATTTCTTGGTCTCTATCACTATGATTGTCTTTTTATTTTTTGTCGTCCTCCTTTTGCAGCATGTCAACTGCATTTTTTTCTACCTCCGTATGAAAGGCAAGTCACTAGGATGGCCTAACACATTCTCCACTGCAGACAGTCTATTCACAGAACACCTTAACTCCCTCTATGCATTATTCTGTAAAGGGAAAACCACTCCTCGTGTTTCATCTTTGGATGGTTTTTTCACGGATAATGTTGCTGGCGATCCGACCCAGTTCTTGCTGCCATGGCTCGAATGCAGATACGTTTACATCCCACTCAATCTGAATTCTAAGCATTGGGTTCTAGTGGTTTTAGATGTTCCTGCTAGGATTTTGCGTGTCTATGATACCAACAACCGCCGTGCATCTATGTCCAGTAAAATGAGTGATGAAATGCAGGGGATTATTCACTACTTACCATTACTCCTGGGTGAGTTGCATTCCACAGCTAACCCCCAAGTCCCTGCAGTGACTACACCATATACGTGCACTATGGTTAAGAACGTCCCACAACAACTAAATGGGTATGCTTTACTACACACACATCCGCCAAATCACTGTTACACACTCTCATTCCACACACACTTAGTCACTAATCAATGCATTCTAATGCACACCCATGTTGCAGTGGTGATTGTGGTTTCCTCATGCTCAAGATGGCTGAAAGCTTGCAGATGGGGTTTGGGATCTCATTCATCTCTCCTGCCACTGTTCCAGAATATCGCGCTAAATGGGCACACAAGCTTCATAGTTACGGTTCAAAACGTGCGGCACAAAAACATTGAAACTGACATTATTGTTGCTACTCCAGAAACAAAATTTTGTTTACGTTTATGCCATTTCAAATACTTACCTTACATTGGATGTATGTTTTATCCATTTCACTTTTGACGTTAAAGTACTATTTCGACTCTACTGTTCTGTTTTATGCAATGATATCACATTGCATTTTGACTCCACTATTTTGCTACTGCCTATTTATTTAACTTCACTGCTTTGCAACTATCAGTACCCCTGTTACATTTTATTATCATTCATTACAAAACAACTCCATACATTCGCTCATACAACCTTTTTTTAACATACACTGGGATTTCTCTTCACACATCACATTATTCTTATAACAAAATGGTTACCACTGTAAATCCAGTGAACCCAAAAACTATTAAGCAACTTCAAAGAGAGTATCATAGCTCATGTAACCAATCAATTAACCTTGTACTTCTATTAATTAAAAAATTTCTGTCCACACTAATATACATTCCTGAAACAAGTCTTTTACTAACTTCACATTATTTGTGTGACTACCAACTATACACTAACTACGACCGACTACTACACTTTGAAGTCACTACATCACACCAGTGTGAAGTACGTTTTTAGTAATTTATCAATATTAGCAACACCACTTACTACTAGTGGACTACAACCACACCACAATTACATCACAACACATCAACAACAGAGACAATTACAAAACACAAACCAAAACCAAAACATTCATCTTTGCTAAATAACATGTTCCCTAACCTTTTAGTAACCACTTGTAAAACACAGTTACTGCTTAACCAAAACATTCATCTTTGCTGAACAATATGTTATGCACACTACACAAACATTGACCACAACCAAGCTTATCATTTATTAATATAAATTGTCAATGCAATTTATGTATCTTGCGCTTCATTTACGCACAAGTATTCTAATGAAACACTTTAGTCGCTAAATAGATCGCCGCATAAATAAACACTGCTACACATATTTGCTATCATTTAGGTAATCAACAAGACGGACAGTCATAAAAATCTTATTCCATGTTCCTTGGGATGGGATTGTTGCAAGTCTTCTGGTTGTGCCCATACTGTCTACATCTCCCACATTTTTTTTTCTTTGAAAACTCACCAATCGAAGGTATTCTTTTCTTTTTTGGTCTACCAGCAGGCCGCTTATCTACGATCGGTGGCTTCACAATGAAGTTTCTTATTTCCGCTGGCACATCGTAGTGTGAGATTGAACCCAAAGGATGTATTGCTCCACGATATGCTTCCAACCATGCACTAGTGCTGTAATATTTTGAAATGAAATCATAACAAGATATCCCGCCCCTAAAACGAATTGCTGCTACTGCATGCACACACACAAAGTCTTCCAATTCAAACTCCTTGCAACTACAACTCCGCATCTCAAGATTTACCACATATGCTCGGCAGTTTTTGTCAATAACCTCAAACGAAAACGTTGTGCTTGGCCTAACCTGAAATAATTTAAATAACATTTTCCCTGGTCAGTCACTGCAAACGTAAAAATACTAGTATTTAAAAAAACTCATTAATTGTGTTCATGAATGCATAAATAACAAATCACTAATACACTCACTATCATTCCCGCCGAGTCACTTAACAAATTCCCAAGCACTTCCTCTGCCGCTGCTGACAACTTTCCTTTGTGTTCTCGCGCTGCTTTACTTCTATCATGGAACCAAACTTGCATCTTGGTTCTAAGGAATTCAACCAGCATTGCTATTGGGTACTCTCTTGCAATTCCATCCACTGAATTTAATGTCTCTGCATTGTTTGACGTCACTATGGAGTACCTCCGTCTTTTAATCTTGCAACGAGCCCACTTTTCAAGTCCAATTTCTGCCAGGTAATGACGTATCCTGTGATCTTCAGCATCAAGTAATCTCAAAAAATACTCCATCTTCCGTTCTGTTGCAGCTCTTGCCGCTGCATTAAAGAACCGAGTCACCCGGTCTTTTCCCCCACCAAACTTGGAAATAATATTTCCAAGTATATGTTGAACACAATGCCCATGATCTACTCCTGCATATATTTCTTTAACACCTTTTATGAGTCCTTCATTTCTATCGGACACAATGCACATATCCTCTCTTTCACCAATTGCCTCCCTTAATTTAGTAAAAAACCACGACCATGTTTCCTTATTTTCACTATCGCAAAATCCAAACGCCAGTGGGAATATTTGCCTATTAGCATCCATTGCACATGCATACAGTACAGTCCCACGGAATTTAGCTTTGAGGTGTGCTCCATCCACACTAATTACAGGTCTACACGCTGCCCAACCCTCTCGACACGCTCCCAGTGACATGAACATTCTTTTAAAGTGGCCATTTTCGTCTGTGTCTAAACAAATCAGTGATCTTGGATTTGTCTTGTCCATAAGATAACAAAGCATCGGCAACTTCTTATATGACTCGCTATCCGTACCTGTTAGTGATAGCAGTGCTCTCTCTTTGCCCCTCCATGCTTTCTTATAGCTCAAATTTAAGCCAAACGCTCGATTCAAGTCTGAAATAATTGATTTAGGAGGATATGGCTTCCTGGAAGCATCCATGTACTGGTGCTTAATCAATTTCCCTATAATTGTCGCACTCGCTTGCCTGTTACCACTCATTCGACAGTCAATTGAGCAGCTATGCACTGAATCAAACCTGAAGTCATAAAGTTTTAAAACAACTGTAAATGCTAAGTTACATTAACTAATTAAACTTATGTAAACCATAGCATCAGAACCATACCTTCGCACTTCAAAACATTGACTACCTGATATTCGAACGCCTCGTACAGCCCACTTACATGTCTCACCAATGCATACAACATGCAATACTCCTGGAGTTGATGTCCTCGTTTCAAACTGAAACTTGTTGAAAATTGCATACAACTGCAAAGTTTCCTTCAAATGTTCCTTTGTTGGATAAATCCCGTTCAATCTTAACGTACTGTCCATTCCATCTACATTTGATTCAACACCGTCTGCCACCCATGAAAGCAATGACCTATTGCCTTCATTTGTATCTTCGTATATCCCATCATTCATACCTCTTCCTTCTGCACATTGTAATTCCATTGAAGCATATACCTCTTTACCTTGAGCATTCAAATCAAAGTCACTAACCAGTGCCCTGTTTTTTTCTTGCAATTGGGAATCCAAAACCGTCTCCACATCACTTCTTTCCTTCCTCGTTTGCACACATAAGGGATACGCACTGAAATCAGCTTTATCTCTAGACTTTATATTCAAATAAAACCTCAAACTATGGTCACTATCCACTTTAGGTGGAGGAAATGCTTTGTCAATCTGATACGCTATGCAGGTTACTTCCACGGCCTCCGAAATCCCTAAAACGGAACGCACCTCACACAACAAGTCATTGTACGATGCATCCATTGACACTAGCATCCCATGTGAAGCCTTTGCTGTGAATTTATTATCTGAAGTCCATCTACCATCACACAAAAGTGTCACCATAATGTCTTCCATTCCTGTGTTTTTAAAACATTTCAACACGTAAGTTTATTTACATACACATAACCTGTAACAATGTGCCATTCACTATTCACAAGATTTTTTCAGTTAATAGTGACATGAATATTCAGCAGTCACTACGTTATGTGACTGTCTAGCATTCCAACTGCACAGAAAATAATAGAGTCACTAATAATCCATCAGAACGTGAACACAAAACACTGCATTCACTATAATGCATTGGTTTTCACTTACTATCTACAATACTTTTTTCACACTGCACAGTTACCGCAACATACTCCAATCACTACATTGAATATGCACAAAACAACAATAATCCCTTCAAACACATCTAACAGTGACTGCAGAATACTCGTTTCACTATAACGCAATGTTTTTCAACATTTCCAAATTCCAAACCAAAAACAGTGTTTTTCCACTACAATGACTCATTTATTCACAGTACACAGTGACCTCAAAATACTACATTCACTATAATGCTTTGATTTTTCACTATGCGTCCTAGTAAACCAGTCACTAAATCCATAAAAGCACTCTCTGATCCAGCAGAGTAGACAAACAGAGTGATTGCAAACAACACACATAGTCACATAATCATGAGCTCAGAAAAAGAAAAAAATGTCACCTCACATTGCAGTCACTAAAACTATTCAATATAATTGTAGTAACTAGAATTCATAGTAAAATGGAGGAACCAGACTTTCAGTTCCACCCCACTCAATGAAACCATACAGTATTGCCCAGTTAACGGCCTTCCTTCACATGACAAACTGAAACGCCCCTAAGCATACACAAATTACCGCCACGCATCTACACAAAGGCCCGGGTCTCAGATAGATTCATTTCTACAAAATTGAGTGTTTCATTTCTTCAATTCTTTGTACTAATGATCGTCACTATCATTGCTACTACAAATAAGACTGAATGAGATCATATTTTACCCGCTTTTACGTGAGATTAGTGACACAGTGACTTCAAAACGTCTCTTCTCGTCAGTTCCACGCTCTTCTTCAATCTGCGGGAGCGCAATTTGGAACGGGATCGAAATGATTTCTGGAAATGGCCAGCGAGGTTTGCAAACGTAAATTTCCCACATTTTTCGGTTTTCAGTTACACGATTGACAATGGTATTAATGCGGCCGATTTTTTAGTATAAAAACGGTTGGTTGACTCCATCCGGAAATGACATGTTTGATGATTAAGCGCACATGTCTTGCACGCTAGTCATAGTTTTGGACTTTTTGGGATCCGGTAACTTTTTGGTCTTCACTCTAATATGTAGTAATATCTATAAAAAAAGGCCAAAAACGAGTACCCACTAAGATTTACTTTTAATTTTAACCACTCAATTTATTACGACGGACAGTGAACATTTTTGCATTATGTGGTTTCCCAGTAAAAATAGGTTGACTGCGTGCAATTGGAAATCGCACTGTCAGAAATAGGTTTAACAGGGAACTAATATGTTAATTTAATTTAATTGGTTCGTAGAAGTTCAATAAATCTTCGAAAGAAAATTATCTTTACTGCTGCATCTTGAGTTCAATCACATTGCATTGTATCGCTTTGTATGCAAATTATATCGTGGGATTGGCCCACCATGCGCATGGTGTGACGATTCCAAAATGACGACGTTTTATATTAATTAAAACAGAGCTGACAAAAATTCATCGTCTTCTCAAGCCGTGCAACGTATTCTTCGTCCCTGTGGCAAAAAATTCAATTCCTTTGGTGATACGAAGCTTCCTTGCTGGACCTTCCTACATGCTAAGGATGTTTTTACTTGGACTGTAATTTGCTGGTCTGGTCTGGTCTGGTCTGATCTGGTCTGGTCTGGTCTGGTCTGGTTTCTTTGTATTTTTATAACTATCTAAGTCTGGTCTGGTCTGGTCTGGTCTGGTCTGATCTGGTCTGGTCTGGTCTGGTCTGGGAGGAATTACAGTCCAAGTAAAAACATCCTAAATCGAATTTGTAATACTTCGTGCATATGTATTACCGAAACGGATGCGTCAGCTTCAACTAATTGAAATTGAGACTAAAGCCAATTATGTAGCAAACTCTAATTCAAACCAGCGAGTGCGGGCATAATTTAACACAAGATGTTAGGTTAGCAGACAAAGAAGATAGCTCGTCCATCTCTGGCCGTACTTGTCTCGCCGACGACGCCGTATTCCCTTACGGTGGATTGAAGGACTTTGATAATATATACTACGTATTATATATTTTATTTCATATGTATATATCTTATATGGAGTATAAGACAACTTACATTCACATTAACACAATTTACATTTCCATTTGCCTTAGGTTACATTTCCTTTAACGCGACTTACATTACAACTTGCACCAAGTTACATTTTAACTAATCTGATCTACATTTCGACTTATCCGAGCAAGTTACATTTCGATTAACGTGGTTTACATCTCAACTTGTCTGAAGTTACATTTTAATATGCACGATTTACATTTTGTATATAACAGGCGAGAGAATAACAATTTGAGGGAGTAAAGTACATTTCAGGGCATGTGTTACATTTACCAATAACTGATACTTCATATTACATTTCGAAGGGTGCAAGTTACATGTCAACACACAAGATTTACATTGTAAAAAATACTGAAACAAAAACTATAGTTACTGTTCATTTGCATTTTTTAGGTTAAAAATCTATATTAAATGGCGTTTTATACTGATGGGAGTATGGTGCTCACCGTGGAACACTCCCACGGTATAACGTTTTAAAATTGTGCATTTAATAATGCCCCCACTATTGAAGTGTTGGTTGGTACTACTAGTAGTGTGTTTAATATAAGGGATAATGATCAAATTGGACACTATGGTTGTATGAGAATCTTATATTTTTTAGTGTGTTTAATATAAGGGATAAGGATCAAATTAGACACTAAGGTTTCAAATGGATCATATTTTTTAAACGGATAAAATGGCCATATTATTTTTGATTATTCATTAGATTAGTATTCATACTCGTGCGTTGCACGCGATGCATGAAGTCTCACATTAAATAATATTGAGTATGATACCCGTTATGAGACCAATTTTATACCCTATTTTGAAAACCAAATAATTAGGACCCGAATCAAACATGTTAAGATCCGTTTAGAGGGATGTGTCCAATCCTAAGCAATTCATTATCGGTTCGGGTAATTTACACACTCAATTCAAGTTCAACTTCTGAACTGGGTGCACCCGTACATTAAGTTGTACTCCCTCTATCCATTAAAATCACACTTTCCTTATTTGGGTGTCTCATTTAAGGGTGTGTCTATGGTGCATTCCTTGATTTTATGTGTTTTGGTACACATCTTCTTTAACCAATCATATTACTCCGTATATATAACGGCCACGTCAATAATATCCTCTTAACTAAGCATAATAATTTTTCATATTTGCATTTTAGTCCTTCATTCGGTTAGAATAAGCAGCGAAGAATGAACAATATTTTCAATATAATTAGTTGCTTGAGAAATTTCAATGCTGGTTAAACCAACTCAAAGTGCCGACTAAGCAGTTGGAGGAACCTTGTTCTCATCATCGTTCTTCTTTCATATTCTGTTTTCCTCCATGTTTACAGAATTTTTGAACTTTACTGTATCATATAAGAGTGTTTAGGGCTGATCACCAGTCTAAGACCGGAACAGATCAGACCAAAATCAGTTTGACCGAAACCACAATTCTCAAAAACAAAGGACGAACACCGCACATATAATTTCGGTCAAGACCGTAGTGGATTGTTCCGGATTTTAAGGTGTGGACCGTTTTTCTTTACTCCAGGAGTCCAGGGGGTCTGGGGGAGGAGGGGCTGGGAGGCCTGGAGTAATTAGGATTGAAACTCACTAGAGTTTCGAACCCTTATGTGCCTAGCGGGTTTCGAACTCGAGACCTCCCACTTGGCATGATAACCTCACAACCAGCTGGGCTGGAATGCTTGGTTTTAAGGTGTGGACCGGTATTGGACCGGATTTGAAACTTTAGTTAAAAGTAATAACTTTTTTTAATAAAAAATCAACTTGGATGGTTATTAATTAATTTAAGAGGTTTTTCCTAAAATATTACTAATAAAAAATTGTGGACAAAAATGTGACTATAAGTTACTATTAGTAGATTTTATAGTTACTATGATGTTACATTTGAATATAATTAGAGTCTCACTACAGTTATTAGGGTCACATTTTTATCTACTACTTTTATTTTGATTATATCAAAGGAATTATTTCTTTATTTAAACGTCAGCTTTTATTGAATAAATATTTGAATAAAACTAAATCTAATTAGTTATTAATAGTTGTTACATCTTAGAAAAAAATTATTTAGAAATGACAATAAGTAACTAATTACGGTCCAACCAGTTCCAACCTAAATTTTTCGGGTTTGGACCGGACCGAAACTCGAAACTTCAAAAATGCTAGACCGAAGACCGGAGTGGTATGGAACCGGTTTGAGTCTGGTCTGGACTAACCGGTTTGGCTCAGTCCGGGTTTTTGGTTTGGACCATAATGTGCTATTGTGCTAACCCCTAATGGTGTTGCCGGTCAGTGGTGAAAGCACTCAGAAGGATGATATGTTGGGGTGAACCGATACAAAAAAGAATTCGATTTTTTTATAGATTTTTTTTACTCTAATGATTTAAATGAAATTGACATTTGGGGTAGTTGGGGCTTAGGTTGCCCTCTAGCTACACGTCTGGCTCCAAGGATGTTTTTAATTGGACGATTTTGAGTTCTAGACCAGACTAGACCAAAGCAGACCAGAACGGATCATTCAAGATTTGGACAAATATAAAATACACAAGGACCAAACATTTATCGAACCAGACCAGATCAAATCACAAAATTCCAATTCAAGTAAAAATATCCTAACAAAGTAGAACTGTGATTTCAAAATGTAAATAATTGAAATTACATACTTTACTAAAATGAAAACAATTTTACTAATAGAAAGTTGTAGTTTATGGGGGTTATTTTTTTAGTAACTTGTACTAGTTTTTACTATCAAACTAATAGTAACTTAGTTATGGAGGCCTGCATAAACAAATCATGTGCATCCATAACTTAGAACTTTAATAATCAACAAGCTTCAAGAGCAAAACCAAGAATGGAAATTTAGCTCCTCATTTGGAGACTAAACATAGCTAGAAAAATATAAAGAAATGCTATTCTAAACTGAGCTTAAGTATATGGAAGAAGGGATGAATATTAGTGAAGAAAATGTGTGCTATTTACAGGTGTTTTTCAACACCTTTGGTCGGGTACCTGACCGGGTAAGGTGCTCACCCGACCGGGGTACCGGTCAAAATCAGATAATCTCCCACATTCTTGTGTTTCAGCACACCAGATTGTCTCCGGTCAAGTCTCACCCGACCGGGTGAGGTAGTGGGCTCGACCAGGCCATGTAATTTCTTTGCACTTTCAGTTTTCACTTCTTACCCGACCGGGTGAGAGGTTATACCCGGTCGGGTATTTGCTCTTGGGCAGTCAATTTTCCTTCTTCTTCACTTCAAAGTCTTCATTTCTAACACCACAAATGCTAACTATATACTTTACAACTTTTACATGAAAACTAAAATACAATTACAACTAAAATCACACAACTGTTTACAAACTAAATGAAATGGTAAACAATCCACACAAATCAAACATAAAAACATACATTTATGCACTACTAATTAGTGCATATCAAATACCTCACACTTGAACTTTTCTGATGTTTTTTTTTAATTTTGGGTTTTAAACGAAAAATTGGGGTATGTGGGCATCATCGAAAATTGGACAAGGCAAAATCTCGAGATCATGATCTCGAGGTTTAAAACTCGAGATCAGGATCTCGAGGTTTAAAACTCGAGATCAGAATCTCGAGGTTTAAAACTCGAGATCAAGATCTCGAGATTTAAAACTCGAGATTCAAGAACTCGAGATTTAAACTTCGAGATCTGGTCTTGAAGTTGAAACGACGAGATCATGAATCCCAAAATCAAACCGCGAGAATTTGATTCTTGATTTCGCCTCAATGAACGACGAAGATATCCACCTACAAACACATCAAAATCTATACAAGGATAATAATCTCAAAAACAAAAACTTTATTTTCTTTTGAGTTCGTCATTCGAAGGTTCAGAAACCGAGATTCTGAGAAAAAGACTTTGAGTCACATATATCAGTTGAGTGAAGATCGAAAACCCCAGAGCTACCTTCTGATAGATTAGCGAAGATAAATGAGGAGAGGTGGAGGATTTCGAGTTCATGGAGTTCTGGGATTTCGAGTTGCAGAAGGCGTGAAAAGAGAATGAAGGGGAAGACGATCTCGAAAACCTATTTTATAATCGAGATTCGTTTGGGCCAAAAAATAAAAATAAAAATGGGCCCAGAGGTAAGTGCTGGGTCCAGTTCGGATGTAAACAGAGTTGAGGCCCAGTATTAAGTAAGAGTTCCTCCCCCTCGAACAGTGCACGATTTAAAGAAACAAAAACACACACACACATGCACCTCACACACTGTTTTTGTCCTTTTTGGGATTTTCTGCCCCTCAACACATGCTACTCACACTATATACATATGCAACACACGCACACCATTTTTGATATGTTTCTCTTTTTCTCCCCCTAGATGCATGCAACACACACTATGTACAAATGCAACGCACGCACACTATTTTTGTTCTTTTCTGAGTTTTCTCCCCCTTTACACATGCAACTCTCGCACACTATTTACAAGTCCCACACACACACTTGTAGAGACCAATGGAGATAAAATTACACAGGCTCGAGGTTCAACATGCCTAACTTGGAGACTAGGAACTGGAATCTTTTTTCATCCAGTGCCTTAGTAAACAAGTCAACCAATTGAAGCTCTAAGCTTACAAACGACATATCAATATCTCCTTTCTCCACGTGGTCCTTGATGAAATGATAGCGCAGATCGATGTGCTTGGTGCGGGAGTGGTGAAAAGGGTTGTTGGTGATGGCAATTGCACTTTGAGAATCACTGTAGATCGGGATATGGTGGAATGTGTAACCGTAGTCTTTCAGCTGAGTCTTCATCCATAATATTTGTGAACAACAACTAGCAGCCGCGACGTATTCTGCCTCAGCTGTAGATGTTGACACACAGTTCTGCTTCTTAGAAGATCAGCAGACTAACTTCTCACCCAAGAATTGGGCGCCTCCCGAAGTACTTTTTCTATCCATTCTGCAACCCGAAAAATCAACGTCCGAATATCCGACAAGGTCAAAACCTGAGTGCTTAGGGTACTAAAGGCCTAAGTTGACCGTGCCTTTTAGGTATCTCAAGATTCTTCTTACAACGGTCAGATGAGATTCTTTCGGATTCGCCTGGAAACGAGCACACAAGCATGTGGAGAACATTATATCAGGCCTGCTAGAAGTGAGGTAAAGCAAAGATCCAATGATTGCCCTGTAATTGGTAGCATCTACTGGTTTCCCTGAGGGGTCAGAGTCCAGCTTGTTGTTGGGGGACATAGGGGTTTTTATGGATGGCTTGTTGTCAATATGAAACCTTTTCAACATATCCAAAATGTACTTGGACTGATTGATAAAGATATCATCTTGTAGTTGTCGGACTTGCAGGCCTAGAAAGAAGTTGGTATTTGATGTATGGACATGATTTGTTTATAATTGCCATTGTCCTCAGTAAAACTACATTTGTGGTATCTTGACAGCCTGATCTAGAAGTTACAAAGAAGTTGGTATCAGATTCCACTCTTTTGACTATCAGATACCATATTGTAGTTGTCGGACTAATAAAAAACTGCAATATAACTGCCGTTGTCCTCAGTTCACGAACGGCCCCTCGGACATCGTGCGATTCCGTATCTCAAAAATTGGTCTTAGCCATTCCTTTACCGGATGGCGACCGTTGCATGGATTTCGGACCGACCCCTCAGTGTCGTCGTCCTCATATCACGAGACCGGCTCCCAATGTCGAGGTACTATTATAGCGACCGTGCTCGCTATTCCCCGCCCGGATAGCGACCGTCGCCTTCATAGGACGCATGACTAATCACCACCGTCGTCCTCATGTCCAAATAGGCGTCCACCGCCTCGTCCTCATATTCAGACGGGCGTCCATCACCTCGTCCTCATATTTGGACCGGCTCGTCAGCACCAACGTCCTCACCAGCAGATGGGCGTCCCCTCAGCAGATGGACACCGCTGCAGCTCGACACCTAGGCCGAAGGGTTCACCCCTTGGCGTTCATTTTAAGGGCATCCGGTGTGCTCTTTTTCCCTCATTAGGATTTTTTCCCACAGGGTTTTCCCTAATGAGGTTTTTAACGAGGCATCACCCCATTGTGGATAAAAAGGTGTCACCCTCAGCCCCCTATTGAAGAAACGCATTATTCTACTCCTTTTCACCTCATTACATGTGCCTCAAGGAGTGGGGGACTGGGGGACTATATCGGCCTCCACGGGTTGCAAAAGATCACAAGATAAACAAGTTCAAAAATGCAACGAACACAAGCCAATGACAATGGTATCTCAACGTCCATAGACATGTGGTCACCCTTCAGCCAAGCCGAAGCGCAAAGCAGGCATCGTCCTCAAAACCAATGACAATGGTATCTCAACATCCACAGCCATGTGGTCACCCTTCATCCAAGGCGAAGCGCAAAGCAGGACGCACATCGTCCTCAAAGCCAAGGACACTTCTCATCCTCAAGGTCAATGGCACGCATCGTCTCTGAGACAATGACATTCATCGTCCATATCACGAACAAAACAAACGCGCCACGAACATCTGCAAGCATAAGATCCATCAACTAAAGTCAAAGGCACAAGGGCAGGACATTCATTGTCCGCAGAGCCAAGGGCGCACAACATCCTCTGGTCCAGGAAACTCGTCGTCCTCAAAGCCATTGACAACAAACTTCGAGTGATTTCGCTTCGGCCTGGAGTGTCGAAAGCAATTGTGATGCCTCCTCGGCTGCGCAGGGGTCACACACATCGTCCTCAAAATGAAGGACAATCATCGTCCTCAAAATGAAGGGCATTCATCGTCCTCAAAATGAAGGGCATTCATCGTCCTCAAAATGAAGGACATTCATCGTCCTTGAAAGGAAGGACAAAAGGTAGCCAACAACTATGGCACCGCCTCGGCCTCGAAATGAAGGACGTTCGTGACGGCTCAGTTATGAAACCCCTCGGCCAGAAATGTCAGAAATCCCAGGTAATCCTCCGAAGGCCAAAAGCATCAAGACAATAAGGATTTACTCCCTTTCACTTCGTTTACATCTCAGCTCAGAGATTGGGGGACTCCTGATGGAGTATATGGGTCCAGACCACATGGCCCACATAGAGGAGCACATCTGTCACCCAGTGGGCCCTCCGTCGGTCAGATGGCACCCCATCAGCCAAAGAAGGGTCAATCTAGAATACGCTCCGGAAGCCAAGGAGAAGACTTGTCCTCCTTCGGTCGTGCCTCCCTTGACCTTGCCTCCCTCGGTCGTGCCTCCCTCGGCCAGATGGCCTTCCATCGGCCGGATATACATCAACTCAGAATATAGTCCGGAGTTCAGGAGAATCGAGGTGCCTCCCATGGCCGGGTCTCCGTCGGTCAGGGCTCCTTTTGCCAGACGTTCGTCGGCCACAAAGAGCTCTCACAACTAGACTCCTCATGTAATCAGCCCAATAGAGGCCTTATATTGTAATGGGCCTCCCAAGCCCAAGCCTGGAAGCTCGACCCACTTTTCTCCTATAAATACTCCATATGGGAGCCATGTAAAGGATCTAAAAATTCATTATATATATCACTTTATCTCTCTAGCTCTCCTTTCTCTCTAGATATTTAATCTATTATTATTATTTTTATTATAATAATAATGATAATAATAATGATAATGATGATAATGATAATAATAATAATAATAATAATAATAATAATTATATAATAATAATAATATTAATAATAATAATAATAATAATAATAATAATAATCCTATATACCTAAAGACAAAATCCCTTCTCCCAAACCTTTCCCACTTCTCTCTCCCCACTAATCGTTGTCCTCTCACCCCAACTCCATTTATTACCTTCCTTTTACTACTTCTTCCTTTTGAATTGTACGTTTCAATCTCCTTCTGCCTGTTTTTCGCACCGGCAAAACTCAACGTACTTCATTGCCTTACGCCCCTAAAAATTTGCAATTTTTCCTTTGAAAACCAGTTAATCATCCCATATTTTCCGTCTTTCTTTTGCACCAGACATGAAAGAAAATCGCATCAGAAATTTGCGATTTTCCTTATAGAATCAGCACGTGCCACTGCAAATATGGTCATCCAAAGGTATTTCACTTTCAATTTATCATATTCTCAATATTGAATTGATGCCCGGATGCTACACAAACATGAAAATAGAACTCCACAATTTGGCCACTATAACACCGTAGTGTCGTAGTGTTATACTTTGCCCAATCACATGTCTTTGCTTTTTTCAGAGTATGTGTGATTGTTTTCAGTTGTATAATGAAATTGTTTTCTAATTTTCACTATGTTTGGCACCACAAGTTTTTATTAATTGTGAATAGAACATGGGTTAAAGTTTATTTTTAATAAATTAATAAGCTATATTTGATGATGTCATATGGAACTAAACCTATATTTTAGAGTGTATGTAGTCTCTTATTCTGCATATGTAATGTTTGATTAAATGCTTAGGTCATATTTCTTTGTTTTTTAAATAGCCTTAGAGAAAACACAACCTCCAGTTTACTCATATTAATTTATTACTTGGAATGTGAGAAATAGTCAAATTATCTGTTATAATCTGCATCCTACTGAAGTTAATATATGTTTTAGTATTTCTCACTTAAGTTAATTAAGAACCTTTTTTTTAGATTTTACTCTTTTAGTATTAAAGTTGAACTCCTAAAACATGAGTTGGTTGATGCTAACATTCAGATTTTGATCAGCCATGGTAAAAAACAAAAACGGGCAGTAGGATTAGTAATTGTAAATTAAATCTTTGGTTGACCTTCCTGATCTAGGGTTGTCCAAAAAATGTAAATGTGAATAAAAAGGTCATTTGATCAATGGAACCAAATCAGTCTAAATCCTTGAACTCACTCTCTATGTTATCCCTCGGAGACATATTTTTAATTAATACACAACTTTTTGAATTAATTGTTTGTTTACCCTCAATGTCATTTTGATACAATGTCTTTCAATTTGATACAGACTCGAAGAGAATTGAAGATTTTGTGTGTTCATAGACAGTGATTTAGGTATCATCTTCATCTCTTTTACACACTTTGTTTCTTCTTTCTTCTTTTCTTGCTTCGATGAATTACTATATATGCTCTAGTTTATAAACTATATACTCCGTATTATATATTCCTAATGAAGAACAAAAGGATTTGAGGTTCTAATTTTCTTTTTGATGGTAGGTTTAATGTTTTTCATTACATGTTGAGCGGTTTAACTAAACAAATATCTAAAGATTATATTTATTTGAGAATTAATGGGTTATTCATCTCACTTTTTAAGAGAATATGCAAAACGTTAGAATGAGAATATCTCAAGAGAAAAATAGTCATCTAAATAGACTTCATATCAGCTTAAATATGCTAAAAACGGCTTTAGATTACACCATCTAAAGTTTTAAAGAACTCCTCAAGTAATTTTTTTAAATTATTAGCCTCATATTTGTTCTTCACTTTGTAAGTCTTGGTACCAACCATGTATTTGAAGGAGTTCAAGATCTCAAATATTTATTCAAAAGAGCATCACATATGATTATTTTACATGGTTATTTTATGTCCTCCGGTGACGCTTTTCACAAATAATATTTCCAAATTAGGGTGTATTACAAACGAAAGTTTTTTTCAAAAAAGGTATTTATTTCAAACACTCATTTGATGTTAGCTAATTCCATAGATTATGTCAATTCCATTGAGAAATTAGCTCATGATGAGTTCCTAAGATGAAAGGTGCACAAAATGCTTTTTAAGGTATTCCTGCTTATTATGAACTATAAACAATAGTTCTGATTTATTTAATTATGCTCTAAAGCTTTGAACTATAATCAATTGCACACACCAGATGAGAAGGCGGATGTTGAGCACCTTTCAAAGTTTTGATAACCATCTTAGAAACAGATTCAAGCTGAAGATCCTGAAAGCCTTGATCTTTACAACATTTTAGAGCAGTGTATACTGCTTGAAGCTTGGTTTGCATAACCGTGCTTGCTTTAATCGGAAAGAATATAGCCATTATCAAGCTCCCTCTATTGTCTCTAAGGATGGCCCTCGCCTGTACTTTTTCCATTTTTGAAGGCAGCATCAGCATTCAGCCTAGCGCGATATGGACGTGTTTTCTTCCATATGAGAATTTTGTCTTTGGCTTTCTAGATTGATTTAGGAAGTATCCCTTCATAGCTAACCAGGAAGATATAAAGGGATACCATATGAGAATTTCCCCTTCCTCAAAGAAATAATTTTCCCAGATAACTTTATTCATAGCTTTCCAAACAACCATAATTAAAATGATACCATATCATGATGAATTTTCTTGAAAATACCTTCAATGCTTGTATCATTTGAGGAAACCCACCAACGAAAAAGCATTTGTCTAAGGTTTGGATTATTTGAAAATAATCCCAAATCCTTTTGACTTTACTGCATGTGTATAAACAATGGGACTGGCTTTGTTCAGCTACTAAGCAAAGGGGGCATCTTGAGGCAAGCTGAATGGAAAAATGACAAAGATTTTCTGGAAATGGTAGATAATTATTATGTACTTTCCATATGAAAATCTTGATATTCAATTTTCTTTTTTGAACACAAATTATTCTTGAAAGAGTAGAGCTCAGAGCTGGCTTCTCTAACAAAATTATATGAAGAAGAAAGAGAGAAATCTCCCAAGGATTCTGGTTTCCAAACAAGCTTCTGATTATCATCTAACTCAATCTACTCTTCTCCAAGCTCATGAATCTTACATATTTGCTTCCAAACGGGTGAGTCTGAAAAATCATCCTTTTATTACTATATGCAAATAGCACAGAAGAAGCGGTATTGAGTTTGTATACTTACTTTGACCATCTTGAGTTTAAGTTGGTCAATTTGTTATATCTTTTATGATATGCTTTTTTCATGGCATATATAATAACCGTGGATAAAAGGAATTCATATATTGTTCATACGTTACGATTATGGAAAGGGCTGTATTTGGGGAATTATTATTAGCGTTGACGTGCACTAGTCGTGAGGTGCACTCAAAATAATTTATCAATACAACACTAATACGTAGTATAGTGAAGTAAGGTTCGTATCCACAGGGAAAGGAATACTTTTCTTCTATATAAGTAGTAACAAAGGGGGTTTAGATTTGTTTGATTTAAAAACACTAAGATGAACAACCTATATGAGTTTGATTAATAGATGTGGTGGCTTGGTTTTGCTTTTATCCACTTGATGAAATGTTCGTCGATCCCGGTTATATCTTTAACTATCTTCCTCTTGAATACTCAATCGAGGAGTATATCCAGTTCATCGAGGGTAGTTATTAATAACGAGATGCGTTCATTAATAAAACTTACTATCGAGTAAATATAGAACAAGCGTCGTATATTAACTTGATAGTAGCAATAAACTTAAGATGAAAACGATTGAGATTGATAATCTCAACACAAGCGGTTTATTGGTTTAATCAATATAATTAATTCCCCTTGGCATATTAACCATAAGATGCATGCATTAATATTCCAAGTTTACTACCGTTGAAAGAACCGGATTAATAACAAGCGTATCAACCGATTGATTCTAGTAATAATTAATATGAGAAACAAAACTAATTGATACTTTAAGTAATGTTTAAAATATTAACATGAAATATGAATAGGAATCAAATAATACTCAAGGAAGAATATTAAAGAAAATAACTCACAACTTACAAATTCATTAAGCTTCAAAGTAGCAAAACCAAGATGGAAGAGTTTAGCTCCTCATTTGGAGACTAAACATGATGAAAAATATAAAGAAAGAACTATTCTATACTGAGCTTGGATGTACAAAGGAATTGGATATTCATTTGTGAAAGAAAGGGGGTGTATTTATAGGCTTTTGGGATGGGATTCGGGTACTCGATCGGGTATATACATGGTACCCGATCGAGTATGTGTGTAATACCCGGTTCGAGGTATACTCGATCAGTTTCAGGCTATTTTCCACAGGTATACCCGATCGGGTATATGTTTATACCCGGTCGAGTATGCTTAGAAAGTGGTATTCGTGCCATACTCGACCGATCTTCGTTTAAAACTCAAAGGCATACCCGATCGGGTATGTCGGTCTACCCGATCGGGTATAGACATTAAATCGTGGCCGAAATCACCCCGGCATGTTCCCTTGTCTTCGGATCTGATCCGATTTGAAGTTTCAACCTAATACCCGATCGAGTATAGGTGATACTCGACCGAGTATAGACACAAATTCAGGATCCTTCTTTTGTCTTCAAATTTTGCACCTTCTTTCCACTTTTTGGGTTCACGAACTGTACTTTGAGTGATCAAGACCTGTTTGAGATCATAATATACCTAATATAAACTATTTACAAGATTTTAACAAACTAATCTATTACACCAAAAGTGTGTAATTTCCAAAGTAAAGATCAAGTAAAACTAATTAAAAACATAAACATACATATGGAAATTACAAATGTATCAACTCCCCCACACTTAAACCTTTACTCGTCTCGAGTAAGATCAAATGTTCACAAGTGTCAAGTTTTTCCAAAGTTTCCACATGTTATCAAAAAAACATACAAACACAAAGACCACCAAGGATGACAAAAATGAGTTTTAAACCCAAATTACAAAGAACATCTTGGGTTTTACGACCTTCTAGTGTTCATCTTCTCTTCTCCTCATCTCTTCTTCTTCTTCGTCTTCTTCTTCTTCTTCTTTGTTTTCTGAATCTTCTTATTCTTCAAAGAGATACAATGAGTGCCTGCAAAAACAAACATTTCTCTCATATCTCTCATTTTGCCTAGGAGCCTTTTCAGGTTTTCATCCTAGCATCTCTTTTCATTTTCCATTCTCCCCAACTCACTCATTTTTTTTATAAGCCTTTTTTTGCTTAGATTGCCCATTTTGTTGGGTTTTCAACCTAACTAGCATTTATTTTCTTTTATTTATTCTATATTTTTTTTGTGTGTGTGTAAATAGTTCAAAAGAATTACATGCATAGTGCTAGGTGGAAATTAAAATTACATACCATAATGAGTCTCTCCCCCGCACTTGAACCAAGCACTGTCCCTAGTGCCCGCCTTCTCCGCCGTAGTAGCTCCCTCCGACGCCGCTCCCCTGCCCACCATCTCCCATATATGTGTCCCCGCCATCTCCGCCGTCGTACCCTCCACCCCCGGAGCCAGATCCTCGAAAGTTACCCCAATGAGTGGGGTCATACCACGAGGGTGGTGGAGGGGGGTTTGCCATGGTATGAAAAGATCCATGCTGTGCCATGTAAGAGTACATAGGTCCGTAGAACCTACGTTGGTCTTCTTCATACCGATGCCTTTCGGCTTCCCGGAGCTCCTCCAATCGCTGAAAACCGGCCCTTTGCTCCTCCTGTATTTGGTTGAGCCGGTTGTCCATAGCCATGTAGTTCGCGTTCATTTGAGCGTACCCCATAAGCAATTGTTGTTGACCCTCCAAAAGTTGTTGAAAGAAGTTGGGTGGTGGAGGGTTTTGGTTTTGTTCGGGGATGTCATTGCCCATGTCTTGATGGCTATGGAGTTGAGCATAGGGCTCGTAATCGGGTTGGTATTGGGGAGGTTCTTGCTCCGATTCCTGGAGATGTGGTGGAAGGGCGTGTGGGAAGAGGTAATGGGGCTCCTCTACTGCTTCTCTGTAGCGGAGTTTGGGGAGTTCTTGGTTGGGTAGGAGGAAGTATTTGAGAGGCTTGGGGTGTATGAGCCAGTTGTACATATTCTTTGGTCTTTCTCCACCATAATCTGTGTGGGAAAAGGCTGTACATCCCGAGTGGCCCAACCAAGAGATGTTCATCAAACAGTAGTCGGGTATAGGAGAGTTATCCGTATACCCGAACTTGGTGGCTAAGTGCATAATCACCCCACCCACCACAATAGCGCCCTTGGCTACGCTTTCCTTTTTCAGATGTGCCCACATAAGATTATACAGATTGAAATCCACGTGAACACGGAATAGGGCCACAGGCATTAGGCATACATCCCCCATCCTAGTGTGATGGTTGTTGGGACGTCCAAGCAGGCAATTGGCAAGGAATTTCAAGAATAGACGGAGGATGAGATGTTGGACATGACTAATATACAGTTGGGAGGAGCTAAATTTAGTCTCCCCGGTCATCTTTGTCCACAGGGTATGGCCGAAAGCGGTATTATCGAATATGGATTTTTGGTAAGGGACCAGAATACCAAAATGTTCGGCGAACTCAAGTTTCGTTATAGAGTGGTTGTGGTTAAACAGACGAAACTTGAGTTTATCATCCCTAAAATCAGTTTCATCGGTCTCAAATTGCACCGAACTCATGAATTCATAGATTATTTTTTCATTGGAGTGATATTGCATTTTGAACATACTATCCATGCTCAACTCATAAAAAAATTTCCTAGTGTTCTTATACACTCCTAACTCATTGAGGGCATCATGGCATAAAAAACAGGAGGGCTTTACTTGCCTTTCAATTGTGGAGATGAAACTGGTTCGGTGTTCATTGTCAGCGAAGATGATGTCCTCGTAGCCTGGGATGGATGCCCTAGTGTTGGAGCTCTGCCCTTTTTCCTTCCTTGGTGCCATTTTTGGGTGATTTTTAGCTTGAAATTCGAAAATTGAAAGTTGGGGAGGGTTTTTTTTCGGACCTCTTGAAACTGGAGGAAAGTTGGATTGGTGGGTATGGGTGTGTAGAGGAAGATGAGGGGAGTATTTTGGTGTTGGAATGAGGTGATTTGGTGAAGAAATGGAGAAGATATGGTAAAGAGAAGTGTTAAAAATGGAGGTTGGGGGAGAGGGGTTCGAAATTGGGTTTGGGAATTTGGGGAAGATGAAGTGTTTGGGGCGGATTTGGGGTTAAAACGACCGTATACCCGATCGAGTATGTGTTGTTACTCGGTCGGGTATGGATGGAAACTGGGATTTTTGAGCAGCCTGCCTCCGGTACCCGATCGGGTATGTGTTGTTACCCGGTCGAGTATTACTGGAAACCCAGATTGTTGAGTGGTTTGCCTCCGGTACCCGATCGGGTATAATACAATACTCGATCGGGTATGTGTTCTTTTCTACGTTTTGAGGCCTGTACTCGGTCGAGTGTGGGAGTCAGCTTTCTTCAACCTTAGTCTTTCTATACATACCCGACCGGGTGTATAGTGATACCCGATCGGGTATCTGATAGGCAATAGTTGTTAGTGCCTAAGTATACATTTTTATTATTGTTTGTAATGTTTATTTACTAGTTTTGTGCAAGTTTATAGTTGTTAGTTTGCATTTGATTGTAATCGTATTTCTAGCATTTTATTGTTTGTTGTAAGTTGTAGTTAGTTTGGCTATAAGTTTAGGATAGGTTTGGAAGCAAAAAGGATGGAAAAACCTGAGTTTTATGCAAAACCCGGTCGGGTATGGACTTTACCCGGCCGGGTATGAAGTGACAAAGGAAACTGCTGCAAAACTAGCAAATACCCGGTCGGGTATTCCATATACCCGGTCGGGTATGAAGTGATTTCGGACCAAAGAACGTGCAGAAGACACAAAAACATGGGAAAATATTTGATTTGGTAAATACCCGGTCGGGTATGTCAAAATACCCGGCCGGGTATCCGGCTATAGGTCATGAAAACACCTATAAATAACCCCATTTTCCTTCACTTTTAAGCATCCTTTCTTCCATACTCCTAAGCTCAGTTTAGAATAGCATTTCTTCATATTTTTCTAACTATGTTTAGTCTCCAAATGAGGAGCTAAACTCTTCCATCTTGGTTTTGCTACTTTGAAGCTTAATGAATTTGTAAGTTGTGAGTTATTTTCTTTAATCTTCTTCCTTGAATATTAATTCTTCCTTTAAAATACTATTTCTATATCAAAGATGGGGAGTGTTAGTAAGATGACAATTAGTTAACATCTTGACATTGGTTATAGTAATAGCTATTTCTTCCTCTATGTTAATATTGGGGAGTGTTACTAAGATGATAATTAGTTAACATCTTGATACTAATCATAGTAGGATTCTGACGCGCACTTGTCGTGAGGTGCATTCAAAATAATTACAATACAACACTAATACGTAGTATAGTGAAGTAAGGTTCGTATCCACAGGGAAAGGAACACTTTTCTTCTATGTAAATAGTAACAAGGGGGGTTTTCAGTTTGATTTGATTTAATTCAATTAACACTAAAATAAACAACCTATATGAGTTTAATTAATAGATGTGGAGGCTTGGTTTTGCTTTTATCCACTTAATGAAATGTTCGTCGATCCCGGTTATATCTTTAACTATCTTCCTCTCGAATACTCAATCGAGGAGTATATCCAGTTCATCGAGGGTAGTTATTAATAACGAGATGCGTTCATTAATAAAACTTACTATCGAGTCAATATAGAACAAGCGCCGTATAGTAACTTGATAGTAGCAATAAACTTAAGATGAAAACGATTGAGATTGATAACCTCAACATAAACGGTTTAATTGTTTAATCAATATAATTAATTCCCCTTGGCATATTAACCATGAGATGCATGCATTAATATTCCAAGTTTACTACCGTTGAAAGAACCGGATTAATAACAAGCGTATTAACCGATCGATTCTAGTAATAATTAATATGAGAAACAATACTAGTTGATACGTTAAGTAGTGTTTAAAATATTAACATGAAATATGAATAGGAATTAATTAATACTCAAGGAAGAATATTAAAGAATATGAATCCTACTATGATTAATATCAAGATGTTAACTAATTGTCATCTTAGTAACACTCCCCAATATTAACATAGAGGAAGAAATAGCTATTACTATAACCAATGTCAAGATGTTAACTAATTGTCATCTTAGTAACACTCCCCAACTTTGATATAGAAATAGTATTTTAAAGGAAGAATTAATATTCAAGGAAGAAGATTAAAGAAAATAACTCACAACTTACAAATTCATTAAGCTTCAAAGTAGCAAAACCAAGATGGAAGACTTTAGCTCCTCATTTGGAGACTAAACATGATGAAAAATATAAAGAAAGAACTATTCTATACTGAGCTTAGAAGTATGGAAGAAGGGATATCTTTTTGTGAAGGAAATGGGGTGTATTTATAGGCTTTTGGGATGGGATTTGGGTACTCGATCGGGTATATACATGGTACCCGATCGAGTATGTGTGTAATACCCGATTCGAGGTATACTCGATCGGTTTCAGGCTATTTTCCACAGGTATACCCGATCGGGTACATGTTTATACCCGGTCGAGTATGCTTAGAAAGTGGTATTCGGACCATACTCGACCGATTTTCGTTTAAAAACACAAAGGCATACCCGATCGGGTATGTCGGTCTACCCGATCGGGTACAGACATTTAATCGTGGCCGAAATCCTCCCGGCATGTTCCCTTGTCTTCGGATCTGATCCGATTTGAAGTTTCAACCTAATACCTGATCGAGTATAGTTAATACTCGACCGAGTATAGACCAAAATTCAGGATCCTTCTTTTGTCTTCAAATTATACACCTTCTTTCCTCTTTTTGGGTTCACCAACTGTACTTTGAGTGATCAAGACCTGTTTGAGCTCAGAATAAACCTAATCTAAACTATTTACAAGAATTTAACAAACTAATCTATTACACCAAAAGTGTGTAATTTCCAAAGTAAAGATCAAGCAAAACTAATTAAAAACACAAACATATATATGGAAATTACAAACGTATCGACTCCCCCACACTTAAACCTTTACTCGTCTCGAGTAAGATCAAATGTTCACAAGTGTCAAGTTTTTTCCAAAGTTTCCACATTTTACAAAAAACATACAAACACAAAGACCACCAAGGATGACAAAAATGAGTTTTAAACCCAAATTACAAAGAACATCTTGGGTTTTACGGCCTTCTAGTGTTCATCTTCTCTTCTCCTCCTCTCTTCTTCTTTTTTGTTTTCTGAATCTTCTTATTCTTCAAAGAGATACAATGAGTGCCTGCAAAAACAAACATTTCTCTCATATCTCTCATTTTGCCTAGGAGCCTTTTCAGGTTTTCATCCTAGCATCTCTTTTCATTTTTCATTCTCCCCAACTCACTCATTTTTTTATAAGCCTTTTTTGCTTAGATTGCCCATTTTGTTGGGTTTTCAACCTAACCAGCATTTATTTTATTTTATTTATTCTCTCTTTTTTTTAATAGCTCAAAAGAATTACATGCATAGTGCTAGGTGGAAATTAAAATTACATACCATGATGAGTCTCTCCCCCGCACTTGAACCAAGCACTGTCCCTAGTGCCCGCCTTCTCCGCCGTAGTAGCTCCCTCCGACGCCGCTCCCCTGCCCACCATCTCCCATATATGTGTCCCCGCCATCTCCGCCGTCGTACCCTCCACCCCCGGAGCCAGATCCTCGAAAGTTACCCCAATGAGTGGGGTCATACCACGAGGGTGGTGGAGGGGGGTTTGCCATGGTATGAAAAGATCCATGCTGTGCCATGTAAGAGTACATAGGTCCGTAGAACCTACGTTGGTCTTCTTCATACCGATGCCTTTCGGCTTCCCGGAGCTCCTCCAATCGCTGAAAACCGGCCCTTTGCTCCTCCTGTATTTGGTTGAGCCGGTTGTCCATAGCCATGTAGTTCGCGTTCATTTGAGCGTACCCCGTAAGCAATTGTTGTTGACCCTCCAAAAGTTGTTGAAAGAAGTTGGGTGGTGGAGGGTTTTGGTTTTGTTCGGGGATGTCATTGCCCATGTCTTGATGGCTATGGAGTTGAGCATAGGGCTCGTAATCGGGTTGGTATTGGGGAGGTTCTTGCTCCGGTTCCTGGAGATGTGGTGGAAGGGCGTGTGGGAAGAGGTAATGGGGCTCCTCTACTACTTCTTTGTAGCGGAAGTTGGGGAGTTCTGGGTTGGGTAGGAGGAAGTATTTCAGAGGTTTGGGGTGTATGAGCCAGTTGTACATATTCTTTGGTCTTTCTCCACCATAAACTGTGTGGGAAAAAGCTGTACATCCCGAGTGGCCCAACCAAGAGATGTTCATCAAACAGTAGTCGGGTATAGGAGAGTTATCCGTATACCCGAACTTGGTGGCTAAGTGCATAATCACCCCACCCACCACAATAGCGCCCTTGGCTACGCTTTCCTTTTTCAGATGTACCCACATAAGATTACACAGGTTGAAATCCACGTGAACACGGAATAGGGCCACAGACATTAGGCATACATCCCCCATCCTAGTGTGATGGTTGTTGGGACGTCCAAGCAAGCAATTGGCAAGGAATTTCAAGAATAGGCGGAGGACGGGATGTTGGACATGACTAATATACAACTGGGAGGAGCTAAATTTAGTCTCCCCAGTCATCTTTGTCCACAGGGTATGGCCGAAAGCGGTATTATCGGATATGGATTTTTGGTAAGGGACCGGAATACCAAAATGTTCAGCGAACTCAAGTTTCGTTATGGAGTGGTTGTGATTAAACAGATGAAACTTGAGTTTATCATCCCTAAAATCCGCTTCATCAGTCTCAAATTGCACCGAGCTTATGAATTCACATATTATTTTTTCATTAGAGTGATATTGCATTTTGAATATCTTATCCATGCTCAACTCATGAAAAAATTTCTTAGTGGTTTTGTACACTCCTAACTCATTGAGGGCATCATGGCATAAAAAATGAGAGGGTTTTACTTGCCTTTCAATGGTGGACATGAAGCGGATTCGGTGTTCGTTGTCGGCGAAGATGATGTCCTCGTAGCCTGGGATGGATGCCCTAGTGTTGGAGCTCTGTCCTTTTTTCTTCCTTGGAGCCATTTTTGGGTGATTTTGAGCTTGAAATCCGAAAATTGAAAGTTGGGGTAGGGTTTTTTCGGACCTCTTGAAACTGGGGGAAAGTTGGATTGGTGGGTATGGGTGTGTAGAGGAAGATGAGTGGAGTATTTTGGTGTTGAAATGGGGTGATTTGGTGAAGAAAGGGAGAAGATCTGGTAGAGAGAAGTGTTAAAAATGGAGGTTGGGGGAGAGGGGTTCGAAATTGGGTTTGGGAATTTGGGGAAGATGAAGTGTTTGGGGCGGATTTGGGGTTAAAACGCCCGTATACCCGATCGAGTATGTATTGTTACTCGGTCGGGTATGGCTGGAAAGTGGGATTTTTTAGCAGCCTGCCTCCGGTACTCGATCGGGTATGTGTTGTTACCCGGTCGAGTATTGCTAGAAACTGAGATTGTTGAGTGGTCTACCTCCGGTACCCGGTCGGGTATCATTCCATACTCAATCGGGTATGTGTTCTTTTCTACGTTTCGAGGCCTGTACTCGGTCGAGTGTGGGAATCAGTTTTCTTCAACCTTAGCCTTTCTGTACATACCCGACCGGGTGTATAGTGATACCCGATCGGGTATCCCTTGTTTTTCAATTTTCGAGCTCTATACTCGATCGAATGTGGGCATCAGTTTCCCTGGTACTTCGACTTTCTGTACATACTCGACCGGGTATATAGTGATACCCGATCGAGTATGCCTATTTTCTTTCAAAAATTGAATGCTTCCTCGATCGAGTAATGCCCGGTTCCCCTTCTTTTGGCCATACCCGACCGAGTATAAGGTGATACTCGATCGGGTATGTCCCCAGATGCTCCAAACCTACATTTTTTTCTTTTCCTCCAAAAACCTGTGATTAATGCCCTCTCTCTCAACCTCCCAAAAATAGAACTGAAATTTTGACATGGGAGTTAACAACAAAACAAAAATGTACATTGCTTGGGTTGCCTCCCAAGAAGCGCTTTAGTTAACGTCGCGGCACGACGCCATTGTTGTGTTCATTCTTCAAAGATTGGATCGATGAGATCCATGCATTCAACGCTTTCTTTTGGGAAACCTTCAAGGAATGGTTTGAGTTGATGTCCATTAACCTTGAGGATTTTTCCGGTGTCGAGGCTTTTTATTTCCACTGCTCCATGGGTGTAGACTTTGACCACCTCGAATGGTCCTTCCCATCGTGATCTCAATTTTCCGGGGAAAAGGCGAAGGCGTGGGAGAAAAAGGACTTTGTCTCCAACTTGGAAATCCTTTCTTATTATCATTTTGTCATAGGACTCTAATCGAAGCTCCTCTAGTTCTTGGAGTTGTAACCTCCTTTGCTCTCCCGCTTTTGCCATGTCGAGATTGAATGTTTTTACCGCCCAATAAGACTTGTGTTCGAGTTCGACCGGAAGATGACAGGCCTTACCGAACACGAGTCTATAGGGTGACATTCCAATTGGGGTTTTGAAAGTGGTCCTGTATGCCCATATGGCATCATCCATGCGTAGGCTCCAATCCTTACGGTTTGGATTTACTGTCTTTTGAAGAATAGACTTCAGCTCTCTGTTTGATACCTCAGCTTGACCGTTTGTCTGTGGGTGGTAGGCGGTGGAGAGTTTATGTGTGACGCCATATTTTTTTAACAAGGCACTCACAGTTTTGTTGTAGAAGTGAGTGCCTCTATCACTTATCAAGATGCGTGGGACTCCAAACCTTGAGAAGATGCGGGTTTTGAGGAATTCAGTCACCGCTTTGGCATCATCGGTCTTTGTGGCTTTTGCTTCCACCCATTTGGATACATAGTCTACTGCCAATAGAATATATAGATTTCCATGGGAATTAGGAAAAGGTCCCATGAAATCTATTCCCCACACATCAAAGATCTCCACGTAGAGCATAGGAACTTGTGGCATCTCATGTTTTCGAGAGATGTTGCCCATGCGTTGGCAATTATCACAAGATTGACAATAGACATGAGCATCTCGAAATAAGCTTGGCCACCAAAAACCGCATTCAAGTACCTTCATGGATGTTCGTTTCCCTCCAAAGTGGCCACCACATGAATGTGAGTGACAAAAAGCAAGTATGGATGCAATTTCTGTTTCAGGAATGCACCTTCGAATGACCTGATCTTTGCAATGTTTCCATAAATATGGTTCATCCCATACGTATTGCTTTGCATCATGCTGGAGTTTCTCTCTTTGAGCTTTAGAGAAGCTTGGTGGAAACCTGTTTAGAACAAGGAAATTAACAATATGAGCGTACCAAGGACGAATTTCCTTAAGAGAGAAGAGGGTCTCATCTGGAAATTCTCCTCAGATATCATCTTTGACATGATTTTTTCCTTCACCAAAGACCAAACGGCTCAAGTGATCGGCCACCAAGTTCTCTATGCCTTTCTTGTCCTTGATCTCTGTTAGTCCCTGTTTCTTTAACAGCAATGAATAATCGATCTAACAAAGGAAGATTAAACGTAAAGATGAACACAGAATGAATCACCGTAAAACCTTCTTTGATAAACCGTGGAACGTACAGCAGAATGATATAAGCGTAAGGCTATGAATAATAAGTACAACGTTCAACCTTTTCCTAAACCTCGGCTCCCTTTTTATAGGCGAGGTTTAGGTTAGGTGAAACAGGCTTTTGGCCTGTTTAAATGGGCCTAACACTTGGCCTGATTTCTATCTAATTTATGCACTATTTAATTACAAGGGTTAAATATAAAGCTAATCTATGACCAACTTGATTCACAATTAAATATCTCCAACAATCTCCCCCTTTGTGATCAAGTGTCATTCTCTTATTGCTTCTGTGATTTGAAGTAGTGTTTCCTCAATCCAAGTGCATGTTCATACTGTCTTAGCATATTTCTCATTTCGAGGCGATCGTCAATGGCCTTTAAAATTGTCTCCACAGTAGAGTGTTCCTTTAGAACATAAGACGATGCCTCTTGAAGATTTTCTTCCAGCTTTGCCTTCATCTGTAGAATCTGCTCTCTGATTATCTTCAGTGTTCCGTCGCAGTATTTCTCGATTTCACTGACTACCATCAGACGCTTTTCGTTCTTGTGGTTCAGGTAGGTGACTGCTGGCCGTTTGAAGAAGATGTGATAGGCTGGGAAATCTTCAAGTTCTGGACCATACAGTTTTGGCTTTGTCAGATTGGTCTTCTTCAGATTGCATTCAATAGCCATTTGTAGGTCATGTGAGGAGTGTACTCGGATCTGTCTAAGCATGAATCTCTTGATAGCTGCGAGGCCTTCGCTGTATACTATGTTTTGCCTGACTGGAAGGTATCTATAGGCCATGAGCATTTGGTAGATGTCATCCGGTTTCAGCATTATGAAGTCGTTCTCTTGACAAGTGAATTCGCTTCCATCAGTACGTTGAAGTCTGAAAGTGTAGAATGTTACTCCATGATAGTCTTCAGCTTTCACTTGTAGAATTTGATGAATCGGGAGAATATTTGACTTCAGATCTTGTTCCATCAGTTCTCTCTGTGTACCGGTTGACCTTTGCAGCAACATATGCAGATGACCTCCAGCCTGTTTTCCTTTCAAGTGTGTAAGGCCTCTTAGCTTCAGTTCGTTCAGTGGCTTGACTTTGTCTGGTCTACGCCAGATATGCTCTCTGATTTCTTCTTGGAAGGGGGCTTTGATTCGAACGTTGTCCCAGGGTTTCTCTGTCTTGGGAAGTCTTCCCGCTGATTGTCTTACGACTGATTCAAGAGCTTTCTGGGATTCCTTGTAGTTCTCCCCTTCCTTGCGTTCATCGTCCTCGAGCCTAATGATATCTTCAGAGCATTTGTTAATAAGCTCTCGTAGCCACCAGTTTCTTTGCATGTCCTCTTGCTCGGCTTCAACCCGGAGATCATCCCATTCTGTCCATTTTCTCGGCCATTTGTCGTATATCACCGCCTCTTCCAGTGCATCATGGATGTCTTTGCCTGGGGAGATATATGGAGTTCTTTGTTTAGGCGGTGATTGTTCCTGTGTAGCACTACCGGGTTCACTAGGATTGCCCGTTGACATCAGCTTTGAACTGGGTTCCAACTGATGGCCTGATGGAGAAGATGTACCAGTGGTATCATCATCAGGACTTCCATCCCCTCCTCGGTTGGTATCTCTAGGAGATACGCCTCGGGATGTTATTTCTAGCTCGACCACGCTAGAGAGTTTGGCTGTGGATGGTGGCTGTTGGTTTGTTGAGGTTTCAGGTTGAATTGGCTGTGGAGTTTGGCTTGGAAGAGTAGTTTGCTCAAGTGATCGAGGTCGCTTGTTCTCCCCCTCATGAGGATCCGAATCATCGGGGTCCTCATGGGAACGTTTGCGACCACGAAGACTCTCCTTGCAAGTACTCTTGGTTTCGGGTGAGGAAAGAAGAGCTTCTAGTATGGCTTGCTGATGAAGAGTGAGGTCGTCTTCTGGGGTATTCAAGAGGTTATTCAGCAAAGCCGAAGCTAGGGTGTCAAAGGATAGGGAGGAGAGATCGATGGAGGGTGTGGTCGGGTGTGGGGAGAATACTGGTTCTGTATTCTGGGTTCCCCGAGAAATAGAAGGGATAGGAATTTGGTTGATGGATTGGTGGGATAGAGGGGTGGAGGATATGGGTTGTGTATGGGAGATGAACGGTTCAGGGGAAGGTTGGGGTGGTGTCTGTTCAGACCGAACCGCTTGGGTGGTCCTAAATTCCTGTGCTAGAGCGGTCATTGCATCTTGCACCCATGGTTTAATGGTGGAATCTAGGAAGCGATTTAGTAGAACGTTTACGTCTTCAAAGGTAGGGTGACAAGTTACGGGGGTTGTAACTGTTGACACAGCATCAGTGAAGATTGCTGATGTGTGGCCTGCATTTAATGATGGAATCATTATGGGCGTAGCAGGGCTTCCAACCGTCATAGCTTGCGCTCTGGTTGTTGTGTTCAGGGTGAGTGCACCTGTATGTGCTGTGAATAGTGTAGGTGTCCTAGAAAAAGAAGAAAATGTGGGAAATGTGACACCTAGACTCGATGTGAGTGAAGAAGGGGTTTTGACCTCGGGAGATAGGTCAATTGTATGCTCAACTGATTCAGAAGGAACCAGCGAGGGGGTTGAGTCCCGTTCTTTTGAAACAATAACCTTTTGAGAGGCAATTGAGTGGCTGGGAGAGGGCTGTGCATGCGCAGTTGAGCCAGATGCTGCGACTTCTAATCGCGAACCGAAAAGATCGGCTCCTGTGCTTAGGGATTCGGCTCGGCTTATCTGGATAAAGGAGTCGCAGCCAGCAAAGATGTGCTCGTCTGCCTTATCAAACAGACTCTTTTTCGCTCGGGGCTGGGGCTTGGCCTTAGCAACCTTGTCATTTTTGACCTTAGCCCTGGTCTCTCGGATGACAACTTCTTCATGGTTGATTGATGTCTTGATGGAGTGAGCTGCCTCGTCGTAATCATCCTTTGAGCAATTAGTCTCGCTCGGATCAGCTCTTGGTTTAGCTGTTTCTTTAATAGTGAAGACTTGAGGTCTGCGAGCTATGATTGGTGCTGCGTCTTCAGCAGTGATTCTTCTCTTCTTTGGAGACTCGACGGGCAGCTTCCCTTTTCTGATTAGTGCATATGTGAGCTCCACATCATCACTATCATTGTCATCACTGTCATCATCCGAGTCTGATTTGTCACTCTCCGTGCCCACGCTCTCGGAGGCCTTGTCGTCAGTGTTTGTTTGGGCTCCACTAGACGATTCACTGGCCGTTTCCTCAGCATCTTCCTCGGTGCCCTCAGCCGCCTGACTCGTCTCTAGAGAGTCGTCAGACTTCCCTTCATTGGGCAAACCGGCCACTGGTTTCTGTGGCTTTTGGGCTCTCTTAGGACCCTTACTTACACTCGGCTTTGTCCCTTGGGTAGGTCCAGCTGGGTTTTGCTGAACCATAGGGACGGTTTTCTCGGTGGCTTCTTTGTATTGTTGGACTGCTGGATTTGAAGATTTTACCAGCTTTAGCAGAAATCCAGGTATCTTCAGACCATAAGAAGGATTCTTGTCTGCTTTGAAGTACTGCAGCTTCGGTGCTGTGAAGTGAGGATCTGTACTGCGTCTTGGTATTGTTGAATGCTCCGCCATGAGGTCGTTGATGATCAACCCAAACCACCTAGCGTACGGAATGGTACCTGGCCTATTCTTTTCTTTGGCCTTGACCAGGTCCATTAGCTCTGAGTAGAAGAGCTGAGCTAGATCGTAGTTCTTGTTGAACGCGATGCCATGAAAGATTAGCAGGATCTGCTTGTTGCATTTGTCAAACCCGGCATGCTTCGGCGACAGGCACTTGTTCACTAGCCCGAAGAGATTTTTCCACGGGTGACGGAGGTATGCACCGTTGAAATTTGACAGTTGTGGCAGTAGTGATGTGTAGCCAAGGGATGCCACGTCTTTGAGCAGATCAGGGATGGATGGCAGTGCATCATACTCGTCATGTATCGGCAGCGATAGAGTAGTCCGTAGAGTGGATGGTGTCAGAATCACCCGCATGCCATTCAACTTGGTCTTGATCTTGGAACGATCCTTTAGTGAATCCGTGTGCATGTGACCCCAAAATTGTTGTAGGTATATCTCTGGCACTGGTTTGGCGTTGTGAAGTGCAGGCCAGAGATAGTGACCTTTCATTATGGCCGGAATGATAGGGTTCTGGCACTTGAAGACGGTGAGGTCTAGCTGGAAGTTGTTGTCCAGCACCTTGATCCACTTGCCCTTAGTGTAGATGGCGTCGTCAATCTGTGTTTGAGTGTTTCCTGCCATTTTAAACTTAGTGTTTGTGAAAGAGAATCGGAGGAGGAGAAGGTTTTCGAAAACAAGGTTTTGACGAAGAAGAACAGTCGAAGAGCTCTGCCGTTGTGAAAAGTTAAGAATGGAAGGAGAAGGCCTTTTTCGAGGATTATATACGCGAGAGAAAAAATTTGGACCTCCTCTGTAACAGTTGAGCCCGAAATGTTGGACTGACACACAGTGCCCTTTTTAAGAGATTTTCGAGGCCCAAACCAGAAAAAAAATAGAGTGCTCCCCCTTAATCAGTGAAAAATAGCTCCCCCTCAAACAGTGAAAGTTTTCTCCCCCTCAAAAAATGCAACGATCAATATGTACAAATGCAACGCACACACACTATTTTTTGTTCTTTTTGATGGTTTTCTGAGGGGGTTTAGGCACGAGTGTCCATGCATCTAGTCTGTCAAATTGATTGAGCTCATCTTGCATGGCAATCACCCAATCTGGATCAGCGAGTGCCTCTGAGACTTTGGACGGTTCATTCTTGCTTAGAAAACATGCATAGTGACATTCATTTGTTGTTGCTGATCGTGTTCGCACACCTTGACTTGGATCACCTATTATTTGTTCAACAGGATGTGCTCTCGTCCACTTCCTCTCATGAGCTAGAGGAGTTGGAGTTATTATTGGTTGATCTGAGTCCTGATATGAATTTGAAGGCTCTGGGGCAGCTGTGGTGTGTAATGGCGATGATTCTGGACTTATGGCAAAGCCGTGATCATCCACACCTCTGGGATTGGTTTGAGGGGTTGAGGGTGTGGATGGTACGTCATCTGGTCCTGTGAGGAGCGGAATCTCTGCTGTTGGAGTTGATGTTGACTCTGGAGTGTATGCAGGAGGTGGAGATTGTGAGTTCTCGTAAAGGTTTCTGAAGAGAGAGTCGAGAATCATATCGTCGTGTTCGGTGTTTGGTTCAGCTTTATCAGAAGCTACTGGTACAACAGTGGATGGATCGGTCTGGAGATGTTCAATAGCAAAGTCTGCCATTTCATAGAATGTAACGTTTACACTCTCGATGACAGTTCGCTTGTCTCTGAGATAGACTCTGTAAGCTTTGGATTGCAGTGAGTAGCCAATGAACACGCCTTCTCTGGCTTTGGGATCCAGCTTACTTCTCTCTGTCCGATCATTGAGTATGAAGCACTTGCAGCCAAAAACCTTGAGGAAAGAAATATCAGGAGTTTTGTTGAATAGGATCTCATATGGAGTCTTGTCGAAGCGCTTGTGGATGAAGGTTCTGTTCTGAGTGAAGCATGCGGTATTGATTGCCTCTGCCCACATGAAGTGAGGCAGTCTTGATTGGATTAACATGGTGCGTGCTGCTTCAACAAGGGTTCTGTTCTTTCTCTCAACAACTCCGTTCTGCTGGGGAGTTTTAGCTGCTGCAAATTGCTGAGTGATACCGAGTGATTCATAGAACTCAGTGAGAGTCTGATTTTTGAACTCGGTACCATTGTCAGTTCTGACAATTCGAACACTGTGCTGTAGCAGTTTCTGGATCGTTCTGATAAAGGTCATAATGATTTCCGCAGCTTCGTCTTTTGATCGAAGAAATTTTGTCCATGTATACCTAGAGAAGTCATCAACGATCACCAGAGTGTATTTGCGACCGTTGATGCTTTGTACTCTCATAGGTCCACACAGATCCATGTGTATTAGCTGCAACTGATGAGTAGATGAAGGTTCAGTTTTTGACTTTTGGGAGCTTCGCGTCATTTTGCCCATCTTGCAGGCACTACAATGATTTTCAGCGGAAGACTTTAGCAGAGGAAGCCCCTTGACAAGTTTCTTGGAGGACAAGGTTGATAGATGTTTGAAGTTCAGATGGGAGAGACGTCTGTGCCAGAGGTTGTTCTGTTCAGTTGAAGCTTTAGACAGCAGACAGATGGAAGTGGTGGATTGGACGCTTTTTAGATCAATAGTGTACAGATTTGATGTTCTGTAACACGTTAATAATGTATTCCCTGTGCTGTCAAGAACACAGCATTGTTTTGCAAAGAACCTCACTTCCATCCCGCTGTCGCAAAATTGTCCAATGCTCAGTAAGTTGTGTTTGAGCCCTTTGACGAATGAAACATCTTTTATTGTGACACTGGCACAGACGACGTCCCCATACCCAAGGATAGGAGATGAGGCGTCATTCCCAAATCTGACATTTCCTCCGTAGCAGTTGGTGTAGTTGCTCAAAAGGTGCTTTATTCCGGTCATGTGGGTTGAGCATCCTGAGTCTAAGTGCCACACATGACCGTCCTGCAAAACAATCAAATAAGATCAGGTACCCAACTTGGAGTGGGTCCTTCCTTATTATCAAGAAACACCTTTTTAAAACTTGCTTTGAGCAGTGATCCAAGGTCAGCTGCTCTTTCAACAAAAGATCTATCTTCGATGGGCTTTCCAATTGCCAGATCTGCTTTTGCAGTGTGTCTGGTTTTTGGAGTCCACCTAGCACTTTCCATTTTGGTGGGTCTGATGTTGTGAACCCACCTTTCCATTTTAGTCCTTGTGGGTCTAAGTTTGGGGACCCACCTTTCAGTTGCAGTTCTGATGGGTCCTTGATTTGAACCCCACCTATCAGTTTTAGTTATGATGGGTCTACGATTGGGAACCCACCTTTCAGTTTTAGTTTGGATGGGTCTACGATTGTGGATCCACCTATTCGATTCAGGTTTGGTAGGTCTCATCTTGGGGACCCACTTTTCAGTTTCAGTTTTGACGGGTCTTATCTTGGGGACCCATCTTTTCGGTTTAGGTTCAGGAGGAGAGTAGACAGAAGCTGTGTGATTGAACGGTTGTTTTTTGAGTTTGGTTTTGAAAATCTCCTCCTTAGAAATCCGATTAACATGTTTCCTAGAATGAACTCTAAGGGCGTATTTCATATCTGGAATACAAAACGTTCCCTTAGAAGTTTCTTTCTTGGTTTCCTTTTCAGGTTTAAGCTTTCTGGAAGGCTTAGATTTAACAACATTCATATCACATTCATAATTATGGGGATCTGGAACAGAATAACCATAAGCAACACTTGTATTATAAATAGAACTTTGTCTAGAAGATGTCTCAGAGATATTCAGCTTGGGACTCAAGACTGAATTGTTAGAAGTTTGCTTTGTAGAGACAGAATTACAATTAACTTTTGAGTAAAATATTGAACTAGATCTAGGGCTGGCACTTTTCTCAAAAACTTTCTTTTTGCCTTCTGCGATTTCCTTCCTCTTTTTCCTCCACTCATTCTTCTCTTCTCCTTCCTTATTCACTTCATTCCCTGTAAACAAAGGAGAAGAGAGATGAGTGGACGATCCTTTAAAAGCATTGTTTTTCTCATGTGAGGTGTGTGAGCTATCAGGCTTGGTCGTAGAAGAGTCTGATTTAGCATGAAACTGCTCACTCAAATCATTAAATTTTTGAAGAAGTTCCTTCCAGTTGCGCTCAAAACCTTTCTTTTCAGTTTCAAATCTCTCTCTCTCGTTATCAAGAGTTTTCTGTAGGTTTTTGAGCTTTTGAGCCATTGGAAAAATACATGGTTCCTCACCAGTTTTAGCAATACCAACTCTTGGGGGAGGGTCTAGAGGATGTCCTATGTGAGGAATATCTTTAGCATAGGGGTCTAGGCATTCACTAAAGCAGGAAGTCAGTTTTTCTTCTGAAAGTTGTTTTTCATTTACAGAGGGATAATCACAAGAAATTGCAGGTTTTGGTTTCTTTCTCTTTTCTTCTTCTGCTTCAGCATAATCTTCATCACTTCGAAAATACATTTTCTCGCCAAACCCTAGTCCCATGTAATCTTTGTTATAGAATTGAAGGCAATTAACTTTCTTAAGATTACGCGGATTGGTTATGCCCAGACCTGTTTTAGCATTGTAGAATCGGTCATCCTTTTGTTTGTTGTTAAGCAGAAAAACAGTTTGTTCAGATTGACCTCTTCTTGCAGCTAGATCCTCTAGTTCTTTTACTTTATTTAAAAGCGTTCTTCTTTTGTTATGCAAAAAATCGCATTCAGCCTTTGCTGTGCTTTTTTCCCGTTCACTGTCTTCAAATTTCTTAGTTAATTCAGCTATCTTTTGTTCAAAGCTTTCAAAATCTGAAGACACCTTTTTGACTTGATCTTTTGCAATTTCAAGTTGAATACTTAAGGAAGACTTTTGGTCTAGATTCTGTTTCAGAACTCTATGATTATTGTCTAGTCTCTCCTTTAGTTCTTTGATTAGTTTGTCCTTTTCAAGTAAGGACTGCAGTTGATTATCTAAAGAAGTATGTGAAGTACTTACAGAGCTTGTTGAGCAGTTGCCTTCAGGGATCGCAGCATCACCCTTTATTTCATCTCCCTCCACTCGTGCCATAAGAGCATAGTTGTCTTCCTCTTCCTCCTCCTCAGAAGAATCTTCTGCCCAGTTCTCATTTTCAGCAATCATGGCAGAGGTTTCTTCTTCTTTCTGCACCATCAACATTTTTTGCTTATTCCACAGCATCTTCTGCTTGTAGAAGTTAGCATCTTTCTTCTTTGGAAGGCGGCAGTCTTTGATCACATGTCCAGGCTTGCCGCAATTATAGCATTTAGGAGCTTCTTCTGCCGATGATGCTTTCCTAGAAGATCCTTGATCATGGTTCTTCTGCTTGTAGTTTGAGGAGGAAGTTCTCAGCCTGTTGGAGGAAGTGTTCTTCTTTGCAAATCTTTTGGCCAGCATTGCCATCTTCTTCTGTAAGTCTGCTAGCTCAGCCTCTAGATCAGATTTGTTATCGTCACTCTCATCATCATCTGATTCAACCACCACCTTCTTCTTTTTCTTCTTTAGTGAAGTGGTTGTCCTTCTAGGCTGAGCATCCATTACAAGAGCTAAAGGGTTTGTGGTGTGATGATCCTCAGCGCATGCAACCTCGTTGACGAATTGCTTCAGATGTTCATAGAGTGTGTAGAGGTCAATTTCGTCCAGATCTATCCGTGATCTGACATCCTTCACTGTCTTTTCCCAAGCAGGATGCAGGCTGGATAAGAATCTAATATTTAGTTCCAGATTGGACCTGAATACTTTGATCTTTCTGAGTTCATTTACCAGTTGAACAAGACTATTGTAAGTCTCATTCAATGGTTCTCCTGGTCCTGCTTTGAAGGAGTCATAAGCGATGAGAATTGTAGTCTTCTTTGTTTTGAGGCTGATGCTTGTGCCTTGTAACAGCTTTTCTATTTCGTCCCACATCTCCTTAGCTGTCTGCATGCTATCTATGAGAACATAAACCTCGTTCGGTATTGTTTGAAGGAGATACGTTTTGGCCATAAGATCACCACGAAGTCTGAGCTTGTCGGCTTCTGTGTATTCAGATGGCACTTTTCTCCTTATTTCTGGAAAAATAGGAGGATTGTTCTCTGGATCTCCACCAACTGAAATTAAAAGTTCAGCTGGTCCTTCAAGTAAAGATTCGAGCATTGCAGAAGAGTTCTCTTTGTGCTCGAGGAAGTTTAAGAATCTGTTCCTCCACATTTGATATTCTCCCTTCCTGAGGCTAGGAGGGGTACTGCTGTTCCCTTGTGCATTGTATTCTGAACCCATTGCTGTACTAAACTGACCGTTCGAGAAAATTGATCAAAAGATTTTCAGAGGCAGAATCTCGAAAAATCAGATGTCGAGATCTGAATATCGAAATCTCAGATTTCGATAAAGGAGGCCCGGTATCGAGATTTGGGCTCGAGATTAAGGATCTCGAGATTTGGGATCTCGAGATTTCAAATTTCGAGATGCTAATCTCGAGATTTGAAATGTCGAGAAGTTAATCTCTCGAAATCTTAATCTGATGAGTCAAATGTCGAGACCAGATGTCGAAACCTTTTCTCGAAATCAGGATTTCGAAATCCTAGATGTCGAAATCCTCAGTGTCGAAATCTTTCAACCTGTAAAAATCAGATAATCAAAATCTGAAGATAGTTTCCTGTAGAGTTGAATGTCGAGATCTTCTGGTAAAGTTTTCAGCTCGAAAAACGTAGCAGAACCTGTGAGGAAATAGGATATCGAGAAGCCTAGCTCGAGATATCTCGAAAATAAAAATTGCGTAATACACAAACTGAAGTATACCCTTTGATCGCTTTGAAAAGGCGATTCCAAAGGTGTAACTTTTACAACTTTTTAACAAGAAACAAAATTACAGAGCAAAAAATCGACAGAATGAACTACGTTAATAAAAACAGAGTATTCTGCAGGAGTTCTTCTGATCGTTCTCGATCGGCTCTGATACCAATTGTTAGTCCCTGTTTCTTTAACAGCAATGAATAAACGATCTAACAAAGGAAGATTAAACGTAAAGATGAACACAGAATGAATCACCGTAAAACCTTCTTTGATAAACCGTGGAACGTACAGCAGAATGATATAAGCGTAAGGCTATGAATAATAAGTACAACGTTCAACCTTTTCCTAAACCTCGGCTCCCTTTTTATAGGCGAGGTTTAGGTTAGGTGAAACAGGCTTTTGGCCTGTTTAAATGGGCCTAACACTTGGCCTGATTTCTATCTAATTTATGCACTATTTAATTACAAGGGTTAAATATAAAGCTAATCTATGACCAACTTGATTCACAATTAAATATCTCCAACAATCTCAACATCAAACTCGCTCAGGAGTAATATCCATCGAATCAGCCGTGGTTTGGCCTCCTTCTTTGTCATCAAGAACCTAATAGCCGCATGATCGGTGTAAATGATCACCTTGGTACCAAGTAAATATGACCTGAATTTTTCAAGCGCATAAACGACGGCCAACATTTCTTTTTCGGTGGTGGCGTAGTTGCGTTGGGCATCATTGAGTGTGGTGGATGCATAATAGATCACATGAGATGCTCTTCCCACCTTTTGGCCCAAAACGGCCCCGACCGCATAGTCACTAACATCACACATGATCTCAAAGGGAAGAGACCAATCCGGGGCTTGGATGATAGGTGCGGTTACTAGCTTCTCCTTCAAAGAATTGAAGGCCTTCTTGCAGTCATCGGAAAAAATGAACTCCACCTCCTTTTGCAAAAGTGTGCATAAAGGAGATACAATCTTTGAGAAATCTTTGATGAACCTCCGATAGAAACCTGCATGTCCAAGAAATGATCGTATCTTCTTAACGGTGGTAGGATAAGGTAGTGATTGGATAACTTCCACTTTTGCTTTGTCCACCTCTATTCCTTTGGACGATATCACATGGCCTAGCACAATTCCTTCCTCCACCATAAAGTGACATTTTTCAGAGTTTAGAACAAGATTTGATTCTAAACAACTTTTCAAAAAAAGAGATAGATGAAGTAGGCATGAATCGAATGAGTCTCCATGGATTGTAAAATCATCCATAAAGACTTCCATAAATAGCTCAACATATTCAGAGAATATGCTCATCATGCATCGTTGGAATGTGGCCGGGGCATTGCAAAGTCCGAAAGGCATGCGTCGGTATGCAAAGGTGCCAAATGGACAAGTGAAAGTGGTCTTCTCTTGATCTTCAGGGGCTATAGGCACTTGAAAGTACCCGGAGTAGCCATCAAGAAAGCAATAGAACTTATGCCCGGCAAGTCTCTCAAGCATTTGGTCGATGAAGGGTAAAGGAAAGAAATCCTTTCTAGTTACCACATTGAGTCTACGGTAGTCTATACATACCCTCCATCCGTTTTGAATTCGGGTGGGCATAAGTTCTCCATGTTTGTTCTCCACCACCGTGACTCCGGTATTCTTCGGAACCACTTGGTTTGGGCTAACCCACTTGCTGTCGGAGATGGGGAAGATTATCCCCATTTGGAGTAACTTGATCACCTCCTTTTTGACCACCTCCATCATAGGTGGGTTTAGTCTTCGTTGCGGCTGTCGCACCGGCTTGGCTTCATCCTCCATTAAGATGCGATGCATGCAAGTAGATGGACTAATGCCTTTGATGTTGGCTATAGTCCATCCAATTGCTAGTTTATGCTCCTTGAGCACCGCTATCAATTTGCCTTCTTGTTCCACGGTCAATTTGTTTGAGATAATGACCGGTAGTGTCTCGTTTTACCCCAAGAACACATATTTCAAGTGTTTTGGGAGTGGTTTCATCTCAACTTCGGGTGCCTGCAAAACTGAAGGTAAAGGCTTTTCCTCGGGGATGGTTAGCGGAAATGCCCTAGACCCCGGTGGCATAAGTGGGAGTTGGAAGTGAGTATCCAATTCCACTATCATAGCTTGTGTGTTGGGGGTCAAGGCAAGTTCTGAAGAGTTTTCCCCGAAGTCATTCTCAAGTATACTCAACAATTCGTCCTCTCCATTGATTTCAAAAGTAATTTGTACAAGAGGGTCAACAATATCAATGGCAAATAAAGAATGATTTTCATTTGGATATTTCATGGAGTCATAAATGTTGAATTCAACTTTATCTCCATCAAATTCCATTGTTAAAGAGCCGCTAAATACGTCAATCTTTGCTCTAGCGGTTTTTAAAAATGGCCTTCCTAAGAGGATAGGAACCGCATTCTTATCATTCTCCATTTCCAAAACATAAAATTCAGCGGGGAAAATCAAATTGTCAACCATAACTAGTACGTCTTCGACAATACCTTTAGGGTAAGCATTTGATCTATCCGCAAGTTGAATGACTACTTCGGTTTCATTTAAAGGGCCAAGCTCAAGTGATTTGTATAAAGAGTAAGGAATGACATTAATTGATGCTCCTAAATCGAGCATGGATTTTGAAAACGTAGTTCCTCCCAACTTGCAAGGTATAGTGAACATGCCCGGATCATTGTATTTCTTTGGGAGTTTCTTTTGAAAAACTGCCGAAACACGTTCACTAACTTGGACTTTTTGTTTTCCATTGAGTCTATGTTTCCTTTTTATTGTACATAGTTCTTTGAAATTTTTTGCAAATCTAGGTACACCCGTTATCAAGTTAAGGAGAGGAATATTTACCTCACATTTGGAGAATGTCTCATAGATGTCCTTGTCCTTCTCCAGCTTTCGCGTTTCCCTTAGAGCCTCGGGGAAGGGTGTTTAAATCTCGGGAATGACCGGTGGCGGGGTTGGGATTTGAACTTCCACCTCCGGTTGAGTTACTTCCACCAGCTCCTCTTCTTCCTCCTCTTCGCCAATGTGGCTCTTTGCCTTCTCCTTGTCAATAACCAACTCCTTGCCACTCCTTAATGTGACTGCATGGGCTTGTTGCCTAGGATTCGGCTCCGTTTGAGATGGTAGCCTTGTCGAATCCTTAGCTTCAAGCCTACTCACGGCATTTGAGATTTGGCTGATTTGGCTTTCCAAGTTGTGGATGCTGGATTTTGTTGTTTCTTGAAATTGGACCACACTTTGTTGCATCGTTGCTATATTCATGGAAAGTGATCGAATCATGTCTTCGGTGGACATGTTCGAGTTTGAAGTTTGGCCTTGTTGTTTATATTGTGGAGGAGGAAGATTTGATGGTTGAGGAGGTTGAGAGTTTCCGTACCTTAAATTAGGATGATCCCTCCATCCCGGATTATAGGTGTTGCTTTGAGGGTTATACCTCTTTTGATTTTGAAACGCCAAAGCATTGATTTGTTCAGAATTCTCCTCTTGTAGTGTTGGGCAAGAGTCGGTGGGGTGCCCTTGTGTCGAGCATATGCCGCAGACCTTGACTTCTTGAGTTTTTGGATTTAAGAGAAAATCTTTAACCAAATAAGTCAAGCCGGCTACTTAACTTTCCAACGAGTTGTTGGATTCTGCCGCCATAACTCGTTTTGATGACCGCCGATCATAGTGCCTACAATTCTCGGCCAACTCCGGGATAAGGTTTATAGCTTGAGAAGGAGTCTTGTTGACAATCCCCCCTCCACATGCGGCGTTTATCATCCGCCTATCTTCATTGCAAAGACCATCATAGAAGTACAAGATGAGGTCTTGCTCCGAATAGCCATGATATGGACAACTTGCACATAGTTTCTTGAATCGTTCCCAATATTCGTAGAACGATTCATCATCCTTCTGCTCCACGTTGCTAATTTGCTTTTTTAGAGAGAAGGAGACAAAGGCAGGGTAATACCTTGTAACACCCCCATTTTTCCCGCCCAAAATAATACTTGAAATAATAATATATTGATAACAATCTTGATTTATTCTTTAAAAATAGATAGAGTTTTGCAGCGGAAATAACAGTAATGGAAAAAGGGTGTGTTACCGCCACACCCAGCCCTCAACTTGGCTCGATGTTAAGGCTATCCACCATGAGTTCAACCGAATTAAAAACTTGAATTCAAAATCTACTAACATTATTTAATCTAAGTGAAGACTACACTAAATTCTTCTTAATCGCTCTCCAGGTTCATCAAACATCATGAGCTTCGTATTCATCATTACCTGCACAAATAAAGTGCAGAAAACGAAACAAAGAAAAGGAAACAAAAATTAGCTTTAGAGCTAAGTAAGTACTACCCAACCCCGTAAAATAATCAGGTTTGACAAAAATAGTTTTTCATATAATACTTGTAAGGAATATTTGTATTTAGATTTTGATGATGCTAGATTAGTTAGGACTTTAGAGTACCCCTATTTAGACTTAATGTATTAGAATTTTCATTTGTAAAGTTCTTAGTATAATCGACTTGGCAGAATGTCTCCTGGATCAGAAGACCTTCTGAGCAGAAGGGCTCCAAGAGCAGAAGACCCTTCTAAGGCATTGTTGAACAGAGGACCTTTGGTTCTCTGCTCCAGAACAGAAATCCTCAGGGTCTCTGTTAGCCTTTATTCTGACAGAAACCCTCCTGGTTCTCTGTTGGATATACTCTCAACAGAAGTGCTCCAGACCCTCTCTGATCAACTCTCAGTTAAAGACACCAGAAGGTCTGACACTTAGAAGAATTCCACAAAGCCGGGAAATCAACTGAAAGATTCCTTCAACGGCTAGGAGTATGGAACGGAAAAGCTACAGTTCCCGCATTAAATGCCCATTTAATGCTCCCCATGCTCCGTAGAGTAATTGCAGATGATTGGCCGCAATGTCAGGATTACTTTATCCCAAAATAGTAACCCGCCAACTTTACCAGGTCCTACTGGTCAAGTCAACTGCTCGCGCATTAAATGAAGATTGTCCTCCTTCACCTCCAACGGGAAGACAACCCTCAGTATAAAAGATACACTACGAAGAACAACCGGATAACTTTTGTTATACTAACTTTGCCAGCTTCACCACATTCCTTGCAAGAAAAACACATTCAAACTATTCAAGGCAAAAAGGTCCTGTTGAGATTCAAACTCCTCATCCTCAACAAGAGAGACAAGTTGGAAAGAATATACATTCCTATCATCAAATCCAACAAGAGCAAGGTTCCAATAGTTCTTCAACAACTTCAAGCACTTCATCTACAAATCTTTTGTAACGAAGCAAGTTGGAGGAACCCCTATTTCAACAGAAACTCTTCTTGTTACAAGAAGGACGTCCAAGTAACTGGAGTAGTGAAGTGGTGATACTTCCAGGAAGCTCAGTGAAAGGACCAGTCTTAAAGGAAGCCAGGCAGTGCATCCCAGGAGACATCTAGGCTTGAAGAAGACGTGGAGAGCTTCTTAAGTGCTAGGACTAAGGCGTTGTAAACGGTCGTTTTTACAAGCTTAGTGGAACAGTGGATTAGAGGAACGAGTTGTTCCTTGAACCACTATAAAAATCCCTGGTGTCATTTACTTACTGTTTTAATATTTGCACTTAGATAGAACTGTCTAACTCCTTAGACTTGGTATCTGTGTTCAGCAGAACTTGTCCTACGAGTTAACAGAAGGCCTACTGCCTTTGCTTCTCTGAGGCTAAATCAACAAAACCCCCTACCAGAACCCCATCCGCTGCCAGTCTGGTCTGTCAACAGAACAGGCTATTCTGTAAAATATGGTACTTAGTTTAAAAAGCTAAAAACCAATACAGTCTATTCACCCCCCCCCCCCCTCTAGACTGTATCCAGTATAACCGGGACCAACAAGTGGTATCATAGCCTCCTTGTTCTAATAATCTCTTAGGTTATTTGCTGAACAAAGATCCACTTGTTTTTCTGTTTGACCTCATTTTTATCTGATATAATGGATCACTCCTTGTCCAAGAATCTTATGTTTTCAGATCTTAAGTTTGATGACTGGAGGATCCGGATGAAGGCACATCTTTGTGCTCTTCATGATGAGATGTGGGAAGTTCTTGACATAGGACCCTTCACAAGCTTCCAGAAGGTCAACCCAGAACATGCCATTGACAACACTAGACCTCAGATGATCAATAAGGCCAAATCTGAGTGGACAACTGAAGAAAGAAGAAAATACAATCTGGACAATATTGCTAAGGACATCCTCTACAAGTCCATTGATGATAGGTACTTCAACAGAATAAAGAAGTGCAAAACTGCAAAGGAAATCTGGGATACTCTTGAGCTCATTGGAGCTGGTGATGAGCAAGAGAAGGACAACAAGCTGACAATAGCCAACAAGAAGTTTGATGACTTCAAACTTCTCCCTGGTGAAAGCATCTCCAAGATGTACGACAGGCTCCTCACTCTCACTGGAGAGATCTCTGAGCTTGGCAAGGAACTCACCACCAAGGAGATCAACCTGAAGGTGTTGAGGGGACTGCCCTCAGCATGGAAGATGAAGGTGGTTGCTGTCCAAGCCAGCAAGGATGTAAAGACTTATCACACTGATAAGCTCATTTCAGATCTCAAAGCTCATGAGTTTGAAATGATTGAAGAATAGGAAGATGTACCAGAAGAGAGGACCACTACAGCCCTCACTGCCAGCACATCAAAGGTAAATGATTTTGACCCTTCAGTACTTTTATCTGACGAATATATGGCTGCTTTTGCCAGGAGATTCAAAAGGTTTATGAAGAATCCTAAAGATGGAAGAAGCCCATCCTCCAACAGAAAGCCATACCAGAAGGTCAAAACAACAGAAAGCAGTGGTGAGCTTCTCTGTTACAACTGCAGACAACCTGGACATTTCAAAGCAGAATGTCCACATCCTAGAGTGTCCAAGAAACAAGGGCATGATGGAGAAAAGAAGAAGTATGAAGACAACTCCAGAAGGAGAAAGGCACTTATGACAGAACAGCTAGAGAAAGACCCTCTGTCAGAAACAGAATCCAGTTCTGACTCAGATTCTGATGAGGCCTTTTGCTGCCTTGATAATGGGACATAAGACCTTTGCCTCATGGCTCATTCTGATGATGAGGTAACCTCTACTTCTGAATCTAGTTTTTCTTCGGTAGGCTTAGCTTTTGATTCTGATTCAATGTCAGAATTTTGGGAAGAGTTTAAGGCCATACAAGCCACTTATTCTTCTGTAACAGAAGAAAACAGTAAGTTAAAAGCTGAAATTCTTGACTTAAAGAAGGAGGTTGAGATCAAAATCAATCTTCTAATTAAGGAAAGAGATCAACTGGAGACTGAAAATGTTTCTCTTCTCAAGAGAATAAGAGAAATAGAGCCTCTCGAGATTAAGTACAAAGCTTACTAGAAGGCCCAGTCTTCCATGGAAAAGATTGTACTTGATCAACAGATTGGCACTGGTTTTGGTCTTGGTTATGGCTCAACAGAATCAGGTGAGCCTTCTGTAATGCCTAGCACCAGTGTTGCTAAGGCAGATAAGGTCATAGTGCCACTGATTTCTAGCCCCATTTGTCAAGCTGGTGTATCTGGAACCAAGGTTGTTCATGAGGAAGTCAGACCAGAAAAGGGAAAGATAAAGGTTCAACAGAAACCCTTTTTGAAAAATAATGAACCTGGCAGAAAACCTAACAACAGAAAAGGTTTTCAAGATAACAAAAATAAGAGACCATTCATTGACAGACAACCTCATGTCAATCGTGCCAGAAATGATCACCAGAAGGGCAAATATCAAGAGAGAGTTAACTTCAGGCAGAAGAGGTTGGCTGGTCAACTTCAGAAGCCCAAGGCTAACCGTCCCTCTGTTCTTGATAGTATATGGGACTTCTTTCCAACAAAGAAAGCTATGCAAAAGTATGTAAACAGGAAGCATGACCCTCACAAGCATCTGCCCAAAGTGAATCACACTTCAGTTTACTATAACTACCAGGTGGACAATGGGTACCACCCACCAAGGTTTCACTTGATGAGACCAAAATGGTACCAACTACCCAGACTCCATGACCCCCCAGGACCCAACATTGCTTGGGTACCTAAACCTTTCTTTTAATTTTGCAGGAACTGTGTGGATGCTCCAGGCACATGACAGGTGACAGAAGTTGCCTAACAGAGTTCCAGAAATGCAAAGGACCTAGAGTTACCTTTGGAGGTAATGACAAAGAAGGTCAAACAAAAGGAAGAGGGAAGCTGATCAAGAACCAGATAGTCATTGATGATGTCTCATATGTCAAAGGACTGAAGTTCAACTTGTTAAGTGCTAGCCAATTCTGTGACAAAGGCTACACTGTTGAATTCACAAAGGACTTCTGCTATGTGAAGCATGAGACAACAAAGGAAGTGGTTCTGACAGCATCAAGGAAGAAGAACATCTATGTAGTTGATTGGAACACAGCAAAGGATGGAGTTTGCTTGATAGCTAAGGGAGATTCAAAACTAAGCTGGGACTGACACAAGAAGCTTAGCCATTTGAACTTCAAAACAATCAACAAACTGGCCAGAGAACACATTGTGGAAGGGCTACCAGACATTGTGTACAAGAAGGAGACCCTCTGCAGTGCATGTCAGAAGGGCAAACAAGTGAAGAATTCCTTCAAACCCATTGCTGGAGATCTTTCTACAAGTCCTCTAAATCTGATTCACATGGATTTATTTGGACCTGTTGAGACTCCAAGCGTTGGTGGGAAGAAATACACCTTAGTCATGGTTGATGACTATTCCAGATATACATGGACTATCTTTCTATCAAAGAAAAATGAAACTCTTCAGAAGTTGCCCTCTCTGTTAAAGCAACTTCAGACTGAGAAGAATTTGAAAGTGAAGACAATCAGATCAGACAGAGGAACTGAATTTGTCAACCAAGTCATAAAGGACTTCTGTGATCAAAATGGAACCTTTCATCAACTCTCTGCCGCCAGAACCCCTCAACAGAATGGCGTAGCAGAAAGAAGGAACAGAACTTTAAAAGAAGCTGCAAGAACAATGATTGCTGAATCTGGTCTGCCTATGAGATATTGGGCTGAAGCAATCAACACTGCATGCTATACTCAGAACAGAAGCATGATCAACAAGAATCACAAGAAGACCCCTTATGAACTCTGGAAAGGAAGAAAACCCAACATCAGCTACTTTCATGTATTTGGGTGCAAGTGCTACATTCTTAACAATGGAAAGGAGCATCTGAAAGTCTTTCAAGAGAAGGCTGATGAAGGAGTCTTTATAGGTTATTCAAACACCAGTAAAGCCTATAGAGTACTCAACAGAAGGACCCTACATGTTGAAGAATCTATACATGTGAAATTTGATGAAAGCACCTCTGTTAAAGAGGTAACAGAGATCCTCAAGGAAATCAGCATAGAAGACAGAACACCAGAACCAACAGAAGAGGTAGCAGATAACCCTGCATTTCCAACACCTGCACCAAACCCCCTTCTGTTGAATGAAGATGAAGACTCTGAAGATGAGGAACCAGAGAGACCAAGACAGCAGCTGACAGAACCTGACCTAACATGGTTAAGAGATCATCCCCCTAACCAAGTGATTGGTCAAATCAGAAGTGGAGTTCAAACCAGATCCACATCAAGAAGAGAAGCAATGTTTGCCTGCTATATATCTCAAATGGAACCTATGACTGTTGAAGAAGCTCTTGCAGACTCAGATTGGATCAATGCTATGCAAGAAGAGCTTACTCAGTTTGAAAGAAACAAAGTATGGGAACTTGTTCCTAGGCCAAAGCACCAGAATGTCATTGGAACCAAATGGGTGTTCAAGAACAAGGCTGATGAAGATGGCAACATTGTAAGGAATAAAGCAAGGATGGTAGCAAAAGGTTATTGCCAAGAAGAAGGAATAGATTTTGATGAGACCTTTGCACCAGTTGCAAGACTTGAAGCCATCAGAATCTTTCTAGCTTATGCTGCTTACAACAACATCAAGGTCTACCAGATGGATGTCAAGAGTGCATTTCTAAATGGAGATCTTGAAGAAGAAGTTAATGTGGAACAACCACCAGGTTTTGTCATTCCTACTCAACCCTCTTGTGTCTACAAGCTTAAAAAGGCCCTCTATGGTCTTAAGCAAGCTCCCAGAGCCTGGTATGACACATTGTCCCTTTTCCTAATGAACCATGGGTTTACTAAAGGAAAGGTTGACAAAACTCTATTTCAAATCTCTGTTGCTAATCATATTTTGTTAGTACAAATATATGTTGATGATATTATATTTGGTAGTACTAATCCAGAACTGTGCAAGAAATTTTCACAAGTGATGCAGAGTCAATTTGAAATGAGTATGATGGGAGAACTCAGTTACTTCCTAGGACTTCAAGTCAAACAAGTTCCAGAAGGGATCTTTATCAATCAAGGGAAGTATACTAGGGACCTGATCAAGAAGTTTGGAGTGGAAGGCAAATCTTCAGTAAAAATTCCCATGAACACTTCACAAGGAATAGGTCCAGATGATGAAGGAAAGGATGTGGATGCAACAACATACAGAGGAATCATAGGATCTCTGTTGTATCTGACTGCAAGCAGACCAGACATCTCGTTCTCTGTTGGAATCTGTTCCAGATACCAATCAAAGCCCAAGGAAAGCCATCTAAGTGCTGCAAAAAGAATCATCAGATATATCAAAGGAAATCCAAATGCAGGCCTATGGTATCCCAAGGGAGGTAACTTTGAACTAATTGGTTACTCTGACTCAGATTTTGCAGGTTGCAGACTAGACAGAAAGAGCACCTCTGGTCACTGCCAATTGCTAGGAGGAAGGCTTGTTTCCTGGTTTAGCAAGAAGCAGAACTCAATCTCAACAAGTACAGCTGAAGCTGAGTACATTGCAGCTGGGAGTTGCTGTGCTCAGTTACTCTGGATGAAGCAACAACTGAAGGACTATGGAATTCAAGCAAAGGAGATCAAGCTGTTGTGTGACAACACCAGTGCCATTGCTGTCACTCAGAATCCTGTTCTTCTTTCCAGGACAAAGCACATTGAGATCAGACATCACTTCATCAGAGATCATGTTGAAAAGAAGCACATATGCATGGAGCATGTGTCAACAGAAGACCAGCTTGCAGATATTCTGACAAAGCCTCTTCCTGAGGCTAGGTTCAACAAACTGAGAGAGGAATTGGGGATGATGGATGAAATTCCAAGGGAAAGTTGAAAAGGAAGGCCCTCTGTTGCTAAATCTCTGTTAACAGAATACCTGTTGCAGAACCCCCTCTGTTAACCCCTTCTGTTATCTACCCTGGCAGAACACCTCAGCAACAGAAACCCTTTCTTTCTCCCTACAGAAAACCTCCTCTTGTCTGACAGAAGGTTGTGGACTTGGAAAATTCTGAAAACCGGGTGACCTAGTAAATTATTAAAGGTCTTTTACCCTTTTACCCTTAAAACGGTACACAGCCGCATAATATTTACTGCGCCCCTTTTTACATTTATTGGTACCTTGGAACCGTAAATTATCTCAAACGTCCACTAACCCGTACCCTTATATTCCCCTCTTTCCAACCTAAATCTCTACTGCTTTCATTACTCTCAAGCCTTTGAACTCTCATCTCTCCAAAACTCTCAAACCGCTAAAACTCGACCATGGCTTTCTTGAGCTTCACTGATCTTTCCAAGGAACAGAAAATAACTCTGCTCAAGAATGTGCTGACAGGAATGAAATGCGAACTGGATGTCCTACCCAGGTTCGCGGAGAAAAAGGAGAGGATGACCACCATTGTTGACGGACTGACACAGTGTCAACTGAGCAAGGTCATCACTCATGCTTATGAGACCTACAGTAACATCGACACTGTTGAGTTCTATCTCAACGCATCCTTCAAGGATGAAACCATCTCCTCCATCGTCCAAGGAAAAGAAGTTCTGGTTAAGGCTGACGTCATCAACAAAGTCTTTAACATTCAACTAGAGGAAGGCAGGGCCTCTCTATTTGACTTGGAGGAAACTGACATCCCTCAGTCTGAATTCAAGAAGAAATTTTGCAGAAAAGGTGAGGAAGTAGAGAAGGTTAATATCAAAAAGAACCTGCTCAAGAAGGAATTTGAGCTGCTCATTAACATTTTCCACAAATGTTTATGGTGCAAGTATACCTCCACCGATGATGTCACAACTGCAAATGCCAAGGCTCTCTATGCAGTACATCATGGGGTAAACATCAACTGGGGACAAGTTATGGTAAAGTCCCTGATTGAGGTTATCAAGAAGAAGAACCCCAAGACAAGCCTCTACTCTGGGAAGTTAGGGCATGGACTGCTCATCTCAGAACTGCTCCTCAAACAAGGTGTAACCTTGAGGAAGGCCACACCTTTGGATCACACCAAGGTGTGGATGACTTCTTTGCTTGAGGATAACATCATTGAGGTAATTTCTCCAACCCCTTCTGTTAATATCTCAACAGAACCCCATATCCCCTCACCTCTCACAGAAACCCCTCCACCAGAAAACCCTCAACCTCAATCTCCTGAACAGAAAACCCCTACCTCTCCTCACTCACCCAAACAGAAAACTGCATCACCTTGCAGCGCAATTGTTCCCTTCAGAAACCGCTCACCTTCACCTCCACCATCTCCTCCTCAACAGAATGCCTCACCTCTTCAAACTTCACCTCAGCATCAGAACTCTTCATCCCAACAGAAATCCTCTTCACCTTCCGAGTCTGAACATCAAACCCCTCCACAAGAATCACCTCCACCACACCAACCTGCAGATCAGCTTAAACCTGTCTGGTTTCTCAGAGATTCTGACCCTACAACTATCTCCCCCATCTCTGCACCCCAAGGTCATTCTAGGCATTCTACTGCCCCCAATCCCTCCTTCCGGAAGAAGAAGAAGGTCATCAGGAACAGAATACCAATATACTCTTCGTATGAAGACTCTTCTGACATGGATGGATTCATGGTCAACAAGTCATACAAAGCTACTTCTAAGAGACAGAAGACCCCTCCTCTGACTCAACTTGAGCATGAACTGCGTGTCCAATCTTTCTCCTCTGTCCAAGAACATCACCCTTTGCCTCAGGGAAGAGGTTTAGAGCTGCCTCCATCTGATGGACAACAGAACCAAATTCCCTTCAACAAATTTGTTGAATCTGCAGAAGACTTTGGTGGACAAATCCTCCAAGGCATGGACAAGCTGATCCAAATCAATGATAAGCATTTTGAGCACCTTGCTCATGTCAATGATAATCTCAATTCGGGAATGCAGTTCATATCAGATCGCTTTGAGAACCTCACAGAAACACTCAACAACTTCATAGCCTCCTCCTCTTCCAGAACAGATGCACTGTCAACAGAAGTGGTAGGTATCCACAAAACCCTCTCTATCTTTCAACAGACACTCCTAAATCAAGGACAGACAATCAACACAATCTCAGAGAATCTTGAGGCTCTGCAGAAATCTGATGCCAGAACTGAGAGGCAACTGACCTCCATTGAAGACATGTGCAGAGCTCACCAAGATCAAGCTCAACTTCTCCTCTCTGTTGACAGAGACAGATATCAAAAGATGGTGCTACTTGAAGCCAACAACAAGGACATCTTCTCTGCCATTCAGAAGCAGCAAGGTCTCATAGAAGGCCTTACCTCTGTCACTCAGACTCTATCAGAGGCCCTTGAGCAGATAGCCTCCTCTCAGGCCTCAGAGTTCCAAAAGATAAGCTTGATGATAGAGGACCTGCATGATGCCAAAAAGGGGGAAGAGGACCCTCAACAGACTAGGCCTCAATCCAACAGAACTCCTGCTAGAGCACCCTCCTCTGCTGAGCCTACAGTGGATCCTGCTCCTTACTTTGAAGCTGCCCTACAGAAGAAGAGAGCAGCAGGTATACCTAGACCCCCATCTCCAGTAAAGAAAGGCACCAAGAAGAAGAAAGTCTTTAACTTCACTGAATGGAGATTGGGTGGATCTCAGCGAATTGACAGAGCTCAATTTGAAGAAATGAAGGCCAAAATGACTCCCACCCAACAACAGAACCTCTATTTGGATAAAGATGGTGTTGTGCGAGTCAGGTATGGGGGATCCTTAGAAGAAGCTGAAGAATGGTACAAGAAAAATATTGTCCCAGGCAAGACAATACATGAAGGTGTACTCAGCTATCTGGACTGCAAGCTTTCTCCCATATGGGCATCTTATCAAAGCTCTGGCAACCTTTCCAAGATCAGAGCAGAAATCAATGAAGAACTGCTCAGGCTTCAAAGATTGGAGGAAGAAGCTCTGCAAGCAGCTAATTTGGAGAATGTGTAAGGATTATCTCTGTAAAACTTATCTAATAAAATCACATCTCTGCCTTTTCACTTTGAAGAGCTTTTCCTCATTTCCTGTCTTTTTGCCTTCTGTTTGTGTTTGCTTATTTCATTTGCTTTCTGCTATCTGAATGTACTGTACTCTTACTATTTTCCTATGCCAAGTTGCCCACCAAGATTTTAATGGAAGTTTTTAAACTTTAATCTTTCTTTATGGTGAAGGCACTTCTCTAGAAATAGTTAAAGGGTTTTGGCATCATCAAAAAGGGGGAAATTGTAAGGAATATTTGTATTTAGATTTTGATGATGCTAGATTAATTAGGACTTTAGAGTACCCCTATTTAGACTTAATGTATTAGAATTTTCATTTGTAAAGTTCTTAGTATAATCGACTTGGCATAATGTCTCCCAGAGCAGAAGACCTTTTGAGCAGAAGGACTCCAAGAGCAGAAGACCCTTCTAATGCATTGTTGAACAGAGGACCTTTGGTTCTCTGCTCCAGAACAGAAATCCTCAGGGTCTCTGTTAGCCTTTATTCTGACAGAAACCCTCATGGTTCTCTGTTGGATATACTCTCAATAGAAGTGCTCCAGACCCTCTCTGATCAACTCTCAGTTAAAGACAACAGAAGGTCTGACACTTAGAAGAATTCCACAAAGCCGGGAAATCAACTGAAAGATTCCTTCAACGGCTAGGAGTATGGAACGGAAAAGCTACAGTTCCTGCATTAAATGCCCATTTAATGCTCCCCATGCCCCGTAGAGTAATTGCAGATGATTGGCCGCAATGTCAGGATTACTTTATCCCAAAATAGTAATCCGCCAACTTTACCAGGTCCTACTGGTCAAGTCAACTGCTCGCGCATTAAATGAAGATTGTCCTCCTTCACCTCCAACGGGAAGACAACCCTCAGTATAAAAGATACACTACGAAGAACAACCGGATAACTTTTGCTCTACTAACTTTGCCAGCTTCACCACATTCCTTGCAAGAAAAACACATTCAAACTATTCAAGGCAAAAAGGTCCTCTTGAGATTCAAACTCCTCATCCTCAACAAGAGAGACAAGTTGGAAAGAATATACATTCCTATCATCAAATCCAACAAGAGCAAGGTTCCAATAGTTCTTCAACAACTTCAAGCACTTCATCTACAAATCTTTTGTAACGAAGCAAGTTGGAGGAACCCCTGTTTCAACAGAAACTCTTCTTGTTACAAGAAGGACGTCCAAGTAACTGGAGTAGTGAAGTGGTGATACTTCCAGGAAGCTCAGTGAAAGGACCAGTCTTAAAGGAAGCCAGACAGTGCATCCCAGGAGACATCTAGGCTTGAAGAAGACGTGGAGAGCTTCTTAAGTGCTAGGACTAAGGCGTTGTAAACGGTCGTTTTTACAAGCTTAGTGGAACAGTGGATTAGAGGAACGAGTTGTTCCTTGAACCACTATAAAAATCACTGGTGTCATTTACTTACTGTTTTAATATTTGCACTTAGATAGAACTGTCTAACTCCTTAGACTTGGTATCTGTGTTCAGCAGAACTTGTCCTACGAGTTAACAGAAGGCCTACTGCCTTTGCTTCTCTGAGGCTAAATCAACAGAACCCCCTACCAGAACCCCATCCGCTGCAAGTCTGGTCTGTCAACAGAACAGGCTATTCTGTAAAATCTGGTACTTAGTTTAAAAAGCTAAAAACCAATACAGTCTATTCACCCCCCCCTCTAGACTGTATCCAGTATAACCGGGACCAACAATACTATATATAAAAATACTCACACCACCGAAATTCTTTTCAAAACATATTTATCAACAATCTCAAATACCCTTATAATAAAAAAATAATATTTATAAGCTCCCAACAATTAATTAATATCTCAAAAGAAGTATCACTTTTCAAACTAACTTTTGAAGCTAAAAATATCACCATTCCGAAATCAATGTCACTTTCAGATTCTTTTAAGATGGACGAAACTCAAGATTCCTCGAGCCCAATGAATCGTTGTTGTGTACGACTCATCCCGGAATTCCGGCTCCCACCGACCACCAATTGGAAACTTAACTTTACCCTTAAGTGTGCACACCCCCTAAAAGGGATTCCAAGCCCTCCGAGTAGTAAGAAGTCCAAGTAGTTCGGACAACGTCCCCCTACCTCACAATGGGTTAGAAACCCGGGTAATTAGAAACTACTACCGCGGCCACCAAAGAACTTTTAAAGTTCTCAAAAGAAATACCGGGAATCTCCCGCCACCAATATTTACCGGGATTTCTCCCGCCACCAATAATCATCATAAACCTAAACTAAACCCGCGGTATATAGCTCTAACCACCCACACCTCGTGTTTCTCTCGAGATGTCAATAATTATTGAAAAACATTATTCCTTGAAAATCATCTCTCTATATATAGTCTTACAGAATATCTATTTAATAGATACGTCCACCAAAAATTCACATTCATAAATACTCCAAAATTCTTTTACATAAAAATTCACTCCAAAGTCATACTAGGGATTAAATCCCAAAATATACCTTCAATATTTCTCAAATTCTTAGTCACCCAAATAGTACACATTCAAAATTCACACTTAATCACATAATGCATAATAAACATATAATATGAGGAAACAATTTTGGATTGGCAGAGAAACTTACCTTAAGTCCTGATGCTCCTAGTTATCCTCCTCTAATCCGGTCTCTAGATAATCATCTTTTTAATTAAATATGATAAATTAGTCACTTATTCTATTTGTAATTACTTTACCCGATTTTCTCCTTTTATTTTATTATTTGCATCAACTTATGTTAATCACTTTTTATTAATCAAATTACCTTATTAATTCAGCCATTAATTACAATATTTGAATTCTAATATTAAATAAAATATCCGAATATAATTAACTACAACATCCAATTTTTATTCAATAATCACCATTAATTTACTCTAGTCATAAATTATTATCTAATTACTTTATTTATATTAACCCATTAATTTATGAATTCAAATATTTTAAATATTTATATGAAGTTCGAATATCTAATAATTAATCATAAAAATTATTAATTGAATTAGTCCACTAATTACACAACTAAGTTATTTATTAAGTCTACATATAGTCAATTATTTATGCTAGTTAATCCATCCTTATTTTATTTTCCTTATTTTATTCCAACATCATTTTTAGTCCAGAATATTATTTTTCAATCTCAGTGATTTATTTATTTCACCATTAATATTAATATTTCCTTATTTAATTACTTAACTAGTTTTATATGGCCTAATTTAAATAAATAGACTAAGAATCGACTTTACAAATTAATAACCGTCTATAACTATAATTTGGGTCTATATTTGACCTAGGTTGTCCAGATATCTATTTTATAATTATTTCCATAATTATTCATTTAATTTCATATATCTATTAACCGGTTTAATTACAATTAAATATACTAAATCTTAATATTTATTAATTATAAATGGTCCATAAGATCCTAGTTAGTCATATATTTATCCTAGTTTACTCCAACATTTATTTCATAATTATTTTCGTTATTTAGTTAATTATTTACTAAATGTGTATAAATTGGCCCAATTACAATTAAATCAATTAAAAATAGCTAAAAATATTAGTTTTCAATTCTGGTTGGTCTGAATATGTATATTTATACTAGGTATATATTTTATATTTTTCCAGATTTTATTTATTTGATTTACTATTTTATTTTTAATTTTTATTAAAACTGGGCCGAACTTGCCCATTAAACTGACCCGGCCCAAGAGTTCTGACCCAGACAACTGGGTCATCTTCTCCAGGTCGATTCCGGCGACTTCGCCGGAAACTAGAAAACTCCGGCGAGCTATAACTTGACTTACAGATAACGGATTTCGACGACTCAAGTTGCAAAATGATCCTTGCGGCGAGACGAAGCTCCTCCACTCCTATTGTTAGTCCCTGTTTCTTTAACAGCAATGAATAATCGATCTAACAAAGGAAGATTAAACGTAAAGATGAACACAGAATGAATCACCGTAAAACCTTCTTTGATAAACCGTGGAACGTACAGCAGAATGATATAAGCGTAAGGCTATGAATAATAAGTACGACGTTCAACCTTTTCCTAAACCTCGGCTCCCTTTTTATAGGCGAGGTTTAGGTTAGGTGAAACCGGCTTTTGGCCTGTTTAAATGGGCCTAACACTTGGCCTGATTTCTATCTAATTTATGCACTATTTAATTACAAGGGTTAAATATAAAGCTAATCTATGACCAACTTGATTCACAATTAAATATCTCCAACAATCTCCCTCTTTGTGATCAAGTGTCATTCTCTTATTGCTTCTGTCATTTGAAGTAGTGTTTCCTCAATCCAAGTGCATGTTCATACTGTCTTAGCATATTTCTCTTTTCGAGGCGATCGTCAATGGCCTTTAAAATTGTCTCCACAGTAGAGTGTTCCTTTAGAACATAAGACGATGCCTCTTGAAGATTTTCTTCCAGCTTTGCCTTCATCTGTAGAATCTGCTCTCTGATTATCTTCAGTGTTCCGTCGCAGTATTTCTCGATTTCACTGACTACCATCAGACGCTTTTCGTTCTTGTGGTTCAGGTAGGTGACTGCTGGCGGTTTGAAGAAGATGTGATAGGCTGGGAAATCTTCAAGTTCTGGACCATACAGTTTTGGCTTTGTCAGATTTGTCTTCTTCAGATTGCATTCAATAGCCATTTGTAGGTCATGTGAGGAGTGTACTCGGATCTGTCTAAGCATGAATCTCTTGATAGCTGCGAGGCCTTCGCTGTATACTATGTTTTGCCTGACTGGAAGGTATCTGTAGGCCATGAGCATTTGGTAGATGTCATCCGGTTTCAGCATTATGAAGTCGTTCTCTTGACAAGTGAATTCGCTTCCATCAGTACGTTGAAGTCTGAAAGTGTAGAATGTTACTCCATGATAGTCTTCAGCTTTCACTTGTAGAATTTGATGAATCGGGAGAATATTTGACTTCAGATCTTGTTCCATCAGTTCTCTCTGTGTACCGGTTGACCTTTGCAGCAACATATGCAGATGACCTCCAGCCTGTTTTCCTTTCAAGTGTGTAAGGCCTCTTAGCTTCAGTTCGTTCAGTGGCTTGACTTTGTCTGGTCTACGCCAGATATGCTCTCTGATTTCTTCTTGGAAGGGGGCTTTGATTCGAACGTTGTCCCAGGGTTTCTCTGTCTTGGGAAGTCTTCCCGCTGATTGTCTTACGACCGATTCAAGAGCTTTCTGGGATTCCTTGTAGTTCTCCCCTTCCTTGCGTTCATCGTCCTCGAGCCGTATAATATCTTCAGAGCATTTGTTGATCAGCTCTCGTAGCCACCAGTTTCTTTGCATGTCTTCTTGCTCGGCTTCAACCCGGAGATCATCCCATTCTGTCCATTTTCTCGGCCATTTGTCGTATATCACCGCCTCTTCCAGTGCATCATGGATGTCTTTGCCTGGGGAGATGTATGGAGTTCTTTGTTTAGGCGGTGATTGTTCCTGTGTAGCACTACCGGGTTCACTAGGATTGCCCGTTGACATCAGCTTAGAACTAGGTTCCAACTGATGGCCTGATGGAGAAGATGTACCAGTGGTATCATCATCAGGACTTCCATCCCCTCCTCGGTTGGTATCTCTGGGAGATACGCCTCGGGATGTTATTTCTAGCTCGACCATGCTAGATAGTTTGGCTGTGGATGGTGGCTGTTGGTTTGTTGAGGTTTCAGGTTGAATTGGCTGTGGAGTTTGGCTTGGTAGAGCAGTTTGCTCAAGTGATCGAGGTCGCTTGTTCTCCCCCTCATGAGGATCCGAATCATCGGGGTCCTCATGGGAACGTTTGCGACCACGAAGACTCTCCTTGCAAGTACTCTTGGTTTCGGGTGAGGAAAGAAGAGCTTCTAGTATGGCTTGCTGATGAAGAGTGAGGTCGTCTTCTGGGGTATTTAAGAGGTTATTCAGCAAAGCCGAAGCTAGGGTGTCAAAGGATAGGGAGGAGAGATCGATGGAGGGTGTGGTCGGGTGTGGGGAGAATACTGGTTCTGTATTCTGGGTTCCCCGAGAAATAGAAGGGATAAGAATTTGGTTGATGGATTGGTGGGATAGAGGGGTGGAGGATATGGGTTATGTATGGGAGATGAACGGTTCAGGGGAAGGTTGGGGTGGTGTCTGTTCAGACCGAACCGCTTGGGTGGTCCTAAATTCCTGTGCTAGAGCGGTCATTGCATCTTGCACCCATGGTTTAATGGTGGAATCTAGGAAGCGATTTAGTAGAACGTTTACGTCTTCAAAGGTAGGGTGACCAGTTACGGGGGTTGTAACTGTTGACACAGCATCAGTGAAGATGGCTGATGTGTGGCCTGCATTTAATGATGGAATCACTATGGACGTAGCAGGGCTTCCAACCGTCATAGCTTGCGCTCTGGTTGTTGCGTTCAGGGTGAGTGCACCTGTATGTGCTGTGAATAGTGTAGGTGTCCTAGAAAAAGAAGAAAATGTGGGAAATGTGACACCTAGACTCGATGTGAGTGAAGAAGGGGTTTTGACCTTGGGAGATAGGTCAATTGTATGCTCAACTGATTCAGAAGGAACCAGCGAGGGGGTTGAATCCCGTTCTTTTGAAACAATAACCTTTTGAGAGGCAATTGAGTGGCTGGGAGAGGGCTGTGCATGCGCAGTTTAGCCAGATGCTGTGACTTCTACTCGGGAACCGAAAAGATCGGCTCCTGTGCTTAGGGATTCGGCTCGGCTTATCTGGATAAAGGAGTCGCAGCCAGCAAAGATGTGCTCGTCTGCCTTATCAAACAGACTCTTTGTCGCTCGGGGCTGGGGCTTGGCCTTAGCAACCTTTTCATTTTTGACTTTAGCCCTGGTTTCTCGGATGACAACTTCTTCCTAGTTGATTGATGTCTTGATGGAGTGAGCTGCCTCGTCGTAATCATCCTTTGAGCAATTCGTCTCGCTCGGATCAGCTCTTGGTTTAGCTGTTTCTTTAATAGTGAAGACTTGAGGTCTGCGAGCTATGATTGGTGCTGCGTTTTCAGCAGTGATTCTTCTCTTCTTTGGAGATTCGACGGGCAGCTTCCCTTTTCTAATTAGTGCATATGTGAGCTCCACATCATCACTATCATTGTCATCACTGTCATCATCCGAGTCTGATTTGTCACTCTCCGTGCCCACGCTCTCGGAGGCCTTGTCGTCAGTGTTTGTTTGGGCTCCACTAGACGATTCACTGGCCGTTTCCTCAACGTCTTCCTCGGTGCCCTCAGCCGCCTGACTCGTCTCTAGAGAGTCGTCAGACTTCCCTTCATTGGGCAAACCGGCCACTGGTTTCTGTGGCTTTTGGGCTCTCTTAGGACCCTTACCAACACTCGGTTTTGTCCCTTGGGTAGGTCCAGCTGGGTTTTGCTGAACCATAGGGACGGTCTTCTCGATTGCTTCCTTGTATTGTTGAATAGCTGGGTTTGAAGATCTCACAAGGTTGAGTAGAAACCCAGGAATCCTCAGACCGTAAGTCGGGTTTTTGTTCGCTTTGAAGTATTGCAGCTTTGGGGCTTTGAAATGTGGATCGGAGCTGCGTTTTGGGATTGTTGAATGCTCTGTCATGAGGTCGGTGATGATTAACCCAAGCCACCTAGCGTACGGAATGGTACCTGGCCTATTCTTTTCTTTGGCCTTGACCAGGTCCATTAGCTCTGAGTAGAAGAGCTGAGCTAGATCGTAGTTTTTGTTGAACGCGATGCCATGAAAGATTAGCAGGATCTGCTTGTTGCATTTGTCAAACCCGGCATGCTTCGGCGACAGGCACTTGTTCACTAGCCCGAAAAGATTTTTCCACGGGTGACGGAGATATGCACCGTTGAAATTTGACAGTTGTGGTAGTAGTGATGTGTAGCCAAGGGATGCCACGTCTTTGAGCAGATCGGGGATGGTTGGCAGTGCATCATACGTATCGTGAACTGGCAGCGCTAGAGTAGTCCGTAGAGTGGATGGTGTCAGAATCACCCGCATGCCGTTCAACTTGGTCTTGATCTTGGAACGATCTTTCAATGAATCCGTGTGCATGTGCCCCCAGAACTGTTGTAGGTATATCTCTGGCACTGGTTTGGCGTTGTGAAGTGCAGGCCAGAGATAGTGACCTTTCATTATGGCCGGAATGATTGGATTCTGGCACTTGAAGACTGTCAGGTCTAGCTGGAAATTGTTGTCCAGCACCTTGATCCATTTCCCTTTGGAGTAGATGGCATCATCAATCTGTGCTGTAGTGTTTCCTGCCATTTTAAACTGTAGAAGCAGGGGGTCAGCATATGAAATTCAACAGTTTGATTTGATTGAAAGAGTTTGATTTATTTGTCAGATAAGTTTATGCAGGTGGAGTTTTGAAAAAAAATTCTAAGTCCAAATCTCGAGATCTGAATCTCGAGATCATGATTTCGAGATTCAAATCTCGAGATCTTGATTTCGAGATTCAAATTTCGAGATCATGATTTCGAGATTCAAATCTCGAGATCAAGATATCGAGATGAGGATCTCGAGATCTTGATTTCGAGATTCAAATCTCGAGATCAAGATATCGAGATGTAGATCTCGAGATCTTGATTTCGAGATTCAAATCTCGAGATCAAGATGTCGAGATGCCCATCTCGAAATCTTGATTTCGAGAAGATGAACCGACGATTTCGAGAAGAGATTAAACCACCTGCAAAAACATAAACATTTATATATCAAAGGGATAACAAACGTTTTCGACATACATTCAATACGAAAAAAACTATTTTGATGTTGATTTTGAGAAATTTCAAGGGTTTTTCGCGAAATCAACCATTCGTTTTCTGGTTTTCGAGATCGATCGTTCGCTTTTGGGTTTTGAACGCAAGCAAAGAGTAACTACCTTCTTAGGAATGTCGAGAAGAGGAAAAGAGAGAAGGGGATGCGAGATCGTAAGGTCGGGAAGAATAAGAAAGGTCTGAGAGCTCTGCCTTTGCGAGAAAGTTTTTGCCTTTAAGAAAATCAGAATGAAAGAAGGGGAAGGGCTTTTGCGAGGCTTTTATACGCGAGAAAAATATGGACCTCCTTCGTAAAGTTGAGCCCGAATGATTTGGCTGACACACAGTGCCCTTTTAAAAGATTTTCGAGGCCCAAATAAAAAAAACTTAGAGCTCCCCCTTAATCAGTGAAAAAATAGCTCCCCCTCAAACAGTGAAAATTTTCTCCCCCTCAAAAAGTGCAACGAACAATATGTACAGATGCAACGCACACACACTATTTTTGTTCTTTTTGATTTTTCACCCACTCAACACATGCAACGCACACACACTATTTTTGTTCTTTTTTATTTTTCACCCACTCAACACATGCAACGCACACACACTATTTTTTGTTATTTTTCTGATTTTCTCCCCCTCAACACATGCAACGCACACACACTATTTACAAATCCCACACACACACACTTTTTAGATCAGTGGAGACATAATTAAGCGGGCTCGAGGTTCAACATGCCCAACTTGGAGACTAGGAACTGGAATCGTTTTTCATCCAATGCCTTAGTGAACAAGTCAGCCAGTTGAAGCTCTGAGCATACAAAATACATGTCAATGTCTCCTTTCTCCACATGATCCTTGATGAAATGATAGCGCAGGTCGATGTGTTTGGTGCGGGAGTGATGAACTGGGTTGCTGGTGATGGCTATGGCGCTTTGAGAGTCACTGTAGATCGGGATATGGCGGAGTGTGTAACCGTAGTCTTTTAGCTGGGTCTTCATCCATAATATTTGTGAACAACAGCTAGCAGCCGCGACGTATTCTGCCTCGGCCGTAGATGTTGACACACAATTCTGTTTCTTGGAAGACCAGCAGACTAACTTATCGCCCAAGAATTGGACAGCTCCCGATGTACTTTTGCGGTCCATCCGGCAACCAGCAAAGTCAGCATGTACTTTCTTCAGCTTGTACACATGGTCGGGATATCTGGGGTCTATGAATCCTTCGAGCAGAGCAACATAGACCTCTTCGTCCAAGACTCCATTCAGAAAGGTAGTCTTGACGTCCATTTGAAAGACAGTAAAGTTCTTGTGGGCCGCGTACGCAAGAAAAAGGCGGATTGCTTCAATTCTTGCTACGGGTGCAAATGTTTCATCATAGTCTATGCCCTCTTGCTGATTATATCCTTTAGCGACCAGTCGTGCCTTGTTCCTTATCACTATGCCTTCTTCGTCCTTCTTGTTCTTGAACACCCATTTTGTGCCAATGATGGTTTTCTGAGGGGGTTTAGGCACGAGTGTCCATACATCTAGTCTGTCAAATTGATTGAGCTCATCTTGCATGGCAATCACCCAATCTGGATCAGCGAGTGCCTCTGAGACTTTGGATGGTTCATTCTTGCTTAGAAAACATGCATAGTGACATTCATTTGTTGTTGCTGATCTCGTTCGCACACCTTGACTTGGATCTCCTATTATTTGTTCAACAGGATGTGCTCTTGTCCACTTCCTCTCATGAGCTAGAGGAGTTGGAGTAATTATTGGTTGATCTGAGTCCTGATATGAATTTGAAGGCTCTGGGGCAGCTGCGGTGTGTAGTGGAGATGATTCCGGACTTATGGCAAAGCCGTGATCATCCACACCTCTGGGATTGGTTTGAGGGGTTGAGGGTGTGGATGGTACGTCATCTGGTCCTGTGAGGAGCGGAATCTCTGCTATTGGAGTTGATGTTGACTCTGGAGTGTATGCAGAAGGTGGAGATTGTGAGTTCTCGTAAAAGTTTCTGAAGAGAGAGTCGAGAATCACATCGTCGTGTTCGGTGTTTGGTTCAGCTTTATCAGAAGCTACTGGTACAGCAGTGGATGGATCGGTCTGGAGATGTTCAATAGCAAAGTCTGCCATTTCATAGAATGTAACATTTACACTCTCGATGACAGTCCGCTTGTCTCTGAGATAGACTCTGTAAGCTTTGGATTGCAGTGAGTAGCCAATAAACACGCCTTCTCTGGCTTTGGGATCCAGCTTACTTCTCTCTGTCCGATCATTGAGTATGAAGCACTTGCAGCCAAAAACCTTGAGGAAAGAAATATCAGGAGTTTTGTTGAATAGGATCTCATATGGAGTCTTGTCGAAGCGCTTGTGGATGAAGGTTCTGTTCTGAGTGAAGCACGCAGTATTGATTGCCTCTGCCCACATGAAGTGAGGCAATCTTGATTGAATTAACATGGTGCGTGCTGCTTCAACAAGGGTTCTGTTCTTTCTCTCAACAACTCCGTTCTGCTGGGGAGTTTTAGCTGCTGCAAATTGCTGAGTGATACCGTTGGATTCATAGAACTCAGTGAGAGTCTGATTTTTGAACTCGGTACCATTGTCAGTTCTGACAATTCGAACACTGTGCTGTAGCAGTTTCTGGATCGTTCTGATAAAGGTCATAATGATTTCCGCAGCTTCGTCTTTTGATCGAAGAAATTTTGTCCATGTATACCTAGAGAAGTCATCAACGATCACCAGAGTGTATTTGCGACCGTTGATGCTTTGTACTCTCATAGGTCCACACAGATCTATGTGTATTAGCTGCAACTGATGAGTAGATGAAGGTTCAGTTTTTGACTTGTGGTAGCTTCGAGTCATTTTGCCCATTTTGCAGGCACTACAATGATTTTCAGCGGAAGACTTTAGCAGAGGAAGCCCCTTGACAAGTTTCTTGGAGGACAGGGTTGATAGATGTTTGAAGTTCAGATGGGAGAGACGTCTGTGCCATAGGTTGTTCTGTTCAGTTGAAGCTTTGGACAGCAGACAGATGGAAGTGGTGGATTGGACGCTTTTCAGATCAATAGTGTACAGATTTGATGTTCTGTAACACGTTAATAATGTATTGCCTGTGCTGTCAAGAACACAGCATTGTTTTGCAAAGAACCTCACTTCCATCCCGCTGTCACAGAATTGTCCAATGCTCAGTAAGTTGTGTTTGAGCCCTTTGACGAATGAAACATCTTTTATTGTGACACTGGCACAGACGACGTCCCCATACCCAAGGATAGGAGATGAGGCGTCATTCCCGAATCTGACATTTCCTCCGTAGCAGTTGGTGTAGTTGCTCAAAAGGTGCTTTATTCCGGTCATGTGGGTTGAGCATCCTGAGTCTAAGTGCCACACATGACCGTCCTGCAAAACAATCAAATAAGATTAGGTACCCAACTTGGAGTGGGTCCTTCCTTATTATCAAGAAACACCTTTTTAAAACTTGCTTTGAGCAGTGATCCAAGGTCAGCTGCTCTTTCAACAAAAGATCTATCTTCGATGGGCTTTCCAATTGCCAGATCTGCTTTTGCAGTGTGTCTGGTTTTTGGAGTCCACCTAGCACTTTCCATTTTGGTGGGTCTGATGTTGTGAACCCACCTTTCCATTTTAGTCCTTGTGGGTCTAAGTTTGGGGACCCACCTTTCAGTTGCAGTTATGATGGGTCTTCGATTTGGACCCCACCTATCAGTTTCAGTTATGATGGGTCTACGATTGGGAACCCACCTTTCAGTTTTAGTTTGGATGGGTCTTCGTTTGTGGATCCACCTATTCGATTCAGGTTTGGTAGGTCTCATCTTGGGGACCCACCTTTCAGTTTCAGTTTTGACGGGTCTTATCTTGGGGACCCATCTTTTTGTTTTAGGTTCAGGAGGAGAGTAAACAGGTGCTTTGTGATTGAACGGTTGTTTCTTGAGTTTGGTTTTGAAAATCTCCTCCTTAGAAAGCCGATTAACATGTTTCCTAGAATGAACTCTAAGGGCGTATTTCATATCTGGAATACAAAACATTCCCTTAGAAGTTTCTTTCTTGGCTTCCTTTTCAGGTTTAAGCTTTCTGGAAGGCTTAGATTTACCAACATTCATATCACATTCATAATTATGGGGATCTGGAACAGAATAACCATAAGCAACACTTGTATTATAAATAGAACTTTGTCTAGAAGATGACTCAGAAATATTCAGCTTGGGACTCAAGACTGAACTGTTAGAAGTTTGCTTTGTAGAGACAGAATTACAATTAACTTTTGTGTAAAATATTGAACTAGATCTAGGGCTGGCACTTTTCTCAAAAACTTTCTTTTTGCCTTCTGCGATTTCCTTCCTCTTTTTCCTCCACTCATTCTTCTCTTCTCCTTCCTTATTCACTTCATTCCCTGTAAACAAAGGAGAAGAGAGATGAGTGGACGAACCTTTAAAATCATTGTTTTTCTCATGTGAGGTGTGTGAGCTGTCAGGCTTGGTCGTAGAAGGGTCTGTTTTAGCATGAAACTGTTCACTCAAATCATTAAATTTTTGGAGAAGTTCCTGCCAGTTGCGCTCAAAACCTTTCTTTTCAGTTTCAAATCTCTCTCTCTCGTTATCAAGAGTTTTCTGTAGGTTTTTGAGCTTTTGAGCCATGGGAAAAATACATGGTTCCTCACCAGTTTTAGCAATACCAACTCTTGGAGGAGGGTCTAGAGGATGTCCTATGTGAGGAATATCTTTAGCATAGGGGTCTAGGCATTCACTAAAGCAGGAAGTCGGTTTTTCTTCTGAAAGTTGTTTTTCATTTACAGAGGGATAATCACAAGAAATCGCAGGTTTTGGTTTCTTTCTCTTTTCTTCTTCTGCTTCAGCATAATCTTCATCACTTCGAAAATACATTTTCTCGCCAAACCCTAGTCCCATGTAATCTTTGTTATAGAATTGAAGGCAATTAACTTTCTTAAGATTACGTGGGTTTGTTATGCCCAGACCTGTTTTAGCATTGTAGAATCGGTCATCCTTTTGTTTGTTGTTAAGCAGAAAAACAGTTTGTTCAGATTGACCTCTTCTAGCAGCTAGATCTTCTAGTTCTTTTACTTTATTTAAAAGCATTCTTCTTTTGTTATGCAAAAAATCGCATTCAGCCTTTGCTGTGCTTTTTTCCCGTTCACTGTCCTCAAATTTCTTAGTTAATTCAGCTATCTTAAGTTCAAAGCTTTCAAAATCTGAAGACACCTTTTTGACTTGATCTTTTGCAATTTCAAGTTGAATACTTATGGAAGACTTTTGGTCTAAATTCTGTTTCAGAACTCTATGATAATTGTCTAGTCTTTCCTTTAGTTCTTTGATTAGACTGTCCTTTTCAAGTAAGGACTGCAGTTGATTATCTAAAGAAATTTGTGAAGTACTTACAGAGCTTGTTGAGCAGTTGCCTTCGGGGATCGCAGCATCACCCTTTATTTCATCTCCCTCCACTCGTGCCATAAGAGCATAGTTGTCTTCCTCTTCCTCCTCAGAAGAAGAATCTTCTGCCCAGTTCTCATTTTCAGCAATCATGGCAGAGGTTTCTTCTTCTTTCTGCACCATCAGCATTTTCTGCTTATTCCACAGCATCTTCTGCTTGTAGAAGTTAGCATCTTTCTTCTTTGGGAGGCGGCAGTCTTTGATCACATGTCCAGGCTTGCCGCAATTATAGCATTTAGGAGCTTCTTCTACCGATGATGCTTTCCTAGAAGATCCTTGATCATGGTTCTTCTGCTTGTAGTTTGAGGAGGAAGTTCTCAGCCTGTTGGAGGAAGTGTTCTTCTTTGCAAATCTTTTGGCCAGCATTGCCATCTTCTTCTGTAAGTCTGCTAGCTCAGCCTCTAGATCAGATTTGTCATCGTCACTCTCATCATCATCTGATTCAACCACCACCTTCTTCTTTTTCTTCTTTAGTGAAGTGGTTGTCCTTCTAGGCTGAGAATCCATTACAAGAGCTAAGGGGTTTGTGGTGTGATGATCCTCAGCACAGGCAACCTCGTTGACGAATTGCTTCAGATGTTCATAGAGAGTGCAGAGGTCAATTTCGTCCAGATCTATCCGTGATCTGACATCCTTCACTGTCTTTTCCCAAGCAGGATGCAGGCTGGATAAGAATCTAATATTTAGTTCCAGATTGGACCTGAATACTTTGATCTTTCTGAGTTCATTTACCAGTTGAACAAGTCTATTGTAAGTCTCATTCAATGGTTCTCCTGGTCCTGCTTTGAAGGAGTCATAAGCGATGAGAATTGTAGTCTTCTTTGTTTTGAGGCTGATGCTTGTGCCTTGTAGCAGCTTTTCTATTTCGTCCCACATCTCCTTAGCTGTCTGCATGCTATCTATGAGAACATAAACCTCGTTCGGTATTGCTTGAAGGAGATACGTTTTGGCCATAAGATCACCACGAAGTCTGAGCTTGTCGGCTTCTGTGTATTCAGATGGCACTTTTCTCCTTATTTCTGGAAAAATAGGAGGATTGTTCTCTGGATCTCCACCAACTGAAATTAAAAGTTCAGCTGGTCCTTCAAGTAAAGATTCGAGCATTGCAGAAGAGTTCTCTTTGTGCTCGAGGAAGTTTAAGAATCTGTTCCTCCACATTTGATATTCTCCCTTCCCGAGGCTAGGAGGGGTACTGCTGTTCCCTTGTGCATTGTATTCTGAACCCATTGCTGTACTAAACTGACCGTTCGAGAAAATTGATCAAAAGATTTTCAGAGGCAGAATCTCGAAAAATCAGATGTCGAGATCTGAATATCGAAATCTCAGATTTCGATAAAGGAGGCCCGGTATCGAGATTTTGGCTCGAGATTAAGGATCTCGAGATTTGGGATCTCGAGATTTCAAATTTCGAGATGCTAATCTCGAGATCTGAAATGTCGAGAAGTTAATCTCTCGAAATCTTAATCTGATGAGTCAAATGTCGAGACCAGATGTCGAAACCTTTTCTCGAAATCAGGATTTCGAAATCCTAGATGTCGAAATCCTCAGTGTCGAAATCTTTCAACCTGTAAAAATCAGATAATCAAAATCTGAAGATAGTTTCCTGTAGAGTTGAATGTCGAGATCTTCTGGTAAAGTTTTCAACTCGAAAAACGTAGCAGAACCTATGAGGAAATAGGATATCGAGAAGCCTAGCTCGAGATATCTCGAAAATAAAAATTGCGAAATACACAAACTGAAGTATACCCTTTGATCGCTTTGAAAAGGCGATTCCAAAGGTGTAACTTTTACAACTTTTGAACAAGAAACAAAATTACAGAGCAAAAAATCGACAGAATGAACTACGTTAATAAAAACAGAGTATTCTGCAGGAGTTCTTCTGATCGTTCTCGATCGGCTCTGATACCAATTGTTAGTCCCTGTTTCTTTAATAGCAATGAATAATCGATCTAACAAAGGAAGATTAAACGTAAAGATGAAGACAGAATGAATCACCGTAAAACCTTCTTTGATAAACCGTGGAACGTACAGCAGAATGATATAAGCGTAAGGCTATGAATAATAAGTACGACGTTCAACCTTTTCCTAAACCTCGGCTCCCTTTTTATAGGCGAGGTTTAGGTTAGGTGAAACAGGCTTTTGGCCTGTTTAAATGGGCCTAACACTTGGCCTGATTTCTATCTAATTTATGCACTATTTAATTACAAGGGTTAAATATAAAGCTAATCTATGACCAACTTGATTCACAATTAAATATCTCCAACACCTATCTACGGCAAAATATCTGCTTTTTATAAAGACCCGCTTCCACAACTTGCAACTCCGGCGAGCGATATCTCTCTTGTTTCACGACCGTTTTCAACGATTCTTTTTCCGTTGGATTCGTATCACGAAGGGGAAGGTTTGAGAGGTGTTTTCAGGGCTTGGTTCTGGCTAAAACGGTGGGTCGTAAAAAAAATATATATATATACGTATATATGTATGTATATTATTTATTATAATATTGTATTTTGTGTATTATTATACCTAATTTAAAAAATATATATAAAAGTTAATTTTTTTATATTAAAACGTTACTTCTATTATCGAACCATTTTTATCTGACTAAAACATCGTAAACTTGGAAATTTTTATTTGGTTGGAATGTCACAACTATTAAATTTTTATCTGGTTAGAATGTCACAACTGTTAAATTTTTGTTTGACTTACTTAAAAATTAAAATATTATTTCCGTAACATTTTATCTGACTTATCTGACTAATAAAATTTATTTTTATTTTTATTTAAATTTTTGGAGTGTCACATTCTACCCTCCTTAAAAGATGTTTCGCCCCGAAACATAAACTAAAGTTAAATTTCAAAATTCTAAAGTATTACATTCTACCCACCTTAACGAGAGGTTACGTCCTCGTAACAAGAATATTACCTGAGTCGAGATTGTGAGCGTTTGCCTGAGTTTGATTCATCACGTAGATTCGACCTCTATTGGGGTTGTTGTCATTGTTTCCATCACTCCTCTGATTCGGGTTTGCCGGTATGTCCGCCTTTTTGGAATTGCATTCAAAAGCTCTGTGTCCTAGCTTGTCACAATTGAAACATTTGGTTTGACTTCCGTCACAATTTACGCCTGGGTGATCTCTATTACAACGCTTGCAGTAATAGTGCCTCTCACGATCCCTCCTCTGATTTTGACCTTGGAATCTTCCTCCGCCTTGATTGTTCTGGCGCTGCTCAGGGCGATCAATCTTGGCCTTCTTTTGTTGCTGCTCCACTTCCGCATTCTTTCGGTCTCTTTTGTGTCGCCTCCCTTTCCTTCTGGTGTACCAGGTAGTACTTACCAGCCTTTCTATAAGCCTCATTCAAATTCCGCGGCTCTGCTACCGTCACGAACTTTTGGGCCCCGAAGTTAAGCCCGTTAACAAACCTGCGGGTCATACTGGCCTCTGTCGACACCAGGTCCTTGGCAAAACGTGCCAGTTGAACGAATTTCGTGTGGTACTCCTGAACAGTAAGGTCACCTTGTTTAAAGTTGACAAATTCTTCATAATTTGCTTCCTTCACGTGATCTGGGTAGAAGCGATCTCGCAACGCTACTATGAAGTCCTCCCAATCGAAGCCCGGTTGCCCGAGAAGTGCTGGTCCGTTGGCGGCCCACCAGTGGTCTGCTTCTTGGTGCAGATAATACACCGCAATATTCACCCGTTGCTCCGACGGGCAATTCAGTGAATCAAAGAGCTTGTCGAAAGTGCGGATCCAGTCCTCCAAGATAAGGTGGTCCTCCTCGCCCAAGTATTTTGGAGGGTTCCGTCCGGCTACCTTTGTTGCGTAGTCGATCCCAGGGTTTTGGGGTTGAGCTGCTCCGATGAGCTGCGCCATTCGCTGAACAGTTTGGGCCAGCTCGTCGACAGTTGGGGTCGCATGGATGTCTCTCCTCGGCGGCATGACTCTTAATAAAGAAAACGCGTACTAAGTTCTAAGGCACGCATAAGGCTTCTACGTTATACAAGTTCTCTACTAAATTCAAACAGATAAACACATACAAAGGGTTTTACTTACTCCACATACTTCACATAAGAACGAATTTCATGCATTTCATAACTCAATAACTTCGCAAAGGTTTCTCCCTCTCATCGCGTCCTAAAAGGTCTTTATCCTAGTATGTTAATTCTCCTAATTTTACAAAAACATTTTGAAAATCCCCGCATCGAAACTATAGTTTTCGTCAAAGATTTCGAACAACGAAGTTTCAGCACAAGGAGAAATTCCCAGTTAGTTGGACGAGCGCAAGGCTCAATTATGCACCAACCAGCTTAGACTGTTATCGTCTTTGTGACAGAATTTCTCCCTACGACCTATTACCTCGTGTTCTAGTCCCTTCGGAAAACTTAAGGCTCTGATACCAATTTGTAACACCCCCATTTTTCCCGCCCACAATAATACTTGAAATAATAATATATTGATAACAATCTTGATTTATTCTTTAAAAATAGATAAAGTTTTGCAGCGGAAATAACAGTAATGGAAAAAGGGTGTGTTACCGCCACACCCAGCCCTCAACTTGGCTGGATGTTAAGGCTATCCACCATGAGTTCAACCGAATTAAAAACTTGAATTCAAAATCTACTAACATTATTTAATCTAAGTGAAGACTACACTAAATTCTTCTAAAGCGCTCTCCAGGTTCATCAAACATCATGAGCTTCGTATTCATCATTACCTGCACAAATAAAGTGCAGAAAACGAAACAAAGAAAAGGAAACAAAAATTAGCTTTAGAGCTAAGTAAGTACTACCCAACCCCGTAAAATAATCAGGTTTGACAAAAATAGTTTTTCATATAATACTATATATAAAAATACTCACACCACCGAAATTCTTTTCAAAACATTATTTATCAACAATCTCAAATACCCTTATAATAAAAAAATAATATTTATAAGCTCCCAACAATTAATTAATATCTCAAAAGAAGTATCACTTTTCAAAATAACTTTTGAAGCTAAAAATATCACCATTCCGAAATCAATGTCACTTTCAGATTCTTTTAAGATGGACGAAACTCAAGATTCCTCGAGCCCAATGAATCGTTGTTGTGTACGACTCATCCCGGAATTCCGGCTCCCACCGACCACCAATTGGAAACTGAACTTCACCCTTAAGTGTGCACACCCCCTAAAAGGGATTTCAAGCCCTCCGAGTAGTAAGAAGTCCAAGTAGTTCGGACAACGTCCCCCTACCTCACAATGGGTTAGAAACCCGGGTAATTAGAAACTACTACCGCGGCCACCAAAGAACTGTTAAAGTTCTCAAAAGAAATACCGGGAATCTCCCGCCACCAATATTTACCGGGATTTCTCCCGCCACCAATAATCATCATAAACCTAAACTAAACCCGCGGTATATAGCTCTAACCACCCACACCTCGTGTTTCTCTCGAGATGTCAATAATTATTGAAAAACATTATTCCTTGAAAATCATCTCTATATATATAGTCTTACAGAATATCTATTTAATAGATACGTCCACCAAAAATTCACATTCATAAATACTCCAAAATTCTTTTACATAAAAATTCACTCCAAAGTCATACTAGGGATTATATCCCAAAATATACCTTCAATATTTCTCAAATTCTTAGTCACCCAAATAGTACACATTCAAAATTCACACTTAATCACATAATGCATAATAAACATATAATATGAGGAAACAATTTTGGATTGGCAGAGAAACTTACCTTAAGTCCTGATGCTCCTAGTTATCCTCCTCTAATCCGGTCTCTAGATAATCACCTTTTTAATTAAATATGATAAATTAGTCACTTATTCTATTTGTAATTACTTTACCCGATTTTCTCCTTTTATTTTATTATTTGCATCAACTTTGGTTAATCACTTTTTATTAATCAAATTACCTTATTAATTCAGCCATTAATTACAATATTTGAATTCTAATATTAAATAAAATATCCGAATATAATTAACTACAACATCCAATTTTTATTCAATAATCACCATTAATTTACTCTACTCATAAATTATTATGTAATTACTTTATTTATATTAACCCATTAATTTATGAATTCAAATATTTTAAATATTTATATGAAGTCCGAATATCTAATAATTATTCATAAAAATTATTAATTGAATTAGTCCACTAATTACATAACTAAGTTATTTATTAAGTCTACATATAGTCAATTATTTATGCTAGTTAACCCATCCTTATTTTATTTTCCTTATTTTATTCCAAAATCATTTTTAGTCCAGAATATTATTTTTCAATCTCAGTGATTTATTTATTTCACCATTAATATTAATGTTTCCTTATTTAATTACTTAACTAGTTTTATATGGCCTAATTTAAATAAATAGACTAAGAATCGACTTTACAAATTAATAACCGTCTATAACTATAATTTGGGTCTATATTTGACCTAGGTTGTCCAGATATCTATTTTATAATTATTTCCATAATTATTCATTTAATTTCATATATCTATTAACCGATTTAATTACAATTAAATATACTAAATCTTAATATTTATTAATTATAAATGGTCCATAAGATCCTAGTTAGTCATATATTTATCCTAGTTTACTCCAACATTTATTTCATAATTATTTTCGTTATTTAGTTAATTATTTACTAAATGTGTATAAATTGGCCCAATTACAATTAAATCAATTAAAAATAGCTAAAAATATTATTTTTCAATTCTGGTTGGTCCGAATATGTATATTTATACTAGGTATTTAATTTATATTTTTCCAGATTTTATTTATTTGATTTACTATTTTATTTTTAATTTTTATTAAAACTGGGCCGAACTGGCCCATTAAACCGACCCGGCCCAAGAGTTCTGACCCAGACAACTGGGTCATCTTCTCCAGGTCGATTCCGGCGACCTCGCCGGAAACTAGAAAACTCCGGCGAGCTATAACTTGACTTACAGGTAACGGATTTCGACGATTCAAGTTGCAAAATGATCCTTGCGGCGAGACGAAGCTCCTCCACCCCTATCTACGGCAAAATATCTGCTTTTTATAAAGACCCGCTTCCACAACTTGCAACTCCGGCGAGCGATATCTCTCTCGTTTCACGACCGTTTTCAACGATTCTTTTTCCGTTGGATTCGTATCACGAAGGGGAAGGTTTGAGAGGTGTTTTCAGGGCTTGGTTCTGGCTAAAACGGTGGGTCGAAAAAAATATATATATATACGTATATATGTACGTATATTTCGCAGGTTTGAATGAATAAAATCGTAAGTTTGGCTTGCTATTTATAGGGAAAGATGAGGGTTCCGGGCTGTGTTAGAGTTTGAGTTTTAAACAGCTTCTTCCGGCCCTATCCTTCCTTGCTTAGGAGTATATACGTACGTAGTTTATATATTTTAGGAGTTTATACACGTACGTAGGTATAATATCTTAGGAGTAGGTTTCTACTACATTTTATTTATTATAATATTGTATTTTGTGTATTATTATACCTAATTTAAAATATATATATATAAGTTAATTTTTTTATATTAAAACGTTACTTCTATTATCGGACCATTTTTATCTGACTAAAACGTCGTAAACTTGGAAATTTTTATCTGGTTGGAATGTCACAACTGTTAAATTTTTATCTGGTTAGAATGTCACAACTGTTAAATTTTTGTTTGACTTACTTAAAAATTAAAATATTATTTCCGTAACATTTTATCTGACTTATCTGACTAATAAAATTTATTTTTATTTTTATTTAAATTTTTGGAGTGTCACATACCTTTCCAGGAACGCTTTCTTCATGGCCTCCCATGTACCTATACTTCCTGAAGGAAGATAGAATAGCCAATCCTTTGCGGTATCCTTCAGAGAAAATGGAAACGCCCGCAGTTTGATCTGTTCTTCTGTCACACCGTTTGGACACATGCTTGTGCAGATGACATGGAACTCCGATAGGTGTTTGTTCGGGTCCTCTCCCCTTAGGCCATGGAAGGATGGCAGCAGATGAATGAGCCCAGATTTTAGCTCAAATGTATTACCCTCATCAAGTGTAGGGAAGGTAATACACAGTGGTTGTTGGTTGAGGTTTGGAGCTGTGAGCTTCCTCAATGTTCTCGTTTCGAGAGCCATGTGAAAAGACTCTTCGGATTCGCTAGAGCTAGAGCTAGCGGTGTATGAGTCTCTGGTAGATGATTCTTCCGAGTCGGTATTAGAAAATTTACTTTTCAACCGTTCGAAAGTTTTTTCTATTTCTGGGTTTTTGTGATATGTGATTTCGTTTATGGAACGATGTTTAACCATAAACTCCACTAAGCTCAGAAAATAGAAAAATAAACACACTTTATATTTTTGTTTAATATATATTTTTGATTTTTCTTAAAATGAAATAAAAGAAAAATTAATTGGCTTTCCCCGACAACGGCGCCAAATTTGACGCGCACTTGTCGTGAGGTGCACTCAAAATAATTACAATACAACACTAATACGCAGTATAGTGAAGTAAGGTTCGTATCCACGGGGAAAGGAACACTTTTCTTCTATGTAAATAGTAACAAGGGGGGTTTTCAGTTTGATTTGAATTAATTCAATTAACACTAAGATAAACAACCTATATGAGTTTAATTAATAGATGTGGAGGCTTGGTTTTGTTTTTATCCACTTAAAGAAATGTTCGTCGATCCCGGTTATATCTTTAACTATCTTCCTCTCGAATACTCAATCGAGGAGTATATCCAGTTCATCGAGGGTAGTTATTAATAACGAGATGCGTTCATTAATAAAACTTACTATCGAGTCAATATAGAACAAGCGCCGTATATTAACTTGATAGTAGCAATAAACTTACGATGAAAACGATTGAGATTGATAACCTCAACACAAGCGGTTTATTGGTTTAATCAATATAATTAATTCCCCTTGGCATATTAACCATGAGATGCATGCATTAATATTCCAAGTTTACTACCGTTGAAAGAACCGGATTAATAACAAGCGTATTAACCGATCGATTCTAGTAATAATTAATATGAGAAACAATACTAGTTGATACTTTAAGTAGTGTTTAAAATATTAACATGAAATATGAATAGGAATTAATTAATACTCAAGGAAGAATATTAAAGAATATGAATCCTACTATGATTAATATCAAGATGTTAACTAATTGTCATCTTAGTAACACTCCCCAATATTAACATAGAGGAAGAAATAGCTATTACTATAACCAATGTCAAGATGTTAACTAATTGTCATCTTAGTAACACTCCCCAACTTTGATATAGAAATAGTATTTTAAAGGAAGAATTAATATTCAAGGAAGAAGATTAAAGAAAATAACTCACAACTTACAAATTCATTAAGCTTCAATGTAGCAAAACCAAGATTGAAGAGTTTAGCTCCTCATTTGGAGACTAAACATGATGAAAAATATAAAGAAAGAACTATTCTATACTGAGCTTAGAAGTATGGAAGAAGGGATATCTTTTTGTGAAGGAAAGGGGGTGTATTTATAGGCTTTCAGGATGGGATTTGGGTACTCGATCAGGTATATACATGGTACCCGATCGAGTATGTGTGTAATACCCGATTCGAGGTATACTCGATCGGTTTCAGGCTATTTTCCACAGGTATACCCGATCGGGTACATGTTTATACCCGGTCGAGTATGCTTAGAAAGTGGTATTCGGACCATACTCGACCGATCTTCATTTAAAAACTCAAAGGCATACCCGATCGGGTATGTCGGTCTACCCGATCGGGTACAGACATTTAATCGTGGCCGAAATCCTCCCGGCATGTTCCCTTGTCTTCGGATCTGATCCGATTTGAAGTTTCAACCTAATACCCGATCGAGTATAGTTAATACTCGACCGAGTATAGACCAAAATTCAGGATCCTTCTTTTGTCTTCAAATTATGCACCTTCTTTCCTCTTTTTGGGTTCACCAACTGTACTTTGAGTGATCAAGACCTGTTTGAGCTCAGAATAAACCTAATCTAAACTATTTACAAGAATTTAACAAACTAATCTATTACACCAAAAGTGTGTAATTTCCAAAGTAAAGATCAAGCAAAACTAATTAAAAACACAAACATATATATGGAAATTACAAACGTATCAGATTCATATTCTTTAATATTCTTCCTTGAGTATTAATTAATTCCTATTCATATTTCATGTTAATATTTTAAACATTACTTAAAGTATCAACTAGTATTGTTTCTCATATTAATTATTACTAGAATCGATCGGTTAATACACTTGTTATTAATCCGGTTCTTTCAACGGTAGTAAACTTGGAATATTAATGCATGCATCTCATGGTTAATATGCCAAGGGGAATTAATTATATTGATTAAACCAATAAACCGCTTGTGTTGAGGTTATCAATCTCAATCGTTTTCATCTTAAGTTTATTGCTACCATCAAGTTAATATACGGTGCTTGTTCTATATTGACTCGATAGTAAGTTTTATTAATGAACGCATCTCGTTATTAATAACTACCCTCGATGAACTGGATATACTCCTCGATTCAGTATTCGAGAGGAAGATAGTTAAAGATATAACCGGGATCGACGAACATTTCATTAAGTGGATAAAAGCAAAACCAAGCCTCCACATCTATTAATTAAACTCATATAGGTTGTTTATCTTAGTGTTAATTGAATTAAATCAAATCAAACTGAAAACCCCCCTTGTTACTATTTACATAGAAGAAAAGTGTTCCTTTCCCTGTGGATACGAACCTTACTTCACTATACTACGTATTAGTGTTGTATTGTAAAATATTTTGAGTGCACCTTACGACAAGTGCACGTCAAATTTGGCGCCGTTGCCGAGGAAAGGCAATTATTTTTCTTTTTATTTTATCTCATAAAAATCAAAAACAAAAAAAATAAATAAAAATCTTACTTTTCTATTTTCTGAGCTTTCATGAGTATATGGATACCAACACATCATCCCTAGAGAGTCAAATTTCCGACTTGACTTCTCTAATAAAGGAGTTTATTTCATGCTCAAAATCTCAAGATGTCCATACATGCAACATTTGCATGTCACACAGGCATCTTACGGATTTTTGCCCAGAGCTTCAAAAAGAATACTTTGAACAAAGGAATGGTGTTGGTTTCCAAGAGAGGTATAATTCATTCTCCAACACATATAACCCATACTCAAGTTCTTATTCTAGCATGTCCACCGAAGACATGATCCGAGCTCTCACTATCAATGTGACGAATATGCAACAAAATATGTCACAATGCTCGCAAGAAGCAGTGTCCAACGAACAGAACTTGGACAATCAGTTGAAACAAATGCCAAGCATTGTGAACCACATGGGCGACGAGGAAGAAGAAGATGAGTTTACGGAGAAAGCTCAACCGGAGGAGGAACCTCAAAACTCAACTCAACCACCGGCCACTCCTGAGATCATACCACCATTTCCCGAGGCTCTAAGGGAAACACAAAGGGTGGAGAAGGACAAAGATATCTATGAAATCTTCACCAATTGTGAGTATAATTTAGACTTCTCTTTGTTCACAAATAAGCAAGGAATAACGGTGGAGTTACACAAATATTTTATACTCCCTCTTATACCACCCGGATCAAAACACCTTCCATTGACCATGCTTAATGAAAATCGTGGACCCTCACTCTCACCACATGGTTCAATAGAAATCTGGATATTTGATCCTGGAAAGATTTTCAAAGTGATGGGTTGGAAAATTGAGCTTTTCTATGAAAGTGTAACAAATGAAAATAAAAAGAAGATGGATTATCACGATCCAAGCTTAAACGACTGAAAAGAAATCGTCGAGCCACGACGTTAAACAAAGCGCTTCTTGGGAGGCAACCCAAGTTTGTATTTTGATTATTTTCATTTATTTAGAGTGTGTGTGTGCAAAAACATTTTTTTTTTAAAATGAAAAATATATATATATATTTTGAAGTAAAAATGGCAACAAACCCGGCCGGTTATATACCCTACCCGGTCGGGTAACAAAACAATGAAGGAATACCCGGGCAACACCCCAGGCGGGTGAAATTTTTATAAAACCAAAAAAGAGCTAAAACCCGACCGGGTATGCCTGAAACCCGGCCGGGTTTTCACTTATTTATGCCTCTGGGAGTCTCTGGAAGTAATACCCATTCGGGTTTTTAAATTAAAACCGGCTGGGTGACGAAAAAACGAAAAAAATATATAAAATGGCCTAATACCCGACCGGGTATCACGAAAACCCGACCGGGTTTTTGGCCAAAACAGCCACTGCCAAGTGAAAAACTGCATACCCATTCGGGTATTACTAAAACCCGGCCGGGTAATTGGGATTTCTGTCCGATTTGATCCCAAATCAGCCCACAAAACACCCATTCTCTTCCCTAATCTCCCAAACTCAAACCCTCAACCTCCATTGACAATCACCCAAGCTTCAAACCACTCCAATCTCAACCAAAACATCCAAATTAACCCCACATTCTTCTTATCCACATCATCCTCTCCAACCCCAAAACCTCCAAAACAAAATGTCATTTCTTTTTCTCCTCACCCTACTTTCCAAACCCACACACACAAAACCCACCAAATTTCCCAAATACCCTACAAACCGAATTCCTTAACCCCCCATGCTCAACTTTGGAATTCACTCAAAAAAAACGAAAAAAGCACCAAAAAGAACACATATCTTCGACCACCAAGGGTACTTCTCCAACATGCCCACCTAGTACAACAACCGACGTGGTATTATCCCTCATATTAGGGCGATTGGGAGTTTCTAGCTCCGGTGAACATAGTCTTGGTGGCGATGGTGGTTATAGAGGGTACGACGACGATCATGGTGCCGGACACTAGGGACAGTGTTTCGAAAAAAGTGTAGGGGAGGCACTCATTTGGTATGTACTCTTTTTTTTAACATTGTAACTTGCATTATTTTTCTTCAAAAAAAACAAAAAAAAAAACAATAAAAGAAAAAAAAATGCTAGTTAGGTTGAAACCCCCCCCCCCAAAAAAAATGGGCAATCTAAGCAAAAGTGGCTAAAATGAGTGAGTTGTGAGAAACAAAAAATAAAAAGAGAGGCTAGGATGAAAACCTGAAAAAAGCTCCTAGGCAAGATGAGAGAATGAGAGAAAATATCTATTTATGCAAGAAGATAATAAAAAAGAAGAAGAAGAAAATGGTGGGTGGTTGTTCTGCTACTCTTGTGGTTTTTGAAAATTTCATGGACATGTTTTAATTTACTCGAGACGAGTAAAAGTTCAAGTGTGGGGGTGTTTGATAGGCAATAGTTGTTAGTGCCTAAGTATACATTTTTATTATTGTTTGTAATGTTTATTTACTAGTTTTGTGCAAGTTTATAGTTGTTAGTTTGCATTTGATTGTAATCGTATTTCTAGCATTTTATTGTTTGTTGTAAGTTGTAGTTAGTTTGGCTATAAGTTTAGGATAGGTTTGGAAGCAAAAAGGATGGAAAAACCTGAGTTTTATGCAAAACCCGGTCGGGTATGGACTTTACCCGGCCGAGTATGAAGTGACAAAGGAAACTGCTGCAAAACTAGCAAATACCCGGTCGGGTATTCCATATACCCGGTCGGGTATGAAGTGATTTCGGACCAAAGAACGTGCAGAAGACACAAAAACATGGGAAAATATTTGATTTGGTAAATACCCGGTCGGGTATGTCAAAATACCCGGCCGGGTATCCGGCTATAGGTCATGAAAACACCTAAAAATAACTCCATTTTCCTTCACTTTTAAGCATCCTTTCTTCCATACTCCTAAGCTCAGTTTAGAATAGCATTTCTTCATATTTTTCTAGCTATGTTTAGTCTCCGAATGAGGAGCTAAACTCTTCCATCTTGGGCTTGCTACTTTGAAGCTTAATGAATTTGTAAGTTGTGAGTTATTTTCTTTAATCTTCTTCCTTGAATATTAATTCTTCCTTTAAAATACTATTTCTATATCAAAGTTGGGGAGTGTTACTAAGATGACAATTAGTTAACATCTTGACATTGGTTATAGTAATAGCTATTTCTTCCTCTATGTTAATATTGGGGAGTGTTACTAAGATGACAATTAGTTAACATCTTGATATTAATAATAGTAGGATTCATATTCTTTAATATTCTTCCTTGAGTATTAATTAATTCCTATTCATATTTCATGTTAATATTTTAAACACTACTTAAAGTATCAACTAGTATTGTTTCTCATATTAATTATTACTAGAATCGATCAGTTAATACGCTTGTTATTAATCCGGTTCTTTCAACAGTAGTAAACTTGGAATATTAATGCATGCATCTCATGGTTAATATGCCAAGGGGAATTAATTATATTGATTAAACCAATAAACCGCTTGTGTTGAGGTTATCAATCTCAATCGTTTTCATCTTAAGTTTATTGCTACTATCAAGTTAATATACGGCGCTTGTTCTATATTGACTCGATAGTAAGTTTTATTAATGAACGCATCTCGTTATTAATAACTACCCTCGATGAACTGGATATACTCCTCGATTGAGTATTCGAGAGGAAGATAGTTAAAGATATAACCGGGATCGACGAACATTTCATTAAGTGGATAAAAGCAAAACCAAGCCTCCACATCTATTAATTAAACTCATATAGGTTGTTTATCTTAGTGTTAATTGAATTAAATCAAATCAAACTGAAAACCCCCCTTGTTACTATTTACATAGAAGAAAAGTGTTCCTTTCCCTGTGGATACGAACCTTACTTCAATATACTACGTATTAGTGTTGTATTGTAAAATATTTTGAGTGCACCTTACGACAAGTGCACGTCAGTATCCCTTGTTTTCCAATTTTCGAGCCCTGTACTCGATCGAATGCGGGCATCAGTTTCCCTTGAACTTCGACTTTCTGTACATACTCGACCGGGTATATAGTGATACCCGATCGAGTATGCATGTTTCTTTCAAAAAATTGAATACTTCTTCGATCGAGTAATTCCCGGTTCCCCTTCTTTTGGCCATACCCGACCGAGTATAAGGTGGCACTCGATCGGGTATGTCCCCAAATGCTCCAAACCCTGCAATTTTTTTCCTTTTTCCAAAAACCTGTGATTAGTGCCCTCTCTCTCAACCTCGCAAAAATAGAACTGAAATTTTGACAGGGGAGTTAACAACAAAACAAAAATGTACCTTGCTTGGGTTGCCTCCCAAGAAGCGCCTTAGTTAACGTCGCGGCACGACGCCATTGTTGTGTTCATTCTTCAAAGATTGGATCGATGAGATCCATGCATTCAACGCTTTCTTTTGGGAAACCTTCAAGGAATGGTTTGAGTTGATGTCCATTAACCTTGAGGATTTTTCCGATGTCGAGGCTTTTTATTTCAACTGCTCCATGGGTGTAGACTTTGACCACCTCGAATGGTCCTTCCCATCGTGATCTCAATTTCCCGGGGAAAAGGCGAAGGCGTGAGAGAAAAAGAAGGACTTTGTCTCCAACTTGGAAATCCTTTCTTATTATCATTTTGTCATGCCATACCTTTGCCTTTTCCTTGTAGATGGCGGCATTCTCATAGGACTCCAATCGAAGCTCCTCTAGTTCTTGGAGTTGTAACCTCCTTTGCTCTCCCACTTTTGCCATGTCGAGATTAAATGTTTTTACCGCCCAATAAGACTTGTGTTCTAGTTCGACCGGAAGATGACAGGCCTTACCGAACACGAGTCCATAGGGTGACATTCCAATTGGGGTTTTGAAAGCGGTTCTGTATGCCCATAAGGCATCATCCATGCGTAGGCTCCAGTCCTTACGGTTTGGATTTACTGTCTTTTGAAGAATAGACTTCAGCTATACCTCGGCTTGACCGTTTGTCTGTGGGTGGTAGGCGGTAGGCGGTAGAGAGTTTATGTGTGATGCCATATTTTTTCAACAAGGCACTCACAGTTTTGTTGTAGAAATGAGTGCCTCTATCGCTTATCAAGATGCGTGGGACTCCAAACCTTGAGAAGATGCGGGTTTTGAGGAATTCAGTCACCACTTTGGCATTATCGGTCTTTGTGGCTTTTGCTTCCACCCACTTGGATACGTAGTCTACCGCCAATAGAATATATAAATTTCCATGGGAATTAGGAAAAGGTCCCATGAAATCTATTCCCCACACATCAAAGATCTCCACGTAGAGCATAGGAACTTGTGGCATCTCATGTTTTCGAGAGATGTTGCCCATGTGTTGGACATTATCACAAGATTAACAATAGACATGAGCATCTCGAAATAAGCTTGGCCACCAAAAACCGCATTCAAGTACCTTCATGGATGTTCGTTTCCCTCCAAAGTGGCCACCACATGCATGTGAGTGACAAAAAGCAAGTATGGATGCAATTTCTGTTTCGGGAATGCACCTTCGAATGACCTGATCTTTGCAATGTTTCCATAAATATGGTTCATCCCATACGTATTGCTTTGCATCATGCTGGAGTTTCTCTCTTTGAGCTTTAGAGAAGCTTGGTGGAAACCTGTTTAGAACAAGGAAATTAACAATATGAGCGTACCAAGGACGAATTTCCTTAAGAGAGAAGAGGGTCTCATCGGGAAATTCTCCTCGGATATCATCTTTGACATGATTGTTTCCTTCATCAAAGACCAAACGGCTAGAGTGATCGGCCACAAAGTTCTCCATGCCTTTCTTGTCCTTGATCTCAACATCAAACTCGCTCAGGAGTAGTATCCATCGAATCAGTCGTGGTTTGGCCTCCTTCTTTGTCATCAAGAACCTAATAGCCGCATGATCGGTGTAAATGATCACCTTGGTACCAAGTAAATATGACCTGAATTTTTTCAAGCGCATAAATGACGGCCAACATTTCTTTTTTGGTGGTGGCGAAGTTGCGTTGGGCATCATTGAGTGTGGTGGATGCATAATAGATCACATGAGATGCTCTTCCCACATTTTGGCCCAAAACGGCCCCGATCGCATAGTCACTAGCATCACACATGATCTCAAAGGGAAGAGACCAATCCGGGGCTTGGATGATAGGAGCGGTTACTAGCTTCTCCTTCAAAGCATTGAAGGCCTTCTTGCAGTCCTCGGAAAAAATGAACTCCACCTCCTTTTGCAAAAGTGTGCATAAAGGAGATGCAATCTTTGAGAAATCTTTGATGAACCTCCGATAGAAACCTGCATGTCCAAGAAATGATCGTATCTCCTTAACGGTGGTAGGATAAGGTAGTGATCGGATAACTTCCACTTTTGCTTTATCCACCTCTATTCCTTTGGATGAGATCACATGGCCTAGGACGATTCCTTCCTCCACCATAAAGTGACATTTTTCAGAGTTTAGAACAAGATTTGATTCTAAACAACTTTTCAAAACAAGAGATAGATGAAGTAGGCATGAATCGAATGAGTCTCCATGGATTGTAAAATCATCCATAAAGACTTCCATAAATAGCTCAACATATTCAAAGAATATTCTCATCATGCATCGTTGGAATGTGGCAAGGGCATTGCAAAGTCCGAATGGCATGTGTCGGTATGCAAAGGTGCCAAATGGACAAGTGAAAGTGGTCTTCTCTTGATCTTCAGGGGCTATAGGCACTTGAAAGTACCCGGAGTAGCCATCAAGAAAGAAATAGAACTTATGCCCGACAAGTCTCTCAAGCATTTGGTCGATGAAGGGTAAAGGAAAGAAATCCTTTCTAGTTACCGCATTGAGTCTACGATAGTCTATACATACCCTCCATCCGTTTTGAATTCAGGTGGGCATAAGTTCTCCATGTTTGTTCTCCACCACCGTGACTCCGGTCTTCTTCGGAACCACTTGGGTTGGGCTAACCCACTTGCTGTCGGAGATGGGGAAGATTATCCCCATTTGGAGTAACTTGATCACCTCCTTTTTGACCACCTCCATCATAGGTGGGTTTAGTCTTCGTTGCGGCTGTCGCACCGGCTTGGCTTCATCCTCCATTAAGATGCGATGCATGCATGTAGATGGACTAATGCCTTTGATGTCGGCTATAGTCCATCCAATTGCTAGTTTATGCTCCTTGAGCACCGCTATCAATTTGCCTTCTTGCTCCACGGTCAATTTGTTTGAGATAATGACCGGTAGTGTCTCGTTTTCCCCCAAGAACACATATTTCAAGTGTTTTGGGAGTGGTTTCATCTCAACTTCGGGTGCCTGCAAAACTGAAGGTAAAGGCTTTTCTTCGGGGATGGTTAGCGGAAATGCCCTAGACCCCGGTGGCATAAGTGGGAGTTGGAAGTGAGTATCCAATTCCACTATCATAGCTTGTGTGTTGGGGGTCAAGGCAAGTTCTGAAGAGTTTTCCCTGAAGTCATTCTCAAGTATACTCAACAATTCGTCCTCTCCATTGATTTCAAAAGTATTTTGTACAAGAGGGTCAACAATATCAATGGCAAATAAAGAATGATTTTCATTTGGATATTTCATGGAGTCATAAATGTTGAATTCAACTTTATCTCCATCAAATTCCATTGTTAAAGAGCCGCTAAATACGTCAATCTTTTCTCTCGCGGTTTTTAAAAATGGCCTTCCTAAGAGGATATGAACCGCATTCTTATCATTCTCCATTTCCAAAACATAAAAGTCAGTGGGGAAAATCAAATTGTCAACCATAACTAGTACGTCTTCGACAATACCTTTAGGGTAAGCATTTGACCTATCCGCAAGTTGAATGACTACTCCGGTTTCATTTAGAGGGCCAAGCTCAAGTGATTTGTATAAAGAGTAAGGAATGACATTAATTGATGCTCCTAAATCGAGCATGGCTTTTGAAAATGTAGTTCCTCCCAGCTTGCAAGATATAGTGAACATGCCCGGATCATTGTATTTCTTTGGGAGTTTCTTTTGAAAAACTGTCGAAACACGTTCACTAACTTGGACTTTTTGTTTTCCATTGAGTCTATGTTTTCTTTTTATTGTACATAGTTCTTTGAAAAATTTTGCAAATCTAGGTACACCCTTTATCAAGTTAAAGAGAGGAATATTTACCTCACATTTGGAGAATGTCTCATAGATGTCCTTGTCCTTCTCCAGCTTTCGCGTTTCCCTTAGAGCCTCGGGGAAGGGTGCTTCAATCTCGGGAATGACCGGTGGTGGGGTTGGGATTTGAACTTCCACCTCCGGTTGAGTTACTTCCACCAGCTCCTCTTCTTCCTCCTCTTCGCCAATGTGGCTCTTTGCCTTCTCCTTGGCAATAACCAACTCCTTGCCACTCCTTAATGTGACTGCATGGGCTTGTTGCCTAGGATTCGGCTCCGTTTGAGATGGTAGCCTTGCCGAATCCTTAGCTTCAAGCATACTCACGGAATTTGAGATTTGGCTGATTTGGCTTTCCAAGTTGTGGATGCTAGAATTTGTTGTTTCTTGGAATTGGACCACACTTTGTTGCATCATTGCCATATTCATGGCAAGTGATCGAATTATGTCTTCGGTGGACATGTTCGAGTTTGAAGTTTGGCCTTGTTGGTTATATTGTGGAGGAGGAAGATTTGATGGTTGAGGAGGTTAAGAGTTTCCGTACCTTAAATTAGGATGATCCCTCCATCCCGGATTATAGGTGTTGCTTTCAGGGTTATACCTCTTTTGATTTTGAAACCCCAAAGCATTGATCTGTTCAAAGTTCTCCTCTTGTAGTGTTGGGCAAGAGTCGGTGGGGTGCCCTTGTGTCGAGCATATGCCGCAGACCTTGACTTCTTGAGTTTTTGGATTTAAGAGAAAATCTTTAACCAAACAAGTCAAGCCGGCTACTTGACTTTCCAACGAGTTGTTGGATTCTGCCGCCATAACTCATTTTGATGACCGCCGATCATAGTGTCTACAATTCTCCGCCAACTCCGAGATAAGGTTTATAGCTTGAGAAGGAGTCTTGTTGACAATTCCCTCTCCACATGCGGCGTTTATCATCCGCCTATCTTCATTGCAAAGACCATCATAGAAGTATAAGATGAGGTCTTGCTCCGAATAGCCGTGATATGGACAGCTTGCACACAGTTTCTTGAATCGTTCCCAATATTCGTAGAACGATTCATCATCCTTTTGCTCCACGTTGCTAATTTGCTTGTTTAGAAAAGAGGAGACAGAGGTAGGATAATACCTTTCCAGGAAAGCTTTCTTCATGGCCGCCCATGTACCTATACTTCCTGAAGGGAGATAGGATAGCCAATCCTTTGCGGTATCCTTTAGAGAAAATGGAAACACCCGCAGTTTGATCTATTCTTCTGTCACACCGTTTGGACACATGCTTGTGAAAACGACGTGAAACTCCAAGAGGTGTTTGTTCGGACCCTCTCCTCTCAGGCCATGGAAGGATGGCAGCAGATGAATGAGCCCATATTTCAGCTCAAACGTATTACCCTCATCAAGTGTAGGGAAGGTAATACACAGTGGTTGTTGATTAAAGTTTGGAGTTGTGAGCTCCCTCAGCGTTCTTGTTTCGAGGGTCATAGTGATTGGCTCTTCGATGTCTGATAGGCACTAGTTGTTAGTGCCTAAGTGTACATTTTTATTATCATTTGTAATATCTATTTACTAGTATTGTGCAAGTTTATAGTTGTTAGCTTACATTTGATTGTAATCATATTTCTAGAATTTTATTGTTTGTTGTAAGTTGTAGTTAGTTTGGCTTTAAGTTTAGGATAGGTTTGGAAGCAAAAAGGATGAAGAAATCCAAGTTTTGTGCAAAACCCGGTCGGGTATGGACTTTACCCGGCCGGGTATGAAGTGACAAAGGAAACTGCTGCAAACTAGCAAATACCCGGTCGGGTATTCCAAATACCCGGCCGGGTATCCGGCATTAGGTGTTGAAAACACCTATAAATAACCCCATTTTCCTTCACTTTTCATCATCCCTTCTTCCATTCTCTTTAGCTCAGTTTAGAATAGCATTTCTTTATATTTTTCTAGCTATGTTTAGCCTCCAAATGAGGAGCTAAACTTCCATTCTTGGTTTTGCTCTTGAAGCTTGTTGATTATTAAAGTTGTGAGTTATTTTCTTAACTTCTTCTCTTGATTATTAATTCTTCCCTTAATCTCTTTCTATATTATTGTTGGAGGGTTGCTAAGTGACGATTAGTTAACGTTCCGACATTAATTACTACTAGAAACGATTAACGAACCGATGGTTAATCGTTGGTGGTTTCATAAGTAAGTAACTTCGGTTTATTAATGCACGGTCGTGGTTGATAAACTTAAGAGGGATCAATTTTGTTGGTTAAACCGAAACCGTTGTGTTAAGGTTATCAATCTCAATTGATTTCATCAAGGAGTTAAAAAGATTGAATGCTACTATTATATCGGTATACAACGTTGTTCTATATTTGATTAATAGTAAGGGTTATTAATGAACGGTCGTTGTTAATAACTACCCTCGATGAATTGGAGATACTCCTCGGTTGAGTATTCGAGAGGGGATAAGTTATAGATATAACAAGGATCGACTAAAATATATCAACAAGTGGAAAGTAGCAAAGCCAAGTCCCTTTTATTCTTGAATTAAACACATATAGGTTGTTCATCTTAGTTTCTTAATTGAATTAAATCACTCAAAACCAAAACCCCCCTTTTAATTACTAGTTTCATAGAAAGAAAATCATTCCTTTCCCTGTGGATACGAACTCTACTACGATATACTACGTATAAGTGTTTAGTGTTGAAATTATTTTGACGCACCATGACAAAGTGCTCGTCAAATTTGGCGCCGTTGCCGGGGAAAGGCAATTAATTTTTCTTTTTATTTTATTTCAAGAAAAATAAAAATAAAATATATAAAGTTTTCTATTTTTGCTGAGCTTTGTTTGAGTATATGGTAAAAACCCGATCCATAAACCAACTCACCTACCAAACAAACCCCGAAATAGAAAAAGCTCTCGAGCGGTTAAAAAATAAATTCTCAAATACCAACTCGGGGGAATCCTCAAGTGCTAGTTCTCAATCTAGCGAGTCCGAGGAGTCAATATCAATGGCTCTTGAAACAAGAACGCTGAGGGAGCTCACAGCCCCCAATCTAAATCAACAACCCTTATGTATCACCTTCCCAACTCTTGATGCGGGTGCTACATTTGAGTTGAAATCTGGACTCATACATCTACTTCCATCCTTCCACGGGCTAAGAGGAGAGGATCCGAATAAACATCTTTCGGAGTTCCACATCGTTTGCACAAGCATGTGCCCGAACGGTGTTACCGAGGAGCAAATTAAGTTGAGGGCTTTCCCATTCTCCCTCAAAGACACCGCCAAAGATTGGATATTCTATCTTCCCTCGGGAAGCATAGACACTTGGGCAGCCATGAAGAAGAGCTTTCTCGAAAGGTATTATCCCGCCTCCATCTCCTCATCTCTAAAGAAACAAATCAGCAATGTGGAGCAAAAAGATGATGAATCGTTCTACGAATTCTGGGAACGATTCAAGAAACTCTGTGCGAGCTGTCCATATCACGGCTACTCGGAGCAAGACCTCATCCTTTACTTTTATGATGGTCTTTGCGATGATGATAGACGGATGATCAATGCTGCATGTGGAGGAGGAATAGTCAACAAAACTCCTTCTCAAGCTAGGAATCTTATCTCGGAGTTGGCCGAAAATTGTAGACACTATGATCGGCGGTCAACAAAGAGAGTCATGGCAGCGGAATCCAACAACTCGTTGGAGAGTCAAGTAGCCGGCTTGACTTATTTGGTTAAAGATTTCCTTTTAAATCCAAAAACCCAAGAAGTCAAGGTCTGCGGCATCTGTTCAACACAAGGGCATCCCACAGATTCTTGCCCAACTTTACAAGAGGAGAACTCCGAGCAAGTCAATGCTTTGGGGTTCCAAGGCCAAAGGAGGTACGATCCTCACGGCAACACCTACAATCCAGGATGGAGGGATCATCCAAATCTAAGGTACGGAAACCCTCAACCCCCTCAACAATCAAACCCTCCCCCTCCTCAACAATATAAACAACAAGGCCAAACATCGAACTCAAGCATGTCCACCGAAGACATGATTCGAGCATTAGCCATGAATATGACTACGATGCAACAAAGTGTGGCCCAATTTCAAGAAACCACAAAGTCTAGCATCCACAACTTGGAAAGCTAAATGAGCCAAATCTCAAATGCCGTGAGTAGGCTAGAAGCTAGGGATTCGGCAAAACTCCCATCTCAAACGGAGCCGAATCCGAGGCAACAAGCTCATGCGGTCACTTTGAGAAGTGGCAAAGAATTGGTTATGGCTAAGGCAAAAGCAAAGAGCCATGTGGGAGAAGAGGAGGAGGAGATCTTGATGCCAAGCACAAACCCTCAAAATGAAGAGGAAAAAGAGGAGGAGATCACACCTCAAAGAAAGTTCCCACCGCTCAACTCATATGAGCCAGTGCCACCTTTTCCGGAGGCTCTCAAGGATAACCGGAAATACAACAATGACAAAGACATCTATGAGACCTTCAGCAAATGTGAGGTAAATATCCCTCTTCTCAATTTAATAAAAGGTGTTCCTAGGTTTGCAAAGTTTTTAAAAGAACTTTGCACAATTAAAAGGAAACACAAGTTGAATGGCAAGCATAAAATCCAAGTAAGTGAAAGAGTGTCGGCCGTTTTTCAAAAGAAACTGCCTAAAAAGTATAGTGATCCGGGAATGTTCACTATACCATGTAAACTTGGAAATTCTAGTTCTTCTAGGGCTATGTTAGATTTGGGTGCATCAATCAATGTCATCCCATATTCTCTATATAAGTCCCTAGAACTAGGACCTTTACATGAGACGGGGGTCGTTATCCAACTTGCCGATAGATCCAATGCCTACCCAAAAGGTGTGGTAGAGGATGTTCTCGTCATGGTGGATAATTTAATCTTTCCCGCTTATTTTTACGTTCTTGAAATGGAGAACGATAAAAATGCAGTCCCAATTTTACTAGGCAGACCTTTTTTGAAAACGGCGAAGGAAAAAATTGACGTTTTTAGTGGAGTGTTAACCATGGAGTTCGATGGTGAAAAAGTCGAATTTAATATCTACGACTCCATGAAATACCCCACTGACAATCACTCTCTATTTGCGATTGACACTTGCGACACTTGGGTCCAAGATGTATTTGAAATTGAGGGAAAGGATGAAGTACTAAGCTCAATAGAAAACGACATAGAGGATTTTACATTGGAATACTCTATGTCAAATAACATGAAGGTTATGGTGGCGGAGTTAAATCAACTCCCACTTTTGCCACCGGGCTCTAAAGCCCTCCCACTAACCATTCCAAGCGAGAAGCCGCTACCATCTGTTTTACAGGCACCGGAGGTGGAATTAAAACCACTCCCTGAAAATATGAAGCATGTGTTCTTGGGTGAAAATCACACCCTACCGGTGATTATTTCAAATGCCCTGTCCCAAGAACAAGAAGAAAGATTGATCGCGGTCTTGAAAGAATATAAATTGGCCATTGGATGGTCTATTGCCGACATCAAAGGCATTAGTCCATCCACATGCATGCAAAGGATCTTGCTCGAAGACGAGGCCAAAGCGGTGAGACAACCGCAACGAAGATTGAACCCACCCATGATGGAGGTGGTGAAAAAGGAGGTGATCAAAGTGCTTCAAATGGGAATCATCTTTCCCATTTCCGATAGCAAGTGGGTGAGTCCTACTCAAGCGGTGCCAAAGAAGACCGGAGTAACGGTCATTGAAAACAAGGATGGCGAGATGGTGCCCACCCGAGTTCAAAACGGGTGGCGAGTTTGCATTGACTACCGAAGACTCAATTCGGTGACCAGAAAAGACTTCTTTCCATTGCCTTTCATTGATCAAATGCTAGAGAGGTTAGCAGGGCACAAGTTCTATTGTTTTCTCGATGGTTACTCCGGGTATTTCCAAATACCAATAGCCCCGGAGGACCAAGAGAAAACAACCTTCACATGTCCATTTGGCACTTTTGCCTACCGACGAATGCCCTTGGGATTATGCAACGCACCGGGCACCTTTCAAAGGTGCATGATGAGCATATTTTCAGAATTTGTGGAGGTATTCATGGAGGTCTTTATGGATGATTTTACAATCCATGGGGACTCTTTTGACTCTTGCCTCTATCACCTCACTCTTGTGCTAAAAAGTTGCATTGAATCCAACCTTGTGCTGAACTCTGAAAAATGCCACTTCATGGTAGAACAAGGGATTGTTCTTGGGCATGTGATCTCATCAAAGGGGATCGAGGTGGACAAAGAAAAGATTGATGTGATTCAAACGCTCCCTTACCCCACAAATGTACGGGACATCCGCTCTTTCCTTGGTCACGCCGGCTTCTATAGGAGATTCATCAAGGATTTCTCAAAAATCTCATCTCCTCTATGCAAACTTTTACAAAAGGAGGTGGAATTTAATCTAAACGATGAATGCAAAGAGGCTTTTGACACTTTGAAAGCAAGATTGGTGACTGCCCCAATCATACAGGCCCCCGACTGGTCTCTTCCTTTTGAGATCATGTGCGACGCAAGTGACTATGCGGTGGGGGCTGTTTTGGGCCAGAAAGTTGGAAGAGCCTCCCATGTCATCTACTACGCCTCATCAACCCTCAACGAAGCCCAAAAGAACTATTCCACCACCGAGAAGGAAATGCTAGCGGTGGTTTTTGCTTTGGAAAAGTTTCGTTCCTACCTTTTTGGAACAAAAGTTATTGTCTACACCGACCATGCCGCTCTTCGATTCCTTATGACAAAGAAAGAAGCCAAACCAAGACTCATTCGATGGGTCCTTCTATTGAGTGAGTTTGATGTGGAAATCAAAGACAAGAAAGGAGCGGAGAATTTGGTGGCCGATCATTTAAGCCGCCTCATTCCTCACAAAGACATCGAAGACCTCCACACAAATCTCATCAAAGGAGAATTCCCGGACGAAACTCTCTTCTCCATCAAATTCACACAACCATGGTACGCAAATATCGTGAACTTCCTCGTTTCCGACAAATTTCCTCCACAACTCTCAAAATCTCAAAAAGAAAAATTAAGAATGGATTCAAGACTCTATGTGTGGGATGACCCATATTTGTGGAAGCATTGTAAGGATCAAATAATCCGAAGATGCATCCCTGAATATGAGATAGCCCACATCATAGAGTTTTGTCACTCTTATGCTTGTGGAGGACATTTCGGTCCGAAACGAACATCAATGAAGATACTTGAAAGTGGTTTTTGGTGGCCGAGTCTATTTCGGGATGCACAAGGATTTTGTCAATCTTTTGACAATTGCCAAAGACCGGGCAACATTTCCAGGAGGAACGAGATGCCACAAAACCCCATGCTTTTCTGTGAGATTTTCGATGCATGGGGTATCGATTTCATGGGACCCTTCCCAAATTCCCAAGGTAACATATACATCCTTCTTGCAGTAGACTACGTCTCCAAATGGGTGGAGGCCAAAGCAACAAAAACTGATGATGCCAAGGTGGTGGCTGCTTTTCTCAAATCACACATATTTTCAAGGTTCGGGGTCCCTCGAATTTTAATAAGCGATCGAGGCACACATTTTTGTAATAAAATTGTGGGATCCCTACTGAAAAGATATGGTGTGACTCACAAAATTTCTACAGCCTACCACCCTCAAACCAATGGCCAAGCGGAAACCTCAAACAGGGAGTTGAAATCTATACTCCAGAAAACAGTGAACCCGAACCGAAAGGATTGGAGTATACGCATTGATGATGCGCTATGGGCATACCGAACCGCCTACAAAACCCCAATCGGTATGTCTCCTTATAGACTTGTGTTTGGGAAAGCATGCCACTTCCCTGTAGAGCTCGAACACAAGTCCTATTGGGCGGTTAAAGAATTCAACCTCAATCTTGACGAGGCCGGTGTACATAGGAAGCTCCAATTACAGGAATTGGAAGAACTTCGCCTGGATTCTTATGACAATGCAGAAATATACAAGAGAAAGACGAAGGAGTGGCATGATAAAATGATCATACGAAAAGACTTTAAACTTGATGAAAAAGTCCTCCTATTCCAATCACGCCTTCGTCTATTTCCGGGAAAGCTGAGATCCCGTTGGACCAGACCATACAAAGTGATCAAAACATATCCACACGGGGCGGTGGAAATTCAGGACCTGGAGACGGGAGAGTTGCTGAAAGTGAACGGACAGAGACTAAAACCCTTCTTTGAGGGTTTTCAACCCAAAAACGTGGAAGTCGTAGACCTTTCTGAACCGGTCTACGAATGAGGAACAACAGAAGATGTCGTCGAGCCACGACGTTAAATAAAGCGCTTCTTGGGAGGCAACCCAAGCAAGGTACGTTTACTTATTTTATTTTACCTTTACATTTTTTTTTCAAAAAAAAATTGAGTAAAACCCGCCCGGGTATATCCCATACCCGGTCGGGTACCGGCACAAAAGGGGAATACCCGGGCAACTCATCCACCGGGTAAAAAATGAAAAAATCAAAAAAATAATGAAAAACCCGACCGGGTATGTAGAAAACCCGACCGTGTTTTGGCATTTTTTCGCCCCTGGGAGCTACTGTCAAGCGTACCCATTCGGGTATCAACCAAAAAACCGGTCGGGCATAAAAAATAAAGGAAAGGCATAAAATAGCCTAATACTCGACCGGGTATTACGAAAACCCGACCGGGTATATAGCTAAAAAAGTTTCTGCCTACGGGAAAATCGAATACCCATTCGGGTATCACGAAATACCCGGCCGGGTATTTGTGCGAAAGAGTTTCTTTTTACGAGATTTCTTCCCCAAATCCTCCCCCAACCTCCATCTTCTTCTTCTCTCCCAAACAACAAACCCCCCAAACCTCCATAGCCAAACGTCCCAAGCTCCAAATCCATCCCAATCATCCACCAAAATTCCAAATAAACTCCATTATCTTCCTCCCCACATCATCCCCTCCATTTCTACACCCACAAAAACCACCACATACCCCAAAATCCCCAAATCCGAAAACCCTATCCCAAAATACTCAAGGTCCGATTTTCCCTCAAATTAACCCAAACCTAACCTCATTTCTTCTTCCCCACATCATTCTCTACACCTCCACACCCTCAAAAACACCCAATTCTCAAAGAGTTCGAATTTTTCACTCCACCAAGTTCCAAGTCCGAAATTCCAACCCTCAAGTCCAAGAAAAAGTTAACTATGGCACCAAAAAGGACTAAAGCATCTTCCTCCAACTCAAATGCTCCAATTCCACAAGTTCCGGGGTATGAAAGCATCGAATTCACATCTAGGGCTCATCACAAGAAATTCCTCACCCAACTCGACCGAGAGGTACATTCAACCCGATTTCTTTGTCATGAAACATTAAGAGCATTAATGTTGTATGATATGATGTTAGAATTGTGCACCAACATAGGACTTACTACATTGTTCAATATGTCCTATAATATCTACAAAAGAATTATGTATGAGTTCCTAGCATCGGTTGAATTTACTGAGGATATAGAGGACACCTATGAGAGCAAACTCATGTTTCGGTATAACAACATACCAAGAACTTTAACGAAACGTGAGTTTGCCGAGCTATTTGGTCTACCGGTTTTAGGTGTGGAGGAAAGAAAGGTGAGAATTGATAAGACCATTGTGCATGATTTGTGGCGAAGAATGACAGGGGTTAGGGTGTTTAAATCTTCACATATGCATGTTACACATGTTCAACACCCTACCCTTCGAATCGCACTGAAATGGGTTTGGGTATGATGTCTTTGGGAGGCCAAATAGTCATCAAACAAGGATTAGTGAATTGGCCATTCTTGCTTTGGGTATCTTCCCAGAAGCTCCTAGATTAGATCTTGCTTCATGTTTGTGGGACCATCTAAAAAATGAATGTGAAGATATGGGTGACATTTTCATAGGAGGGTACATACATCATATATGTACCAAATTTGGCTATTGTGCAAATAGACAAGTTCAAGATTGGAATTTCCTTAATCTTAAGTTTCTACTCACTGCACATGACTTGAGTCACTCCCACACCATTGGGACCACAGCATTTTACCATTGGATCGTAAATCCCTCACCCACACAACTTTTTACAATCCCCTCCGATGAACTTCCCAACATCTTTAACCATCAACTCGGGGATAGGAGACACCTTTGCCTACCCGGAACTACTCCTGACCACTATCTTTATGACATCCCTCAACTTGAGCCACCACCCAGTCCCGAACAACCACAAGAAGAGCCACAACCCGATCCCCAACCCCCTCAATACACCCCCTTTGAACAACAAATGCTTGCCGGTATACAACAACTCAATCTTAACCAAACGGAAATGAACACACGCATTGACGATCTCTACAGTGCGTACCAAAGGGTGGAAGATGATCAAAGATGGGCCTTCGGGCCTATGTACGCATATTTTGACCAGCAAGGGTACTTTTCCCACATGCCCACTCCAGTCCAACATCCTACATGGTATGACCCCTCACATTGGGGTAATTTCGGAGGATCTAGCTCCGGAAGAGATGAACAAGCTGGCAGTGATGGTGTTGACAGGGATTTCGGAGGTGGTAATGGCGGATATGGCGGCAGCTCAGACACAAATGATGATGAATATCCATATACAGGCGGTTTTCATGACTACTATGGTCAGGGTGGATTCTTTGATGGAGGAGATGCGGGCGGGCACTAGGGGCAGTGCCATGAACTAGCTGGGGGGAGAACTATTCTGGTATGCTCCCATTTCATACTCTTTATTCTTGCTATAAAAAAAATATAAAAAAAGGAAGAAAGCTTGTTAGGTTGAAAACCCAAAAAGGGCAACTTAAGCAAAATAAAAGCAAACAAAAGAAGAGTGAGTTGGGGAGAATTAAAAAGGAAAATGTGGGAAGCTGGGATGAAAACCCGAAAGGGCACCTAGGCAAAATGAGAGAATGAGAGAAAGTATTTCTTTTATATTTGCAGGATCCTAAGGGTACACATGAGGAACAAAAGAAGAGGAACCCAATGATGCTGAAGACCTTTTATTCATGTGTTTTGATCATTGAAACATTCTTTTATGTTGATTTTCAAAAACACTTGTGAATGGTTGTAATTGCTACAATTGTTGGTTTGGAAACTTCATGGACAGGATTCGTTTTACTCGAGACGAGTAAAAGTTCAAGTGCGGGGGTGTTTGATAGGCACTAGTTGTTAGTGCCTAAGTGTACATTTTTATTATCATTTGTAATATCTATTTACTAGTATTGTGCAAGTTTATAGTTGTTAGCTTACATTTGATTGTAATCATATTTCTAGCATTTTATTGTTTGTTGTAAGTTGTAGTTAGTTTGGCTTTAAGTTTAGGATAGGTTTGGAACCAAAAAGGATGAAGAAACCCGAGTTTTGTGCAAAACCCGGTCGGGTATGGACTTTACCCGGCCGGGTATGAAGTGACAAAGGAAACTGCTGCAAACTAGCAAATACCCGGTCGGGTATTCCAAATACCCGGTGTTGGTCCCGGTTGTACTGGATACAGTCTAGAGGGGGGGGGGTGAATAGACTGTATTGGTTTTTAGCTTTTTAAACTAAGTACCAGATTTTACAGAATAGCCTGTTCTGTTGACAGAACAGACTGGCAGCGGATGGGGTTCTTGTAGGGAGTTCTGTTGATTTAGCCTCAGAGAAGCAAAGGCAGTAGGCCTTCTGTTAACTCGTAGGACAAGTTCTGCTGAACACAGATACCAAGTCTGAGGAGTTAGACAGTTCTATCTAAGTGCAAATATTAAAGCAGTAAGTAAATGACACCAGGGATTTTTATAGTGGTTCAAGGAACAACTTGTTCCTCTAGTCCACTGTTCCACTAAGCTGTAAAAACTTCCGTTTACAAAACCTTAGTCCTAGCACTTAAGAAGCACTCCACGTCTTCTTCAAGCCTAGATGTCTCCTGGGATGCACTGCCTGGCTTCCTTTAAGACTGGTCCTTTCACTGAGCTTCCTGGAAGTATCACCACTTCACTACTCAAGTTACTTGGACGTCCTTCTTGTAGCAAGAAGAGTTTCTGTTAACACAGGGGTTCCTCCAACTAGCTTCGTTACAAATGATTTGTATGTGATGAGCTTGAAGAGTTGAAGAACACTTGGAACTTTTCTTGAGTTGGAAAAAGTATTTTTCCAACTTCTGCCTTCTCTTGTAGAAGATAATAAGTTTGAATCTCAAGGAGGCTTTTTGCTTTTCAGAGTTTGAATATCTTGTATGAAGAGTTGTAGCAATGGTTAGCAAAAGTTGCAAAGTTATTCGGTTGTTCTTCGTAGTGTATCTTTTATACTGAGGTTGTCTTCCCGTTGGAGGAGTAGGAGGACAACTGCATTTAATGCGCGAGCAATTGACTTGACCAGTAGGACCCGGTAAAGTTGGCGGGTTACTATTTTGGGATAAAGTAATCCTGACATTGCGGCCAATCATCTGCAATTACTCCACGGAGCATGGGGAGCATTAAATGAGCATTTAATGCTAGCACTGTAGCTTTTCCGTTCAATACTCCTAGCCGTTGAAGGAATCTTTCAGTTGATTTCCTGGCTTTGTGGAATTCTTCCAAGTGCCAGGCCTTCTGGTGTCTTTAGCAGAGAACTGATCAGAGAAGGTCTTGAGCACTTCTGTTGATAGTAGCTTACAGAGAACCAAGAGGGTTTCTGTCAAACTAAAGGGTAACAGGGACTCTGAGGTTTTCTGTTCCTTAACAGAGAGCCAAAATCTTCTGTCAGGAGGTCTTCTGGTAGAGAGGCCTTCTGGTAGTCGATTATGCTAAGAACTTTACAAAGGAAAATTCTAATACATAATTTCTAAAGGGGTACTTTAAAGTCCTAATTAATATAGCATCATCAAAATCTAATTACAATTATTCCTTACACCCGGCCGGGTATCCGGCATTAGGTGTTGAAAACACCTATAAATAACCCCATTTTCCTTCACTTTTCATCATCCCTTCTTCCATTCTCTTTAGCTCAGTTTAGAATAGCATTTCTTTATATTTTTCTAGCTATGTTTAGCCTCCAAATGAGGAGCTAAACTTCCATTCTTGGTTTTGCTCTTGAAGCTTGTTAATTATTAAAGTTGTGAGTTATTTTCTTAACTTCTTCTCTTGATTATTAATTCTTCCCTTAATCTCATTCTATATTAATGTTGGAGGGTTGCTAAGTGACGATTAGTTAACGTTCCGACATTAATTACTACTAGAAACGATCAACGAACCGATGGTTAATCGTTGGTGGTTTCATAAGTAAGTAACTTCGGTTTATTAATGCACGGTCGTGGTTGATAAACTTAAGAGGGATCAATTTTGTTGGTTAAACTGAAACCGTTGTGTTAAGGTTATCAATCTCAATTGATTTCATCAAGGAGTTAAAAAGATTGAATGCTACTATTATATCGGTATACGGCGTTGTTCTATATTTGATTAATAGTAAGGGTTATTAATGAACGGTCGTTGTTAATAACTACCCATGATGAATTGGAGATACTCCTCGGTTGAGTATTCGAGAGGGGATAAGTTATAGATATAACAAGGATCGACTAAAATATATCAACAAGTGGAAAGTAGCAAAGCCAAGTCCCTTTTATTCTTGAATTAAACACATATAGGTTGTTCATCTTAGTTTCTTAATTGAATTAAATCACTCAAAACCAAAACCCCCCTTTTAATTACTAGTTTCATAGAAAGAAAATCATTCCTTTCTCTGTGGATACGAACTCTACTACGCTATAGTACGTATAAGTGTTTAGTATTGAAATTATTTTGACGCACCGTGACAAAGTGCTCGTCAATGTCGCTAGAATGAGAACTAGCACTTGATGATTCCTCCGAAGAAGTATTTGGAAATAAATTCCTAAACCTTTCGAAGGCTTGTTCTGTTTCGGGCTTTTGTTTGGTAGGTGATTTGGTTTATAGATCGGTGTTTAACCATATACTCAAAGCTCAGAAATAGAGAAATAAACACTCTTTATATTTTTGTTTAATATTTTTTGTGATTTTTCTTGAAATGAAATAAAAGAAAAATTAATTGCCTTTCCCCGGCAACGGCGCCAAATTTGACGTGCACTTGTCGTGAGGTGCACTCAAAATAATTTATCAATACAACACTAATACGTAGTATAGTGAAGTAAGGTTCGTATCCACGGGGAAAAGAATACTTTTCTTCTATATAAGTAGTAACAAGGGGGGTTTAGATTTGTTTGATTTAAAAACACTAAGATGAACAACCTATATGAGTTTGATTAATAGATGTGGTGGCTTGGTTTTGCTTTTATCCACTTAATGAAATGTTCGTCGATCCCGGTTATATCTTTAACTATCTTCCTCTCGAATACTCAATCGAGGAGTATATCCAGTTCATCGAGGGTAGTTATTAATAACGAGATGCGTTCATTAATAAAACTTTATATCGAGTCAATATAGAACAAGCGCTGTATATTAACTTGATAGTAGCAATAAACTTAAGATGAAAACGATTGAGATTGATAACCTCAACACAAGCGGTTTATTGGTTTAATCAATATAATTAATTCCCCTTGGCATATTAACCATGAGATGCATGCATTAATATTCCAAGTTTACTACCGTTGAAAGAACCGGATTAATAACAAGCGTATCAACCGATTGATTCTAGTAATAATTAATATGAGAAACAAAACTAGTTGATACTTTATGTAATGTTTAAAATATTAACATGAAATATGAATAGGAATCAATTAATACTCAAGGAAGAATATTAAAGAAAATAACTCACAACTTACAAATTCATTAAGCTTCAAAGTAGCAAAACCAAGATGGAAGAGTTTAGCTCCTCATTTGGAGACTAAACATGATGAAAAATATAAAGAAAGAACTATTCTATACTGAGCTTGGATGTACAAAGGAATTAGATATTCATCTGTGAAGGAAAGGGGGTGTATTTATAGGCTTTTGGGATGGGATTCGGGTACTCGATCGGGTATATACATGGTACCCGATCGAGTATGTGTGTAATACCCGGTTCGAGGTATACTCGATCGGTTTCAGGCTATTTTCCACAGGTATACCCGATCGGGTATATGTTTATACCCGGTCGAGTATGCTTAGAAAGTGGTATTCGAGCCATACTCGACCGATCTTCGTTTAAAACTCAAAGGCATACCCGATCGGGTATGTCGGTCTACCCGATCGGGTATAGACATTAAATCGTGGCCGAAATCCTCCCGGGATGTTCCCTTGTCTTCGGATCTGATCCGATTTGAAGTTTCAACCTAATACCCGATCGAGTATAGGTGATACTCGACCGAGTATAGACCAAAATTCAGGATCCTTCTTTTGTCTTCAAATTTTGCACCTTCTTTCCACTTTTTGGGTTCACCAACTGTACTTTGAGTGATCAAGACCTGTTTGAGCTCAGAATATACCTAATTTAAACTATTTACAAGAATTTAACAAACTAATCTATTACACCAAAAGTGTGTAATTTCCAAAGTAAAGATCAAGCCAAACTAATTAAAAACACAAACAAACATATGGAACTTACAAATGTATCAAGCGTTGAATGAGGATGTATTGTTCTCTCATAGTTATTGATTCAATATTGTTAATTCAATGGTTGGTTCTCTTTAGTTATTGAATAGTCCCTTTGCAAGAAAGGATTGGAACATTGCTACCGTTAGGTTGATGTTGCTTTTGTACTTTGGATTTTTATGATCAGGTGATTCTCTAATGCTTGAAGTTCATGTGCCAGCACTATCACACCATCATAATATCAGATGGAGAGCGATCAATTCTTCCTCACTTATTTCTTCTTCATGGTCAACAAAATGCTTCAATCGACACGTTGTCAACGAAATCATCATAGACAAACCTCAATACTTCAATCGATCCGGGAATAGTATTTAAATAAACTGTGTTGTATATTCATTCACCTCGACAAATTTATTGGATTAAATATTTTAGAGCCTAAACAAAATGAGCACAACTACTCTCCCAAAAAATCAAATTACAACTATGATTAGATATTTGAATTCGTTTTTTGTGTTTAAATTCATGTACTCTAACTCAGGATGTCGTGTTTTAGGCAAATTCATTTCTTAAAGAATATGAAAGAATTATTGCCAGGATGGTTTTATTACAAGTAAACTTATTTCCAAACCTGATTTGATTGAAACAAAAAAGGAACATTACCTGAATTATAAGGCATATTGATTGTCTTATATGTGTATGAAATTCCAGGTTAGTTAATTATTCTTGAATTCCCTATTGATTATTTTGAAGCAGAAGTAAACACAAGACAAAACTATACAAAGTATTATTTTGAAGCAGAAGTAAACACAAGACAATATATGTTTGATTTTATTCATTTATTCTTGGGATTCTTAACAAATTTGTCACAATTAAACAAAACTTTAAGGCAGAATAGCATTATTAAAAACATGTTTAATATTCTGGATTTCATACTTTGTTATTAGTGATCAGTTTGAAAAAAAAACAGGTTTGATGTTTAATGTTTAGAAACAAACTGCTCATAAACAACATGTTTAAAAACAATGTTTTTATGATTTATCATATGTTTAGAAACAATTTCCCTTTGAGCTTGATATGCTTTGTTTTGAAAGCTATATCAGTTAATAATTTATGAGTATTTTAGTTAATAGTTATTTTATACTTTCAGCTACTAGATTAGAATATTGAGTACTTCTTTTGATGTCTACTTTTGGTAGTGTTTCAAGTAAACTCTGAAACTTATATGATGCTGGAGAGCATTTACAATAGGTTTCATCTCATTTTCCTGCCCATCAAGCCATTTCATAACATATTTTCCAAATTTAGTTTTAGTTTATTAAACGAGGTACATTGTTTCCATCCATATTTTATAATATATGCAGTTTGGATAGACTTTTTTGAAGGATGGGTTTCCTACCTATCAATCCATTTCATAACATATTTCTAACTTTAGTTTTAAGGTAATCAACGGGGTACATTTTTTCATCCATATTTTAATCTCCTAGCTGCGGCCATTGCATTTTGGGGGCAAAATATTTGGTCAGAGTTCAAAGTTTTGCATTTTCGTGGTGCTTTTCATTGTTTTACCTTTGAACTCAACATGAATTTTCTCTTTTAGGTGTATGCTCTTGATGGAGTATATGGCTCAGGGACCCCCGACCCACATACTTCCACTGCCGCAATCAGGCTCAACAGGCCTAAACGGGCCAAGCCCAGCAAGATGGAGCCCTAAGCAGCCCACAATACACAAAGGGGTGCCTTCGGCCCCATGGCCGAAGGCTACCAATGACATAATCAAGCTCAGAGACATCGTAGGAGAACAAGACTTGAAAACCGAGCCTTCGACACTTGGAGCTCTCGGCACCGCGAGGCCCCCGGTACGAAGAGCCTTCGGTTTGTCATCTGCCGCCGAAGGCATCCTCCTCGACAGAAAATCCTCTCCACATACGCCTGAATCACCGTACCAAGTACCATGTCACATCCAACCACCGCATTTAATGCGGCCACATGCAAATGCCGGTGCCACCCTGATTGAGGTGACCCTCGGCCGTCAGATGCTTGACACGTGTCCCTGTCTAGCATTTATTGCTGCTATAAATAGCAGCCCCTTTTCCCATTGTAAACCACAACTTAAACACTCATTCTATATTCGAACTCCTTATCTCTCTTACTTATTTGCTCTGACTTCTCTCTAAGTTATTCTCCGCAATAACCCCTCGGATAAGCTACCCCCCGGGTACACTATCCATCATTTGGTGCTTTCATTGAGAGGTCGAACACTCAAGTAAGAAACCCTCCCCTTCATAAAACACAAAAAACCTATCAAAATGGTGAGAGCAACTTGTGCCCAATCCAAGACTCATGAGGACAGGAACCTGGCCCTCGGCGACGTCGACGCCCCCGAAGCCTCTAACAGGGCTCCCGAGGGCGGCACCCTCGTTGGGTTGGAACAGACGGCTGTCGACCTGCGCCTTCAGTTCTAACAGAATGCCCCTGATGCCCGCCTCGGCATCGAGGCCAAAAGGAAGGACCGGAGCGAAAACCAAGTCAGCCCTCCGGTCCTCACTATCGACGTGCAGCCGGCATTCTCCGCCTTCATCCAAACACTCACCCAAAATCCAGGTGCCTTTGGCACTCTGGTGCCCCTTCAACCACAGGTCGAGGAGAACGCTCTACCTCTCCCGCGTCCACCCCCTTCGTGAACCCTACCCCTCGGGTTGGGAACGACGAAGGGGTCGTGGCTCAAGACACTACCTCCCAGGAAGTCCAATCCCGGGACCGCCATGGCGCAAACAAGAAAAGGCCCAGGACCTCCACCCTCGAACGGCTCGGAGGGGGGCAAGACCGCTGAGGGGTCCAAGACCGCCTCGATGGAAAGGCGTTCCAAAGACCCCAAGAGAGCGGGGGATCCGTTTCAAGGGCAGATGAAATACATCTCCCGCAGGACAAAGGCAAGGGACTACTCCATGCCGACGACACCAGGCACCAGATCAACCAAGCCCACTCGGCCCGTGTCCGTTCGCGGGGGGCGGAGGCCCTCCCGAAGGACCCCAGGGATGAGATCATCGCGGCCCTCCAACGCCGCCTTGATGAAATGGAGGCCCGCCAGGCCAACACAATCGCTTCCGCCTCACAGGCGGACCCCAAATACGCCGCCATGCTAGCAAAGATGGAGGAGATGCAAAGAAAATTTGCCGAAGGCTCCGGGGAACCCGTCATCCAACTCCGAACTCGGACGCCGTTTACCCCACGGGTATTGGCAGCCCAAATTCCGGGGAAGTACCAAGGGCAACCCATCAAGCCCTATGAAGGAAAAACTGACCCCCAGAAGCACTACAACAGGTATCAAAACAACATGATGATGATGGGGGCATCGGATGAATATTTATGCCGTTGGTTCTTTTCCACTTTGGAAGGACCGGCGTATGAATGGTTCAACCGGTTGCCCGAGGGCAGCATTGATTCGTGACAAGAACTCGCCTAGCGTTTCTTGACACAATTTACGGGAAGGCACTGGTCCAAGAAGCACTTCTCCCACCTACTCACAATAAGGCAACACAAGGAGGAGACCCTTCGGGACTTCCTTGAGCGCTGGAGGCTGGAGATGGACAAAGTCGATGGCGCCGACGATAGGACCCTCATGGCCCTCCTACAGACGGTCCTCCGTATCGGGAACTTCTCAAGGAGCCTCATTATCGAGCCTCCGCGCAACTATATAAAGGCTCTCCATCGAGGAGACCGATACGCAGAGGCCGAGGAGGTGGAAAGATCCCATCGGAACCCCGATCAACAACACCCCAAGGCAGATGACAGAAAAAACCGGGGGTCGGGGGCTCCATTCCATCAATCTAAAGGACCGGCCTCCTCGGGTGATCACCCCTGGCACGGCCAAGCCAAACCCGGGGGAGGCTACAAGAATAACCCGAAGGCTTGGGCATAGCACATCCTCTTGGAACACCCTCGGACACCCCTAACGCATCCCGTCAGCGTCATCCTTGACTTCGCCGAAGAGAGGGGCCTCGTGGAGCGCGACTCCCGCGCACCCTTGGAGGTATATACCGTCAACCACAATGAACCGTACTGTCGCTTTCATCGTAATCAAGGGCACATAACCGATGACTGCCACCAGCTGAAGGCAGCCATCGAGTGGCTTATACAGGCGGGCCATCTGTCCCAATTTGTCAGGGGCCCTCAGCCTCAAGGGCCCCCGCGAGGACCACAGGCGAGGGCAAACGCCTGGATCAACCCAAATACCATTCCCCTCGGAGATCCAAACAACAACAAGAGGGAGATCGGGAACCTGGATGAAGAAGAGGGGTACAACCAGTTCCAAGAAAAGAAACACCACATCCACATGATCACCGGCGGCAACACGGGGGAGACTCCACGAGCCAAAGGAAGAAGTGGGCACAATCCCTTTATGTTGGGGAAGTATCTCATATGCCCCCCGTAAAACGATTGAGGGAGGAACCCATCATATTCACCAACGCAGATCTCCCCCTGGTTTCCTCCCTTCACAGGGATGCGCTGGTAATACAAAGTGAGATCAATGACACCATGATCCACCGAACTTACGTTCATACAGGCAGCTCCGTCAACGTAATGTACCTCAGCACTTTCAAGGAGCTGCATCTGGAGAGGGGAGTCCCTTCGGCCCATCCGAACCCATCTGTCCGGCTTCACCGGAGATACTATTGATTCTGAGGGGGTCATAACCCTCCCGGTGCTATTCGGAGACGGGATCCATAGGGCCAAGCTCGAAGTGGAGTTCGTCGTCGTCAACATTGACTGCGCCCACAACATCATCCTCGGCCGCCCCGTCCTTGAGAACCTGGAGGCTATCATCTCCATGAGGGGGAACCAAAAGCTCGCCCGTGCCTGCTATCTTTAGATAACGAAGAAGGTTAGTAAGAATGAGTTCCGGTTAGACACCATCACCGGGACTGTTGAGGAAGAAGAGAAGAGGCCGAGGGTCGAACTAGCTGAGGAAGTAGAAGACTTTGCGCTTGATCCGGCCAAGCCGGAGAGAGTCATGAAAATCGGAGCCAAGCTCCCCGAAGACTTGAAGGCCGGCATTACGGATGCCCTCCGCGCCTACTCCATTGTTTTTGCATGGGGGGCGGAGGATATGCCCGGAATCAGTCGAAGGGTCATCACCCACCGCTTGTCGGTGGCCCCTTCCTCCAAACCTGTGCAATAGAGAAGAAGGCCCCTCTCGGCCGAAAGGAGGGATTTTGTGAAGAAGAAAGTCACCACGCTCCTCTCCATCAAACACATCAAGGAGGTGAAATACCTCTCATGGTTGGCCAATGTAGTCCTTGCACAGAAACCGCCCACATTCCGCATGTGTGTGGACTACACGGATCTCAATAAGGTGTGCCCTATGGACCCTTTCCCTCTGCCAAATATTGACCAATTGGTGGACGAGATGGCGGGGTGTGAAATCATGTCTTTCCTCGACGCCTTTCGTGGATATCACCAGATTTTCATGCACGAGGAAGACGCTGAAAAAACAGCCTTCATGACTCCCGAAGGCATTTCTGCTACCCTGTCATGGCCTTTGGCCTTAAGAACTCGGGCGCCACTTATACCCGGATGGTGGCCAGGGTATTTCAAGCCGTCCTAGGACGCACCATGGAGGCCTATGTTGACGACATGATCGTCAAAAGCGAACAATCATCAAGCCATGCCAACGACCTTCGGGAGATCTTCGCCATCATGCAAAAATTCAACCTTCGGCTAAACCCGAAGAAATGCACCTTCGGCGTACAAGGTGACATGTTCTTGGGCTATATGGTGAGCCGAAGGGGTATTGAGGCCAACCCCGAGAAAATTCAGGCCATCATCAATATGGAGCCCCCACGCAACGTGGAGGATGTTCATAGGTTGACGAACCGCCTGGCAGCCCTCAACCGCTTCCTTTCCAATTCAGCAGAAAAGGCCCTCCCCTTCTTCCAAGTCATGAGAAAGACGGCCGACTTCCAATGGACAACGGAGTGTCAAGAGACCTTCGAAGAATTGAAAAGGTACCTGTCTTCACCCCCTGTGCTCTCTAAACCCAAGGTAGGGGAAACCCTATACCTCTATCTTGGCGTCAGCTCCGCTGCCATCAGCTCAGTGCTAATTCGGGAGGAAGACGGCATCTAGCACGCCATCTTCTATGTTAGCAAAACCCTCAGGGAGGCGGAACTCAGATACTCCCTTGTGGAAAAAACGGTGCTAGCTATTTTTTGGACCGTGAAAAAGCCGAGCCATTACTTCCAAGCCCATCCAGTTCAAGTGAAAACACACCAACCCCTCGACGCCCTCATGAGGAGCCCTACCGCTCCTCTAGAATGGTGAAATGGACCATCTTCCTCAGCCAATACAACATTGACATCCGTCTGAGGCCTGCCATAAAGGGCCAAGCCCTGTCGGACATCGTGACGGAGTGCACGGCAAGATCAGTGGTGGATGAGGAGCCCTCAGCACCATCAGATGAATGGTGGACCCTCTATACTGACGGCTCCTCAACTACCAAAGCATGCGGAGGAGGGGTAGTCCTCATTACGCTCGAAGGCTTCCGCGCCTACTATGCCATCCGCTTCTCCTTCAATGTCTCAAACAATGAAGCGGAGTATGAGGCCCTCCTCTGTGGCCTTCGGCTGGCAGCTAACATGAAGGCCAGACATGTCCATGTGAAGTGCGACTCCAAGCTAGTCATTGGCCAAGTTTCAGGAGAATACGAAGCCAAGAAAGGGAGAATGAGACCATACAAAGAAGCGGCCAAGGAGTTGCTTAAGGTATTTGAGGCACACACTCTCACTCAAATACCGAGGGCTCAAAACTCTGAGGCCGATATCTTATCAAAGCTCTCGGCCCGAATCCCCGGAGCACCTCTCGAAGATCGTGAGAATTGAGGAACTCAGTCTCTCAAGCATACACGCCAGCCCCATCATGAACATACAACAAAGGCCTGGGGACTGGATTTCAGACATCATGAACTTCATCTCCACAGGGCACCTTCCCGAAGATAAAACCCGCGCAAAGCTGGCAAAGCTGAGGGCTCCCAGCTACACCATCGAAGACGGGAGGCTTTACAAACGATCCTACAATGGCACGTTACTCCGGTGCCTTCATCAGGATGAAGCCGAAGTTGCAATGGAGGAAGTGCACAGTGGCACTTGCTCAGCTCACCAGGGACCCTTCTCCATGTCCCGAAGGATGATAGTTCAGGGTTACTTCTGGCCCACGATGGCCCGAGATTGTGCGGACCTTGCTCGAAGATGCCCCGCCTGTCAACATTTTCAGAAGGCTCCCGGGAGGCCTGCGGTTAACTATGCCCCCATCAGTACAGCAATACCCTTCTCCAAGTGGGGTATTGACCTGGTAGGCCCACTGCCGAGGGGTACCTCCAATAACAGGTACATCATTGTCGCCATTGACTACTTCACCAAATGGGTGGAGGCTGAACCCCTCGCCAGCATTACCGAAGCCAGGTGCAGCCATTTTGTCCTCAAGAACATCCTCACAAGGTTTGGCATCCCCCAACAAATCATCTCCGATAATGGGACTCAGTTTGAGGCAGCCCCCTTCTGTGCCCTCTTAGAGGCATGGGGCATCAAGCACACTTTCTCTTCTGTTGCCTACCCTCAGGGCAACGATCAAGTAGAGAACGCCAACCGAACCTTGCTCGAGGACCTAAAAAAGAAACTGGAAGCCGAAGGGGGAGTCTGGGTCGAAGAACTCCACAACATCTTGTGGGCCTACCGCACCACCCCTCGACGGGCAACATGCGAAAACACTCTTCTCCCTATGTTATGGATTTGAAGCTAAAGCCCTCACGGAGGTGACCCTTCCTACCCGAAGGGTGGAACAGTATGAGCCGGAGGTCAACGACGCCAATATGACCCTCGACCTTCACCTGATCTCAGAACGCCGAGATCAAGCTTTCCGAAGGGCTGAAAACTACTGAAGGCAAGTAAAGGGATACATCGACGCCAAGGTCCGCTCCCGAGAGTTTCAGGTGGGGGACTATGTCCTCCGAAGGAGAGAAGCTAGCCAACAAACTGAGGGCGGCAAGATGGCACCAAAGTTTGAAGGCCCCTACATCGTTGCAGCTATCATCAAACCAGGGACTTACAAACTCAAACGCCCCAATGGGACTTACACCACCTGGTAAAATTTTATCATTGACACCTGAGCGGCCAAGCCCTCGGGGTCCACAACTGTATTATCCAACGGCCCAAGGCCCTAATTTTTCAAGAATAAAGATATGTTGAAGACATCAAGTACTAGAACAAAACGCTTGTGAGCGGCCAAGCCCTCATGCAAGCTCCCAGACCCAAGGCCTTGTCACATACAAGAGCCCTCGGTACCAAGTACTGGGGGTAGACACTCCTATCAACTCCGAACGACAGAAGAAAACACCAAGTGTTTTTAAGGAAAACCCCTCGACACCAAGTACCGGGGGCAATGAATGAAAAATAACACCAAGTGTTAAAAATAAAGTTGTACCCCTCGAGTACGCACTATGCCGAAGGTGCCACCTATCGGTCCCGGCGACACCAAGTGCCCCCGGCCATTTGCAACTAATATGCAAATAAAACCCTTCCATGAAACGCTTTCCGCACCATTACCCCAAGGGAATGGCAGGCAACTAATATGCCTCAGGATTCAACTTTCAAAAATGAAACGCTTCCCGCACCATTACCCCAAGGGAATGGCAAGCAACAGACAATGTCTCGGGTCGAGGGAACGACTTTCAAAACTGAGGCGCTTTCCGTGCCATCCCCTAAGGGGAGGCAGGCAACAGACTATGTCTCGGGCCAAGGAAACGACCATCGATCCCTTCGGAACCCGGAAGGTTAACCCCGAGGGGGGAGCCAGTGGTGTATACTGTTACCTCCCGATAGGCCAAGCCTTACCAAGAAACCAAGTTTCTTGAAGCCTTCCCTTCACTATAAAAAAATGGGGTGAAGGGGAGTAGACTCAATGAGCAATCAATGAGTACACGTTTCAACATTCACAACAAAACACCCGACGGTGGCTACCAAGAATGCTCCTCACAAGGCATTACGGATTATACCGAAGGCTCCCCTGGGGAACACCTCCGGTGAGGGCTCTTATTCAGGAAGTCACCTTTGGCATTGGCCCTTATTCCGAAGGCTACTATCCACCAAAGTGTTACCAAAATGTGGCCAAGTCCACGTTACGCCAGCCCCCGACATTTCAACACATAACGGAGGCATCAAACGCTGCATATGGGACTTAATTTCCAAAGCCTACATTTTGAAAATTAACGCCGGAGGCTCTTGCTATACAGCATCTTCCATCTCAACATGGACCGGAGGCACAAACCCTCATGTTTCAGGCTGAGATCATCTAACTATCTAAGCCTGCAGTTTGAAGGACAAAGCCGAAGGCTATAATACATTGGACTCAAGAATTCCCAAGTCCACACTTTGGAATCCAACATCACCGTAAGCTCCTATGCTAGGAATGGGTTAAGTTTGACTATCACTACTGCATCCTCCGGCCTCACCGAAGGCACCACAGTCAGTACCGGAGGCTGCTGGTAGGGTTGTAAACGAACCGAATCGAGTCGAATAATGAGATTTTGTATTTGTATTTGTTTAATTTTTTCGAATATGAATTCGAATTCAAATATGAAACGAATATTAATTTCGATTTGTATTTGTATTTGTTTAACAATACGAATAGTTAACGAATCATATACGAATATCGAATCGATTTGAGCATAGGTTAAATATTACTATGTATCACTCTCAAATAACTTTTCTTATACTCCTTATTTTTTATGTGGTAAATGCATGCTATGACTTAATATGTGTTTTTAGAATTTAAATTTAATGGACCAATGCATTTTTAGATGGTGCACAATATACTAAAGTGAATAAATTTTATGATTAATAAATATAAATCTATTTCAAACTTTTTGAAATAAACACTAACACACACATATTAGAAATTATATTTATAATATGTGAAATAAGTAGATAATTTTATATATCAAAGTCAAACAACTCTAATTTTATTCTTCAAATTGAATGCATAATTATTTGTATTGTATTTGAAAGACATTTGAACCAAAAAATGATTTGTATTCGTATTTATATTCTAATTTATTACAAATGGATTTGGAATCTGTATGCAAAAGTGTATATATGAGCAACACTTTGGGGGTATTGCTATCTTTTAAAAGTCATTATAGTGTTATTACTATTATTACTAATATTGACATTAATATGACCATTATTATTAATCGAATATATTTGATTAATATTCAAATCGAATACACTGATATTCTTATTTGTATTTGATAACAACTCGAATCAAATTTAATATTCTTATTTGTATTTGTATTTGAATTTTTCGAATTCGAATCGTTTTATACGAATTCGAATCGCGAATCGAGCACAAATTATTTGATTCGTTTCACCATCCTTTGCTAAGTCCACACACCGGTTCCCCCGGGGACATATGTCAAAGGCTGGCTACTTCATACAGCTGGTGGGATGTGTCAGTCGAGGGCCTAGTGGCAAAGCACCACTTGAAAAGTGTCTAAGTCCTAAATCTTAGGCCCTCGGTCAGCTCATGGCATTCATGCGGACTAAAGGGAGACATCAGCCGAGGGCCCAACAGTGAATATCACTTAGAAAATTTTCTAAGTCCTAAATTATTGGCCCCCGGCCACCAATGAAGGAGGGCTTACAACTCACACAACACAAGGCACACGAAAGAGGATGTCAACATAGGGCAAAGTTGTAAGCAACACTTAGGAAAATTTTCTAAGTCCTATATTTTTGGCCCTCGGTCACCCCATGACAAGCTACACAAGATCAAGAAGGAAGCATTGACCGAAGGTCTATCACTGAACAACACTTAGATTTTTTTTTCTAAATCCTAAGTGATTGGCCCCCGGTCAACTCACCATACAAACATACATATAACTATAGAAAGAAGGCATAAAGGAAAACGAAGGCATTCATTCATCACAAGGGGAAAAAGAGATAGATTCAAACATCGGGAGCCCGAAGGCATCCATACATTCATTCACAAAAAATAAAAGAGTAATATGTTTAAATTACAACAAATGGCCGGAGCCGAAAGATGCAAAATGTTCATACAACATTGTTCAAAATTATCTAAGGATTATCTACTACAGCAGCAATCTCCTCAACCGGCTTGGAAGTGACATCCCCCCTGGCCTCTTCTTCTTCGTCACTGGCCTCCTGCATCAAAACGGTATCCTCAAGGTCAGGCCTTTCAGCACCCGCAGGGAGGGGAATTCTGTTGTCTGGCTGAAGAGGGGGAAGACCGTGAGCCGCCGGGTCAAAAGCCTTCGGGTCCACTCCCATGTGCCGGGCTAGCCTCCGGTATATGAGGGCTTGAGTGAAGAACTCGCCCCCATCATAATACTCCTTGCCCTTGTGGGCTAGCCACATGGCACCGGGGGCTTTCACCCACGAATCCACCGAATCCTCCACTACTGAGGCCACCCATTCTTGCCGGACCGCAGCCTTCCATCCTTCGGAGACAAAAGCAGCGATGGCATCCTCCCGGGCCACAACGACAACTTTATTCTTGGCCTCCTCGGCCTCCTCGTTGGCCTTCTTGACAGCCTCAGCGGCAATCCTCTCAGCTTCAGCCTTACCCTCGACTCTGGCCACCACCTTGTTGTTCTCAAGGATTTTACCGAAGGCCTCCTTCTCCAAACGGAAGGCCTCCTGCACCTCCTAGAGCTACTTTCGGGCAACGAGCAGAGCTCCATCAGCTTCAGCCTTCTTAATTTGCGATTGCTCCATCCTCTGGATGAGCTCGCCAAGCCCAAAGCATGCCTACAAAGGGAGTCTGAAGACATTGAGAGTCAATTACTACGCACAATATGCAAAATATATTTGACTAAAGGGAGGAAAAAATCTTACAGTGACCGAAGCCTGAAGGACCTTAGCGCCGAGGGCATCGTCCGTCTGCCGGGAGATTACCAACTTGTCTGTTGGGGGGTGGCACCCCTCAGGAACTCCCTAGGGTTCAAAGTTCCGTGCATGATGGCAGTCCCCTTGGTAATTGAGAACTGCACGCTGTCTTGGGGCCATGGCACACCAGCAACTTGAGCCAGGGGCTCAGAGGAGGAATGTTCCTCGACAATCATGATGGGGGCCTCTTTCTTCTCGGAAGCCCCCTTCTTCTGCTTCTTCCCCTCCGGGGGCACCGCGGACTTCCCAGCCCGCTTTCTCTTAAGCTCCTCGACGGGGGAGCCCTCGGTAGCAGAGCCAGCATCCTCACCAACGGCAGCCTTCACCAAAGGCCCACCGTCATTGTGACACCGCACCCGAACGTCCTAGAAATTTAAATTTAATTTCAAAGCTTATGTGTTGAATTTCCCTATTTTCGAATAATTGTAAAACGATTAAAGTTTTACGAAACGTATGATTAATCATATTATTATTTGGGCTCATATAATAGTAGACTTCTAAAAAACTAATTGGGCCATATTATTGATATTGGGGCCCAACATCCTTAAATAAGATATGCAACCCCTCGGTACAATGTAAGTGCGGTCGGGCAGCCCAAATGTTATTTTGGGCCTAACCTGCTAAAAATAGAAATTATTCAAGAATGACGTCCTAGACCCACTGGTGGGTAACCCACACGGCTAGTAGCCCATACTTATGAATACTGAAGCCATAAATAAGGGATTGAATGATTGGAGAAGAATACAAATGCCTATGGTCCCATTTTTGGCATTATTAAGCTAAATTATGGGAGTAGAGTTCCTGCTGATAATTATACATCATATAATTTATGGGGACCATCCTACACATATTAGAGATCAATAATATGATGTAGAAGGTTGACTTGGTCTATATAAATTAGAATGAGTACAAAAGACATCTTATGACAAAAGATAGAACAATAGAACCCATCTTTCCATCTTTGGAAGTATTAGTTGATATTTTGCTCCCAAAATAATTGGGGAACACTGAGGTGTGCTCAAAATCTTCTCATCACATGCAATACAAGAGAAATAATCCTAGGGGGCGGCCATATCTGACTTTGGGGGGGCTGGACTTAGACAAGGATGATTTGTCTCCCTCCATACCTGGAGTTTTACTCGGCCAAATGAGGTGTATAAGGCGTCCCTGGATATCCCTTGAAGTCGAGTTGACTTATTGGGTGGTTTATGTGCTAAGAGAGATAGTTTCAGATAAAAACCGAGCTTGAGTGAACTGCTGCGCATAAGCTCGAGCAGGGAGAGGGAGGTGTTGTCTGGTTCGTATCTTGAGATCCAGTTGTCCGAATAGGGCGTGTGAGGTGTCTATGGAAAGCTCTCGAGACGAGGAATCCGTGAAGGTCTGTTTTGCATCAAACGGAGTTGTGGAAGGCCTCCAAATCGTCCAAACAAAATACAACCTCGCAGAATCGGATCTTCCTTTCCAAACTGAGTTTTAACTCCAAAACCTTTCTTTTCATTTTCCAAATGATATGAACGATTGGTGGAACTATTATACACTATTTAAAGTGTATAAAATTTTATTATAAGGGTACCTTATTTGTTGGAAAGGTTAGATACTAACCTAGACAAAACCTTGAAAGGTTAGAGAACGAATTCGCCGGAAAACACCCGTTCTAGGGACTGTTTTCGTGTCGTTGTTAAGGGTTGAACTAGCATTGAGAGGAGGCTGCTTAACACTCATATTTAAGCAAGGAATCAGTTCTTAATCCACCTTGGCCGAAGCTTTGACCATTGGATCAAGAAGGAGAAATTTAAAGCTCGTTTAAGGTGAGGATCGACATATAGTTGCTTATAACTTGTAGGTTAAGCATGAGATTACCTAAATGCCTAAATCATGTTTTTCATGGATTATAATGACTTATTATTGATGAAATATTGATATATTTGATAAGGAATGAAATTGCAAATGATTTGGGAATCATATTGATAAAAATGGAGTTAAATGAACTATTGTGTGAAATAGGCATTTTTACCCATGTGTGAATTGTGTAAATACATAAATGATTAATTATGTATTACATTGGATGATTTAGTTGCTGCTACATATTACTAAATATGTATGGATTTACAAATGAAATATATGATTGATGGGAATAATCTTAATAGTATTGGAATACTAGTTAATGATTGTTTGTAATTGTTAAGAAATTGAATCTAAGGATTTGATTGTAAGTGATATACTTGATTGTGGTTCAAGTGAGTAAATTGTTGTAATGTGATGCTAAGATCATGATGAGGCAGTCCGTAAGGATGTCCCGAAATAGATTATTGATATTACAATTCTAGGCATAGCGAGTGCTTAGGAATTGGAGTCTATGCCAATAAAAGGAGATGTACTTGAGCCCGATGCTCTAGAATTGCATTGGGTAGACATAAGGATTTGGTTCAGCCCATGTAAGGAGATGTACTTGAGCCCGATGCTCTAGATTTGCATGGGTGAACATGACGTAGGAGATTGGTGGAGTAATTGACTTGTGATTGATGTGCATGGTGATGTAGTCGAGTTGGACTCGAGAAATGCAAACATGTGTGTTAGGGTTGAACCCTATGTATTGTCGTGACTAGGGGTCACGGGGTTTGGGTTTTGTTTTGCAAACAAACCTTGGGCCATGGGCCGACTATTTGGCTTTATATATAAAGTAAGTATATTTTGAAAAGGGGTAATTTGGGGTTACGGCCTAGATTATACTATCACCCTATTTGAGGGTCTTGTGTTTGAAATACTTGTTGTATATCTATTAGATGCCATCAACACCAGTACTTTATAGCCGTATAGAGTACTGACCCCCTTTCGGGGGGGGGGGGGGGGGGGCGTCCCACCACCATTTCAGGTTGAGGCTAGAGCTTGCTACATGTGCTTGTTGATCGGGCGATAATCTCGGAGGGGAAGACTTGGTTCGTGCTTCCTCCATTCTGATTTTAAACATTTTAAAACATGCTCATGGATATTGTTTTTCATTATGGAGCCTGCGAACTCGTGTTTGCCCCGTGTGCCACTTGTATCCAAACTATGATTTCCGTTGCGTATTCAATTACTTATTATGTATGTTTATGGATGACTTATGTGTGAATGATATTCGAGACGCCTTGTATAATATGGATGAGTTGGACTGTGGTTGACTATTCATATTGTACGGCGGATTGTTGACGTGTCCGGATAGGTCCGGGGCGTGACAGTCATTCCCAGTTCCCACCTTCGGAAAGATCTCGCCTACGGCCCTCTGTAGAGCCGGGGCCTCCTTCTTCTTTCCCTCCTTGGCCAGTTGCCATTTCAGCTTGGCGAGATTTCGGGTATCCATATCTGGTCCTGGAAAATAAAGGAAAAATGCAGATGTTAGGATACCACTACAACAGAACAAAAGGAAAAATTCCTAAGTGTGAAAAAGAAAAGCCCTCGGCAACAACCTCCGACACTTTGGAAGACCCGATCAATCATGAGATATCTCTCATCCTTCTCCCCTACCAGAAGGAATCGCCGGAAGCCAAGGGAATATAGCTTGTCCGGATGAATGACATCTTTGATTAACACATGTTTCTCAGACCCCTCCGGCTTCTTGGACAGCTTTCTCCCATTCTTCCCGAAAAGGGCACCCTCCGCCTTCAGATGTCGCCGAAAGCTGTCACGAAGGGGGGCAGGGAAGGGGTTCTCCGCCAATCGGATGTAGCAAAATTTGTCCTTCCATCCCTTGTGGGACAAAGGCACATCGTCAAAAAGTCTAAACCCCGGAAGCTGCTGCAGGTTGCCGAAGCCTTCAGCATTGGAGTGACCCCCCGACATAGATTGAATGACAAAAAGATCTACTCCAAGGTAGGAGGGACCCCCCCGGCTCCGGCACAGTGAAAGGAAGCCTGCGATATAGGAGTGGCTGTTGGGCGTCAGTTGGCAGGGAGCCGGCTTCACAAATCTTAAATACTCCAGCACGAAGGGGTGCAACGGGAACCGAAGCCCCAACTCGACCGAAGGTATGTGGACGGAAAAGCAGCCCTCGCGTGCATGCAGCAACACGTCACCCGGACCCGATTCCACTACTTGTGCCGAAGGACCCACGAGGAATTGTGTGGCTTGATACTCAGCAGCCGTCGCCCTCATCTTCACATCTAAAGTCGCGGTGTTGAGATAGGAGTAGCCTTCGGGGATTCCTACGGGTTGACCCGCGTCGACGGCACCCCGCTTCTTCTTCGGGGCCGCCCCCATCTTCTTCTTCTTACCCAGAGCCACCCTGAGAGGCACCGGGTCAAGGGGCCGAGAGCTCCCGGCCTCAACATCATTCAGAGGGGGTGGGACCGCAATGGTGACCTTCATCCTCTCCTTTTGTGCCTCCTCCTCGGCTACTTGGAAGGCAATGGCTAGCTCCTCATCCTAACACTCCTGCTCGAAATCTTCGGCCTCCATCTCAATCTGAAGGCTCTTTTGTACCTCCTCAGCTACTGCCATGTCGTTAATGACCGAGAGATGCTCACTCGAGGTGTAACACCGTCCCCAATCATAATTACTTTTAGTAAATTATGTAATAAACCTTGAAGGATGATTTATGAAATTGCGTAATTGTAAATTTTTATTATTTCTTTTACGTGAATAGTAAATTGCATGTGGGGCCCACGCCCGGACCGGGGGCCGCCCGATAATTTCCGAACCACATATTATATTCATCTTGGTCTAGATGACATCTATATGGTGATGGATATCCTATTTGGGCCATATGAAAGGCATGGAGTTGACCGGTCGGTCAAACGGGGCCCAATTACCGGTATTGACAATTTAACGGATAACAGCCCGAAATGAGTTTCGGAGGCTCCTAAATTAATATTGGGGAATGTACATCTATTCTAAAGGCCCATAATTATTGGGAACGCGTGATATATTTTATTTGGTCCGATAAAATAAAATATGATTAAAACGGGTCGAGAAATACAATTTTCGGGGCTGATTGTACACACCGGGACTTAATGGGATGACCTCCCACGTAAGTGGGGGCCACCCCACGTTTTTATGGGTGCTGATTGACCCAAATTAATGGGAAGGGGATATCCAAAGGTGGCATATCCGGACTTGTGATTGAGGGAGTGGTTGGAGGTACATGCACATCTATTTAGGGCCCTATCAACACCTCAACTTGGTGTTTGATTGAGGATAGGTGCCTCCCCCCTCATTTGAGCCATACGGATAACCCAAAGGAAGAGAGAAGCTCTAGGCATCACCTCTCAAAAAGCTCAAGCTTGAAGGAAGCAAGAGATGAGGAAATCCAAGGAGAAAAGTATAGTGTTTGAGGTAAGAACTCATTGAGTATTCTTGTAACTAGTTTACTCTTGTATGATTTTTTTGGAAATCATACTGTGGATTAAACCATGAGTTCTACACGTTTAAAAGTGTAGAATATTGTTATAAAGTGGTGATATTTAACTTAGAAGAGTTGGTGAATCGATAGGAGTCGAAATCGCCGGAAACCGCCACTTTAAGGGAGCTGCTCGTTTCTGCAGAACACGAAAGCCGCCCGGCTTTCGTGAAAGCCGCCCGGCTTTTGCTCAGGCAGTCCAGTTTTGCCTTTCAATCGGCCTAGAACGGGGATTGATCGAGGGTCGTAACAAAGGCAACCATTGTAGCACATCACGAGGTGAGGATGGCTGACTATATTGCTTATAATTAGTGAGTTAATTTCATAAGATTGCCTAACGTAATTAGATGGAATTTTCATGGATTATTAATGATTAATAATGCCTAACTGAAAATGATATTGATATGAGTAAGTGAAGCATGATATACAAATTTAGAATAATTGTGTATGATTATGTGAAATAAATAGAACGGCATATTAATGGAATTACTATGATGACATTGTGATAAAATATACTTTACCCCATGTATGAAATTCATGAACGGAGTAAAGTGATATTTTTGATATTGAGATCAAACTATACTTGTGTTGGGAAATCAATTGAAATGAAAAGTCAATTGGAAAATAGGAACTTGGCATGTTCTAAGATTATCCAATTAGTATCAAAATACTAGTCGGGGAATTAATATAAATAAATGATGAAACAAATCCTAAGAGGTAGGATTGTGAATAGATATGCCTTAAGTAGTCTCAAGAGATACTTTAAGGTTGAATTGTGTGAACGCTAAGGTGATAGGGGTAGGCCTAAAGGCTACCTACGGAAATTGATTCTAGGCATAGGAATTGCTTGAGAATGTGATTATGAAAATAATTAGAGTTGGACTCTAGGATGACATGGAAATGTAGTTGGGCCGAGCCCATGCCATGTAATATGATTAGCATGGAAACGTAGTTGGGCCGAGCCCTTGCCATGTATATGTGACCTCCGTGGAAACGTAGTTGGGCCGAGCCCTTGCCACGAAGTTATGGTTGGTATGGAAACGTAGTTGGGCCGAGCCCTTGCCATACAAATTTTGATATTATATATTGAGTTAGAGGATTGTATAGAAATGTAGTTGGGCCGAGCCCATGCTATACAATTGGGGCTCGATGGTACCCCACGGGGTTATCGTGACTTGCGGTCACGGGGGAATGGAAACGATGAATTTTAAATGAATATGGGCCTACGGGCCGACTAATTGACTTTATATAAAGTAAGTACAGATAAAAGAAAAAATGGGGTAACCGAGGGTTATGGCCTATAATATAATAGTACCCTAAGTTGAGGGTCTTGGGAATTAAAACGTTGATTATACTTAGTATAGTTGCTATTGTACTTGTCAAATATTTCCAAGTACTGACCTCCCCTTCACGGGGGAGGCCACCTCACAGTTTCAGGTAGGACTTGAAGGTTGCTACCATCGCCCGTGGCTTCAGGAGGATCAAGGGGAGAAGACGTGGTTCGTGCTTCTTCCGTTCTGTTTTAAAAACAATTACGTTAATGTTCATGGACATTATTTTTGAATAATTACTTTGGGGGCTCGTATGCCGAGTTATGCCAAGTGTGGCTTGTACAATTGTATTTATGCTTCCGCTGTTTTAAATGAATGATTTACATTATGTTTGTTTATGGATGTACTATGTGTGAATGGTATTCAAGACGCCTTGTATAGTATGGACGAGTTGGACTGCGGTTGACTATTCGTACTGTACGGCAGGTTGTTGACGTGTCCGGGTAGGTCCGGGGCGTGACAATTTAATTGGTATCAGAGCCTTAGTCCGTAAACATCATAATGAAGCTTCAAAATTTCTTTTTGAAAATGAATTTGAAAACCATGAGCATAAGGTTTTGTACTTATAGAACTTTTGGTACTTGAGTTGCAATGTCTCTAATTGTTAAGATGGTACCCTTAGCAATTGGTATGGCGGTGATTTGAGCCAAAGGATGTCTTTAAGTACCTATCCGTCAATTGACATTTGATACGAGTCTAATGACTCATTCTCAACTTCTTTCAGAAAAGGAACGTACCGGGAAAGTAACTAGAAGAAACCCGACTGGCCGAGCACCGGGAGGATCCGTGCAAGGCAGTAGAGGGACTTCTAGGGTGTCCAGAGGACAGGGCCGTGGAGGCCAAGATCAGACCGTGAGTGACAGTTATGTTGAAACAGTCAATGAGTCTTATGAGTCCGAGGAGGATTCGACGTATCAACCGGGAACTGAGCCGGTTGAGACCCCATATGATGGGGAATATGATGACGCCAGTGAGGGGAGCGACGATGATGACGCTCTGGAAAGGATGGAGGAACTACTCCGTCAATTTCAACAGGACCGCCAAAGGCGCCGGGCAAGGCGTGCTTTGGGAGGGGCTTCGAGAAGGGGAAGCCATGCGGGTTCCAGGGGACATGTAGAGTCCCGAGTAGATCGAGGTGTCGAGGTCCCGATAATAAGGATCTCGAAATACCTCAAGGAAGCAAGAGACCTGGGGTGTAAACCGTTCGATGGAACGAGAGATATATCCGTTGCGGCGGAGTGGATCAAGAGGTTCAATGAAGCGGCCCTTGATATGCAGCTGCCGCCAAACATGAAGATGAGAGTAGCAACAAGGTTGCTAGAGGGGATGGCGTCCACATGGTGGGACGGTGTCAAGGGGAAGTACGGTGAGGCCGTAACTTGGGAGAATTTCCGACAGGAATTCTTCAACCAATACTACTCCGACTTCGAGGTGAACTTGAAGAGGAGAGAATACACCAACTTGACCCAAGGAGGCAAGTATACCGTGAGGCAACTTGAGCACAAGTTCAGGGAGCTCGCGGAGTTCATACCGGAGTATGCTTGTGATGAGAACCGGATGGTGAATCACTTTTGGGATGCTTTAGACTTAGACGTGCGTGAACGGGCAACACAATTGCCTAACATGACGTTTAGTCAAGTGGTGGAGCAAGGCCTGAAAGGGGAGAAGGAATGGGAAGAAAGAAAGCTGAAAAACGCCGAGGAGGCGAAGAAGAGGAAATGGGAGAACACCGGCCCCCAAGGTTCTAGCAAGAAGGGGAACCACGGGGGAGGTGGGTCTTTCAGAACGCCCGCACCACCATCTAGGGGGAATCAAGGCCCAGGAGGGCAAGGCTCGAGGTCGCAAGGCTCGGGCATTAGCAGGTGCAACAACTGCAAGAGGAACCACGCGGGCAAGTGCCGCGATCCCCCTAGGTGCTACCAATGCGGGGAGACGGGGCACTTGAGATCAAACTGCCCACAACTTGGGCGAGTCATGGGTGCAGGACCTAGCAGCGGGACCACGGCAAGTAGGAACCGAGCGGGGGCACCTCACGCGAGCACGACGCACGGAGGGCCAAGTACAAGTAACGTGCCATCCGTGAACCAAGGCAAGACCCAGGCTAGGGTCTATGCGATGACGGAGGCGGACGCACGTGCTAACCCGGACTCCGTGGCGGGTAAAATCTTAAATTCATGTTATTAACTCCATTGTATGCAATAGGAGTGTTTGTAATGTGCAAAATTTGTAACCCCGACGGTTGGTCGGAATTGTAGGGGAAAGGGGAGGAAGAATCCCCGCCCTGGGCGAATGCCGCTCGGCATTTGACGAAAGCCGCCCGGCTTTCGTCTTGAATTATTGAGAAAATACTGCAGCGACGAATGTCGGCCGGTTTCCACCAAAAACCGCCCGGCTTTCGTCAACATTTAATCAGGAAAATCCTCGCAACCAAAAACCGACCGGCTTTTGTAAAGACCGGCCGGCTTTCATAAATGCATGGCCTGGGGAAATTTCTCGCAGCTGAAAGCCGCCCGGCTTTGGCGAAGGCCGCCCGGCTTTCGTTGGGCCTAGGGATTCCTGCGCTACTGAAACCCGGCCGGGTTTCGTAGAAACCGGCCGGCTTTGAGACCATTTCTTGAATAAAACTGTGGTGACGAAAACCGGCCGGCTTTCGTGAAAGCCGCCCGGCTTTCGTGATTTACATATAAGAATCTTTCTCGCAGACGAAAACCGGCCGACTTTCGTGAAAAGCGGCCGGCTTTCACCTGGTTTAGTCCTAGAGCGGTTCTAAAGGTTAGAAACCGGGGAATTTCGGGAGGGGGTCGAACGGACTTCACCCGAACCACGACCAACATACTCTATGACTTAAGAAACAAGCCTATTAATTAGATAGTGTGTCTTACATTACTTATGAATGTAGGAACACTAAAGATAAACGGGAGAGATGCAAGGATCCTCATTGATACCAGGGCGCAACGATCATTTGTGAGTGAGGCGTTCGCCAGCGGATTCAACGGACCACTTGTACCGATGACTCAAACCCTATTGGTGTCCACGCCTCTAGGGGATGATATCGAGAGAGATAGCCACTACCCATCGTGTGAGGTGGAGGTGGAGGGACAGAACTTGACGTGTGATTTCGTACCGCTGAGTATGATCGAGTTTGATGCAATCCTCGGGATGGATTGGCTTGAGAAACATCATGCTAGGGTCGATTGCTACACAAAGATTCTTGAACTCGAAGGCGGTGAAGGGTTGACCTTACGCTTCGAGGGAGATAGAGGCAAATCAAACAGTTGTATCATATCCGCCGTGAGGGCGAGGAATATGATGAGAAAGGGATGTCACGCATACCTAGCGTATGTGGTGGACAAAACCAAAGAAGAGATAGACATCAATGATGTGAGAGTTGTGTGCAAGTATCCGGATGTCTTCCCAAAAGACTTGTCGGGACTTCCACCCGATAGGGAGATTGAGTTCGTGATCGAGGTTGAACCCGGCACCAAACCGATCTCTATACCGCCATACAGAATGGCACCCGCTGAACTTAATGAGTTGAAAACCCAATTGCAAGAGCTATTGGATAACGGTTTCATAAGGTCGAGTCACTCTCCGTGGGGAGCACCGGTCCTTTTCGTGAAAAAGAAAGACGGAACACTTCGAATGTGCATTGACTATCGTCAACTGAACAAGGTCACAATCAAGAATAGGTATCCCTTGCCTAGAATTGATGACTTGTTTGATCAGCTCCGAGGAGCGACGGTGTTTTCGAAGATTGACTTGAGGTCGGGGTACCACCAACTGAAAATAAAGGAGGATGACATACCGAAGAGTGCATTCCGCACAAGGTATGGTCATTTCGAGTTCCTAGTTATGTCATTCGGGCTAACCAACGCCCCGGCGGCATTTATGGACTTGATGAACCGAGTATTTCATAAATACTTGGACCGGTTTGTGATTGTGTTCATAGATGATATCTTGATTTACTCGAAGAGTGAAGAAGAGCATGAAGAGCACTTGATACTTGTTCTTGAGACACTACGGGAGAAGCAACTCTATGCCAAGTTTTCCAAATGTGAATTTTGGCTAAGGGAGATTGGCTTTCTCGGGCATGTGATTTCAGGATCAGGGATTTCCGTAGATAACAAGAAGATTGAGGCCATTACTGAATGGGAGAGGCCAAAGAACGTCAAGGAAATTCGTAGCTTCCTTGGATTGGCAGGGTACTACCGAAAATTTGTGGAGAAGTTCTCAGTTTTGGCATCGCCATTGACAAAGCTCACTCGAAAGGGGGCCAAGTTTGTATGGGATGACCGATGTGAGAAGGGATTCCTTGAACTGAAGAAGAGATTGACCGAGGCACCGGTACTTGCATTACCCCGACAGGGTATGGGGTACGATGTCTATAGTGACGCGAGCATCCAAGGGCTTGGATGTGTCTTAATGCAGGATGGGTGGGTGATTGCCTATGCTTCACGACAGTTGAAGAAGCATGAGGTAAATTATCCTACTCATGATTTAGAGTTGGGGGCAGTGGTATTTGCGTTGAAGATTTGGAGACATTATCTCTACGGGGAAACATGTCATATATACACTGACCACAAAAGCCTGAAATACGTGTTTACTCAGAAAGAGTTAAACATGAGACAGAGACGGTGGATGGAGTTGATAAAAGACTACCATCTAGTTATCGAGTACCACCCCGGTAAAGCCAACGTGGTAGCGGATGCCCTGAGCCGAAAGAATTCGCCTGGGGCATTGTTGACTAGTTTGAGGACATTGAGAGCCCGATTAGAGGTATCTAGTGACGGTGCTTTGTTAGCTAGATTCGAGGTGAGACCTACATTACTTGACGAGATCAAGAAGGGTCAAGAAACTGACGAAGAACGTATGAAGATCCGTGAACGCATGCTAGCGGGACCGGTTGAAGATTTCAGGGAGAGAGACGATGGTCTCTTATTATTTCGTGACCGAGTGTGTGTGCCGTTGGATGATGGGCTCCGAAAGTCCATCTTAGAGGAGGCCCATTCATCAGCATATGCCATGCATCCGGGAGGCACGAAGATGTACCGTGATTTGAAAGAAAGTTACTGGTGGTCGGGTATGAAGAGAGAAATAGCCGAGTACATCAGTAGGTGTCTTACTTGTCAGCAAGTTAAGGCAGAACATCAGCATCCAGCTGGGTTGTTACAGCCATTATCCATTCCTGAATGGAAATGGGAACACGTGACTATGGATTTCGTGGTAGGGCTGCCACGGACGATTAAGAACTATGACGCCGTATGGGTTGTGGTTGATAGGCTCACGAAGAGTGCACACTTTCTACCTATCAACACCACCTATGCACTGGAAAGTTTAGCCAAGTTGTATGTGGATGAGATCGTGAGGCTACATGGGGTTCCTATAACCATTGTATCCGATAGAGATCCGCGATTCACATCACGATTTTGGCCGAAGTTCCAAGAATCTATGGGGACGAAACTGATATTCAGTACAGCTTTTCATCCACAAACGGATGGACAATCCGAGCGGGTTATACAGATATTAGAGGATATGCTGAGAGCTTGTGCATTGGAGTTCCAAGGGAGTTGGGACAACCATTTGGCACTTGTGGAGTTTGCCTATAACAACAGTTATCAGGCGAGTATAGGCATGCCTCCATACGAGGCATTGTATGGGAGGAGATGTCGTACACCTTTGTGTTGGGATGAGGTTGGCATGGCCAAACTCGAAAGCACGGAACTGGTGGAAATCACCAAGTCAAAGGTGAAAATGATTCGTGATAGACTTAAGGCGGCACAAGATAGACAGAAGAGCTACGCCGATAAGCGCCGAAGAGCCTTAGAGTTTAAGGTTGGGGATGAGGTATTTTTGAAAGTTTCACCTTGGAAAGGAATCATCCGATTTCAGAGTCGAGGGAAACTCAACCCACGCTACATAGGGCCATTTGTAATTCTTGAGAGAATTGGGGCCGTAGCATACCGATTGCAGTTGACTCCAGAATTGGAGAAAATACATAATGTATTCCATGTGTCTATGCTTAAGAAGTATATTCCGGACCCATCTCATGTATTAGAGAAACCACCCGTGGAGATACGGGAAGACTTGAACTACGTCGTGCAACCGGTAAGGATACTTGATAGGCAGGTAAAGAAGCTAAGAAGCAAGAAAGTTCCAATGGTTAAAATCCTTTGGAAGAGCGACCGAGTTGAAGAAGAAACTTGGGAGACTGAAGCCTCGATGAAGGAACAGTACGCATTTCTGTTTGATTAATCGTTGTGAATTTCGGAGACGAATTCCCGTTAAGGGGGGGTGAACTTGTAACACAGTCCCCAAGCATAATTACTTTTAGTAAATTATGTAATAAACCTTGAAGGATGATTTATGAAATTGCGTAATTGTAAATTTTTATTATTTCTTTTACGTGAATAGTAAATTGCATGTGGGGCCCACGCCCGGACCGGGGGCCGCCCGATAATTTCCGAACCACATATTATATTCATCTTGGTCTAGATGACATCTATATGGTGATGGATATCCTATTTGGGCCATAAGAAAGGCATGGAGTTGACCGGTCGGTCAAACGGGGCCCAATTACCGGTATTGGCAATTTAACGGATAACAGCCCGAAATGAGTTTCGGAGGCTCCTAAATTAATATTGGGGAATGTACATCTATTCTAAAGGCCCATAATTATTGGGAACACGTGATATATTTTATTTGGTCCGATAAAATAAAATATGATTAAAACGGGTCGAGAAATACAACTTTCGGGGCCGATTGTACACACCGGGACTTAATGGGATGACCTCCCACGTAAGTGGGGGACACCCCACGTTTTTATGGGTGCTGATTGACCCAAATTAATGGGAAGGGGACATCCAAAGGTGGCATATCCGGACTTGTGATTGAGGGAGTGGTTGGAGGTACATGCACATCTATTTAGGGCCCTATCAACACATCAACTTGGTGTTTGATTGAGGATAGGTGCCTCCCCCTCATTTGAGCCATACGGATAACCCAAAGGAAGAGAGAAGCTCTAGGCATCACCTCTCAAAAAGATCAAGCTTGAAGGAAGCAAGAGAAGAGGAAATCCAAGGAGAAAAGTATAGTGTTTGAGGTAAGAACTCATTGAGTATTCTTGTAACTAGTTTACTCTTGTATGATTTTTTTGGAAATCATACTGTGGATTAAACCATGAGTTCTACACGTTTAAAAGTGTATAATATTGTTATAAAGTGGTGATATTTAACTTAGAAGAGTTGGTGAATCGATAGGAGTCGAAATCGCCGGAAACCGCCACTTTAAGGGAGCTGCTCGTTTCTGCAGAACACGAAAGCCGCCCGGCTTTCGTGAAAGCCGCCCGGCTTTTGCTCAGGCAGTCCAGTTTTGCCTTTCAATCGGCCTAGAACGGGGATTGATCGAGGGTCGTAACAAAGGCAACCATTGTAGCACATCACGAGGTGAGGATGGCTGACTATATTGCTTATAATTAGTGAGTTAATTTCATAAGATTGCCTAACGTAATTAGATGGAATTTTCATGGATTATTAATGATTAATAATGCCTAACTGAAAATGATATTGATATGAGTAAGTGAAGCATGATATACAAATTTAGAATAATTGTGTATGATTATGTGAAATAAATAGAACGGCATATTAATGGAATTACTATGATGACATTGTGATAAAATATACTTTACCCCATGTATGAAATTCATGAACGGAGTAAAGTGATATTTTTGATATTGAGATCAAACTATACTTGTGTTGGGAAATCAATTGAAATGAAAAGTCAATTGGAAAATAGGAACTTGGCATGTTCTAAGATTATCCAATTAGTATCAAAATACTAGTCGGGGAATTAATATAAATAAATGATGAAACAAATCCTAAGAGGTAGGATTGTGAATAGATATGCCTTAAGTAGTCTCAAGAGATACTTTAAGGTTGAATTGTGTGAACGCTAAGGTGATAGGGGTAGGCCTAAAGGCTACCTACGGAAATTGATTCTAGGCATAGGAATTGCTTGAGAATGTGATTATGAAAATAATTAGAGTTGGACTCTAGGATGACATGGAAATGTAGTTGGGCCGAGCCCATGCCATGTAATATGATTAGCATGGAAACGTAGTTGGGCCGAGCCCTTGCCATGTATATGTGACCTCCGTGGAAACGTAGTTGGGCCGAGCCCTTGCCACGAAGTTATGGTTGGTATGGAAACGTAGTTGGGCCGAGCCCTTGCCATACAAATTTTGATATTATATATTGAGTTAGAGGATTGTATAGAAATGTAGTTGGGCCGAGCCCATGCTATACAATTGGGGCTCGATGGGACCCCACGGGGTTATCGTGATTTGCGGTCACGGGGGAATGGAAACGATGAATTTTAAATGAATATGGGCCTACGGGCCGACTACTTGACTTTATATAAAGTAAGTACAGATAAAAGAAAAAAGGGGGTAACCGAGGGTTATGGCCTATAATATAATAGTACCCTAAGTTGAGGGTCTTGGGAATTAAAACGTTGATTATACTTAGTATAGTTGCTATTGTACTTGTCAAATATTTCCAAGTACTGACCTCCCCTTCACGGGGGAGGCCACCTCACAGTTTCAGGTAGGACTTGAAGGTTGCTACCATCGCCCGTGGCTTCGGGAGGATCAAGGGGAGAAGACGTGGTTCGTGCTTCTTCCGTTCTGTTTTAAAAACAATTACGTTAATGCTCATGGACATTATTTTTGAATAATTACTTTGGGGGCTTGTATGTCGAGTTATGCCAAGTGTGGCTTGAACAATTGTATTTATGCTTCCGCTGTTTTAAATGAATGATTTACATTATGTTTGTTTATGGATGTACTATGTGTGAATGGTATTCAAGACGCCTTGTATAGTATGGACGAGTTGGACTGCGGTTGACTATTCGTACTGTACGGCGGGTTGTTGACGTGTCCGGGTAGGTCCGGGGCGTGACACGAGGACCCCGCCTCAGATATGTTCTCAACGGCTACCGAGACCTCTCCAGAGATGTCTTGGGAATCACTTTGCGACGATATTTTTTGAAGACTAGAGGTAGAGGGGTTCTAGAATCTGAAGGCTTCCTATGGAGTTCTAACGCTTAATCTAAAGCTGAAGAGCACAATATGCTAAGGAAACGAAGAATGGGACAAGAACTGACCTCGAAAGCTAGGGTTTGATCGATAAGGAGTTTCTCTCTCTAGAAAATTTTCGCCAGAGCTTCGCTACAACAAGGATGCGTAAGGGTAAATGAACTCTGGCAAGGGGTAGTTATAGCCTCCCAAATCCGGGCTTGGTCCGAAATTCGGGCCCCCAGCTGCCAAAGTCATCATTACGAACCGTCGAATCAGCCAACCGGTGACGCCCGCCCGCGGGGAGCCAACGAGCACGCGCCACGATGAAGCCCTCTCCAACGGTCATATTCCAACGGCTATTTTTGAAAACATAGAAGTGCCCCAGCTGGCACCCCTCAGACATTAACTTACAATCCTTCGGGCTAACTCTTTCAGACTCCTTTATCAAGGGTAAGCCCCCACCACGAACATGGGTACCCCTCGAGAACCCTTAGCCCTCAACACATTGAGAACCAGGGAACCCCTCGGCAACACAGGAACTACCATTCACATTTATCACGCCCTCATCCCCAAGGACATCAACAAGGTACCTTCGGCAAATCAACAATCAAGCCCTCAGATCAAGGGTAGCCTTCGGCATCAACATCATACTCAGACCAAGTGTCCATCTTTTTCGATTCATCATTGGGGGAACTCGGTGCACTCTTTTTCCCTCATTAGGATTTTTTCCCACAGGGTTTTTCCTATTGAGGTTTTTAACGAGGCATCCCCCCAAAATGAAACGAAATGGTCAGCCCTCGGCCCCATACTGAAGACACACACTGCTCTACTCCTCCTCACCACATTACATATGCCTCAAGAAGTGGGGGACTAGAGGACCCCTCCGGGAATGTTAAACTCTCCCCAAAGCATCAACATAATCCTTCAGGTCCCAAAATGTGGGGGACTGAGGGACTGCCCTCGGCAAAACGCGCAGATGAAAAACTCCTCGCAAACTTTACAAACTACAGCAAGGCAGCATCAGAGGATAAACGCTACTACTCATTTTCCCTCAAGTACCTTTCGGCAAAAGGAGTGAGGGACTCCTGATGGAGTATATGACCCAGGGACCCCCGACCCACATACTTCCACTGCCGCAATCAGGCCCAACAGGCCCAAACGGGCCAAGCCCAACAAGATGGAGCTCTAAGCAGCCCACAATACACAAAGGGGTGCCTTCAGCCCCATGGTCGAAGGCTACCAATGACATAATCAAGCTCAGGGACATCGCAGGAGAACAAGACTTGTTAGTCCCTGTTTTCTATAACAACAATATAATATGATCTATCAAGGAGTAAGATAACAGAAAGATGAACACGTTGAAATCCCTCTTTGATATACCGTGAACTCGTACATAGAATGATATGCGCTAAGGCTATTTTGACAAAGTACGAAAGTTAACGCAAACCTAAACCTAAAGCGCCTTTTTATATGCGCAGGTTAAGGTTTGCGTAAAGGCTTTCAGTCTGATATGGGTCTGACACATTGGCCCCATATCTTTTATACCCTAATAAATACAAACATTAATTACAAAGGATATAATAAAAGCTAAGCTATCACAAGACATCTGACAAGCTTGATTCACAATAAAATGATCTCCAACAATCTCCCCCTTTGTGATCAAGTGCCTGTCGTCTTGCTTTTATTTCTGAGCTCTGAAGTAGTGCTTTCTTATGTTCAGTGCGTGCTCATACTGTCTCAAAGCTCTTCTCTTATCAAGTTGTTTGATGATGGGCTGGAGGATTGTTTCCAGGCTGTCAAACATTTCTAGCTCCTCATCAGTAGCATCAGCAAGTCTTCGCTCAAGATCTTCTTTGAGAGGTAGCAGCTTTTGTTGAATGACTTTTAAAGTCCCATCACAATATTTGTGGATGTCTTCTTCCCACATGAGGCGCTTTTGCTCTTTGTGATTGAGATAAAGTATTGAGACTGGATCCTTGAAGATGTGATACTGTTCATAGTCTTCTAGCTCGGCATCATACATGATTGGCTTTGTGAGATTGGCCTTTCGAACATTGTTCTCGAGGGCCATTTGCAGGTCATGAGCAGCGTAGAATCTGATCTGCCTGAGCATAAAACGCTTAATTGCCTGAAATCCTTCTCTGTAGACTTTGTTGTGATTCAACAGGAGAAATCTGCAGACCATGAACATCTGGTAGATGTCATCCATGTTCATCATAATAAAGTCATTCTCTTGACAGATAAATTCACTTGAGTCAGTGTGTTGAACTTTGAAGCTGTAGAAGGGTACCGAGTGGTGGTCTTCTTTATGTATGTCGAGAATAACATGAATTGGATGAGTGTTGGACCTCATGTCTTGCTCAAGAATTTGTCGTTGTTTGCCTGATGACTTGTGATGTAGCATGTGCAGATGTCCGTCTACAAATTTACCTTTTAGGTGTGTGAGGCCACGGATCTTCTGTTCATTGAGTTGCTTGAGTTTGCCTGGTTTCCTCCAGATTCCCTTTCTGATTTCCTCTTGAAAGGGGGCATTGATTCGTAGGTTCTCCCAGGGCTTCTCCGTTGTTGGCATTTTACCTGCTTATTGTCGGATAATCGATTGAAGCACCTTGGGAGTTTTCTTGTAATCTTCCCCTTCTTTGAGTTCATCTTCATCAAGGCGTATGATATCTTCAGCACACTTGGCCAGTAGTTCACGAAGCCACCAGTTTTGTTGCATATCCTCTGTCTCAGCTTCGTCTCTCAGTGTATCCCACTCTGTCCATTTTCGTGGCCACTTGTCGTGTATCACCGCATCCTCCAACGCGTCATGGATGTCCTTGTTAGGAGGAATGAATGGAACTTTTTGCTGCTGTTGGAGTGGTGATGTTGTTTGAGGAGCACTACCGGGTTCACTTGGATTGCCCGTTGTCATCGGCTTCGAACTGGGTTCTAGCTGATGACCTGACTTAATGGATGTATCGGAGATAGCACCGTCAGGACTTCCATCCCCTCCTCGGATAGTATCTCTTGGAGATAAGCCTCGGGATGTTGTCACCAGTTTCGAACTATGTTCTGACTGATGGCCTGAACTAAGTGATGTACCGGAGGTAACATTGTCAGGACTTCCATCCCCTCCTCTGACAGTATCTCTTGGAGATAAGCCTCGGGATGTTTCAACTAGCTCGATCGTGCTAGTGAGTTTGGATTGGTTTTGGCTAGAGGTGGGTGGTTGTTGGTTGGATGGAGATGGAGGTGAAGGTAGAGTTGGCTGCGGGGTGTGGCTAGAAGAAGCACCTTGCTCAAGTATTCGGGGCCGCTTGCTCTCCCCCTCATGAGGTTCCGAATCGTCGGGGTCCTCATGTGAACGCTTTTGTCCACGGGGACTGTCACGGCAAGTGCTCAGCTGGGGACGGTTATGTTTATAGAAGACCGCCATCAGGTCCTGCGCAAAAGGGGTAAGGGCACAATGTTCAGAGGAGCAGATGCGGATGAAAAGAATATCGGCTAACTGTGGGGTAGGTATGGAATAAGGATTGGGATATAGTGTGGTCGACGTAGGGGAAGACACTAGCTGTGTATCTTGGGTTCCCCAAGAAGGTGAAGATAAGGGAAGTTGGTTGATGGATTGGTTAGATAAGGCTGGGGAAGATATCGGTTGGGTATGATAGATTAAGGGTTCGGGTGCGGGTTGGTGTGCGGGTGTTCAGGCTGAACCACTTGGGTGGTCCTAAATTCCTGTGCAAAAGCAGTCATTGCTCCTTGCACCCATGACTTTATGGTGGAATCCAGGAAGCGATTCAGAAGAACATTGATATCTTCAAAGGTGGGGTGACCAGTTACGGGGGTTGTAACTGTTGTCACAGCATCAGTGAAGACAGCTGATGTGTGGCCTGCGTTCAATGATGGAATTATTGTTGGCATAACAGGACTTCCGACCGTCATAGTTTGCACTCTGGTCGTTGCATTCAGGGTGTGTGCACCTGTTTGTGCAGTGAATAGTGTAGGTGTCCTAGAAAAGGAAGAAAATGTGGGAAATGTGACACCTAGACTCGATGTGCGGGAAGGAGGAGTTGTGACCTCGAGCGGCTGGCCAACAGTTCGCTCAACTGATTCGGAATGAACCAGAGAGGTGGGTGAGTCCCGTTATTTTGAAACGATAGCCTGTTGGAAGGCTAACAAGTGGCTAGGGGAGGGCTGTGCATGCGCAGTTGAGCCAGATGATGCGGCTTCTACTCGGGAACCGAAAAGATCGGCTTATGTGCTTAGGCATTCGGCTCAGCTTATGCTGATAAAGGGGTCGCAGCCAGCAAAGATATCCTCATCAGCTTCATCTATTAAGCTCCTCCTGGCACGTGGCCATTGTTTAGGCTTTGATAATTTGTCATTTTTTACTTTTGCCCGTTTCTCCCGGATGATGGCGTCCTGAGCATTTTTGATGACGTGCACTGCTTCATCGTAATCGGCCTTGGGTCTGCTGATCGCCCTTAGTGAAGACTGATTCTCCGTTATTGTGATTGTTTTGGAGCGATCTGTTATTACGGGGGCTGCCTCTTCTGCGGTGATTTTCTTTGGAGACTCGTCAGGCAGCTTACCCTTTTTGATCAGAGCATATGTGTGCTCAACATCGTCAATGTCATCATCGTCATCATTATCATCATCATCAGGATCATCACCATCATCATCACTTCGTGTGGCCACGCTATCGGATGCCTCATCGTCAGTCTTATTGGAGGCTGGACTTGACGATTCATCGACAGGCTCCTCAGCATTTATCTGGGTGTCCTCAGCCGTCTGAGTCCTCTTGAAAGAGTCGTCAGATGGAGGTATGCCCCGTTGAAACTTGATAGATTGGGGAGAAGAGAAGCATAACCTAGAGCTGCTGCGTCCTTAAGAAGGTCTGGGATGGATGGCAGAGGATCATAATTGTCATGGACCGGCAGATCGAGTGTGGACCGCAGTGTGGACAGTGTCAGAATCATCCTCATATTGTTCAACTTAGTCAGGATTTTGGAGCGGTCCTTTATTGACTCGGTGTGCATGTGTCCCCAGAATTGTTGCAGGTATATCTGAGGCACTGGTTTGGTGTTGTTGAATGTGGGCCAGAGATAGTGACCTTTGATTATCACCGGGATGACTGGGTCCTGGCACTTGAACACCTTCAGGTCTAGCTCGTAGTTGTTGTCCAACACCTTGATCCATTGGGGTCAGCACATTAGTTCCTTTTTTATTTTGTTTGGTTGGTGCCTGACATAATGAACTGTGAAAGCATGGGGTCAGCACATTAGTTCCTTTTTTATTTTGTTTGATATGTGATGTTTTTTTTTTATGAAAAGTGGAAGCAGGTGGACTTCAACAAAAATCTTCTAAGACAAAACCTCGAGATCAAGATCTCGAGGATTAAATCTCGAGATCAAGATCTCGAGGTTTAAATCTCGAGATCAAGATCTCGAGGTTTAAATCTCGAGATCGAGATCGAGATCGCGAGGTTTAAATCTCGAGATCGAGATGTCGAGGTTTAAATCTCGAGATCGAGATCTCGAGATTTAAATCTCGAGATCTCAAGATTCAAATCTCGAGATCTCGTCTCGAAGTTGAAATGACGAGATCGAGATCTGGAGAGTTAAGCATCGAGATCATGACATCTCGAGTTCACCTCGAAGATCAATGACTAAGAGCCATGACGTGCACTTGTCGTGAGGTGCACTCAAAATAAATACAATACAACGAATATACGTAATATAACGAAGTAAGGTTCGTATCCACAGGGAAATGAATACTTTTCTTTTATATAAATAGTAACAAGGGGGGTTTAGATTTGTTTGGTTTAAAAACACTAAGATAAACAACCTATATGAGTTTAATTCAATGAGACGAGGACTTGGTTTTGCTTTTATCCACTTAATGAAATGTTCGTCGATCCCGGTTATATCTTTAACTATCTTCCTCTCGAATACTCAATTGAGGAGTATATCCAGTTAATCGAGGGTAGTTATTAATAACGAGATGCGTTAATTAATAAAACTTACTATCGAGTCAATATAGAACAAGCGTCGTATATTAACTTGATAGTAGCAATAAACTTAAGATGAAAACGATTGAGATTGATAACCTCAACACAAGCGGTTTATTGGTTTAATCAATATAATTAATTCCCCTTGGTATATTAACCATGAGATGCATGCATTAATATTCCAAGTTTACTACCGTTGAAAGAACCGGAGTAATAACAAGCGTATTAACCGATTGATTCTAGTAATAATTAACATGAGAAACAAAACTAGTTGATACTTTAAGTAATGTTTAAAATATTAATATGAAATATGAATAGGAATTAATTAATATTCAAGGGAGAAGATTAAAGAAAATAACTCACAACTTACAAATTCATTAAGCTTCAAAGTAGTAAAACCAAGATGGAAGAGTTTAGCTCCTCATTTGGAGACTAAACATGATGAAAAATATAAAGAAAGAACTATTCTATACTGAGCTTAGATGTACAAAGGAATTGGATATCTTTTTGTGAAGGAAAGGAGGTGTATTTATAGGCTTTTGGGATGGGATTCGGGTACTCGATCGGGTATATACATGGTACCCGATCGAGTATGTGTGTAATACTCGATCCGAGGTATACTCGACCGGTTTCAGGCTGTTTTCCATAAGTATACCCGATCGAGTATATATTAATACCCGGTCGAGTATGCTTAGAAAATGGTATTCGGACCATACTCGACCGATCTTCGTTTAAAACTCAAAGGCATACCCGATCGGGTATGTCGGTCTACCCGATCGGGTATAGACATTAAATCGTGGCCGAAATCTTCTCGGCATGTTCCCTTGTCTTCGGATCTGATCCGATTTGAAGTTCCAACCTAATACCCGATCGAGTATAGTTAATACTCGACCGAGTATAGACCAAAATTTAGGATCTTCTCTTGTCTTCAAATTTTTGCACCTTCTTTCCACTTTTTGGGTTCACCAACTGTACTTCGAGTGATCAAGACCTGTTTGAGCTCAGAATATATCTAATCTAACCTATTTACAAGAATTTAACAAACTAATCTATTACACCAAAAGTGTGTAATTTCCATAGTAAAGATCAAGCAAAACTAATTAAAAACACAAACATAAATATGGAAATTACAAACGTATCAAGCCACCTGCAAAAGCAACATTCAAACAAATATATAAACACCACGAAATCTCATGAAAAACGATCCGACTTCTTCGTTTTTGAGTAAACTCGTTTTGCGAGAACTGGGTTCGAAGCCGGATTCTGAGAAAAACGTTTTAAACCAGTTGATTGACGATCGAAAGCCTAGAACTACCTTTTGGAAGATGATGCGAGAAGAGAGAGAGAGTGAAAATGAAGATTGTGAGAACAAGGAAGACGGGAGCTCTGAACTTGCGAAAACTGGGAGATGCGAGAATAATGAAAGTTCAGGGTTCAGAGATCCCTTTTAAACGTGAGAAGAGAGATGGGCCTTGTGAGAAAAATATTTGGGCTAAAGTTAAAGAGGAAAGGCCTATTAAAAAAATCTCCCCCTCGATAAGTTAAAAGTAAAAGAAAAAAAACACATGCAACTCACACACACTTTTGTGTTATTTTTCTGATTTTTCTCCCCCTTGACACATGCAACACACGCACACTGTGTTTGTAATTTTCACTCTTTCTCCCCCTTGATGTATGCAACCCAAGCAGTAGACAGAATGCAACTCACACACACCCTTTTTTTTGGGTTTTGTCCCCCTCAACACATGCAACGCACACACACTTTGTACAAGGCACACACACACACTTTACAAGTCCCCCACACACACTTTTTACAGACCAGTGGAGGCGAAATTACAAGGGCTCGAGGTTCAGCATGCCTAACTTAGAGACCAAGAACTGGAATCTCTTTTCGTCCAACGCCTTAGTAAACAAGTCAGCTAGTTGAAGCTCTGAGCTTACAAAATAAATATCAATGTCTCCTTTTTCCACGTGATCTTTGATGAAGTGGTACCGCAGATCGATGTGTTTGGTGCGGGAGTGGTGAACCGGTTGCTGGTGATGGCGATGGCGCTCTGTGAATCGCTGTAGATCGGGATGTGGCGGAAAGTGTAACCATAGTCTTTTAGCTGGGTCTTCATCCATAAAGTTTGAGAGCAACAACTAGCAGCCGCGACGTATTCTGCCTCAGCTGTAGATGTTGACACACAATTCTGCTTCTTGGAAGACCAACAGACTAATTTCTTGCCCAAGAACTGGACGGCTCCCGATGTACTCTTTCGGTCCATTCTGCAACCCACAAAATAAGCATCTGAATATCCGACGAGGTCAAAACATGAATGATTGGGGTACCAAAGGCCTAAGTTCACAGTGCCTTTCAGGTATCTCAAGATTCTTCTTACAGTGGTCAGATGAGATTCTTTCGGATTCGCTTGAAAGCGTGCACATAAGCATGTGGAGAATACTATGTCAGGCCTGCTAGACGTGAGATACAGCAAAGATCCAATGATGGCCCTGTAGTTTGTAGCATCAACTGGTTTCCCTGAGGGATCTGAGTCCAGTTTATTGTTGGGGGACATAGGGGTTGTCATGGAAGATTTGCCGTCAATGTTGAACCTCTTAAGCATTTCCAAGATATACTTGGACTGATTGATGAAAATGCCATCTGAGAGCTTTCGTACTTGCAGGCCTAGGAAGAAATTTAGTTCTCCCATCGTGCTCGTTTCAAACTTGGTTTTCATCAGTTTCTCAAAGTGTTTGCACAGACGCGGATTTGAGGAGGCAAAGATGATGTCATCAACATAGATCTGAATCAAAATGATATCAGACTTCTGTCGCTTGATGAACAGTGTAGTATCAATCTTTCCTTTTGAGAAACCTGAATCAACCAGAAACTCTGTCAAGGCATCGTACCAAGCCCTTGGTGTCTGTTTCAATCCATAGAGAGCTTTCTTGAGCTTATATACGTGATCTGGGTATCTTGGATCTACAAATCCTTCGGGTTGAGCGACATAGACTTCTTCTTCTAACACTCCGTTTAGAAAGGCTATTTTCACGTCCATTTGAAAGACGGTGAAGTTCTTGTTTGCCGCGTACGCAAGAAAGAGGCGGATTGCTTCAATTCTCGCTACGGGCGCGAATGTTTCATCATAGTCTATGCCCTCTTGCTGGTTGTACCCCTTTGCGACCAGCCTTGCTTTGTTGCGCACGACGATGCCTTCTTTGTCCTTCTTGTTCTTGAACACCCACTTAGTGCCTATGATAGTTTTCTGAGAGGGGTTTGGCACGAGCGTCCACACTTGTAGTCTGTCAAATTGATTGAGCTCATATTGCATAGCAATCACCCAATCTGGATCAGTGAGTGCTTCTGAAACTTTGGACGGTTCATTCTGGCTTAGAAAGCAGGCAAAGTGACATTCATTCACCGTGGCCGATCTCGTACGCACACCTTGACTCGGATCACCAATTATTTGTTCAACAGGATGTGCCATCGTCCATTTCCTTTCATGAGCCATAGGAATTGGAGTGATGATTGGTTGTTCCGAGTCCTCATAAAGAATTGTTGTCTCGTGAGCAGCTGTGGTGTGCGGTGGAGAAGATTCTGATGTTGTAGCAAAACCATGATCATCCACTTCTTCGTGATTGGATTGGGGAGTTGAAGGCGTGGACGGTGCATCACCTGGACCGGGAAGAAGTGGGATCTCTGTAGTGGGAGTGGATTGTTGTGGAGCTGCTGATGTTGAAGCTGGTGTGCATGGAGGAGGTGAAGGTTGTGAATGCTCGTAGAAGTTTCTGAAGAGAGAATTAAGAATCACACCTGTAAGTGTTCGGTTGCGAAGTCATCCATTTCATAGAATGTTACATTCACACTCTCAATGATTGTTCGCTTTTCTCGCAAATAGACCCTGTAAGCTTTGGACTGCAGTGAGTAGCCAATGAACATGCCTTCTCTGGCTTTTGGGTCCAGCTTACTTCGCTCAGTTCGGTCATTCAGTACAAAGCACTTGCAGCCAAATATCTTGAAGAATGAGATATTTGGAGTTCTGTTGAAAAGAATTTCATAAGGAGTCTTGTCGAAGCGTTTATGGATGGATGTTCTGTTCTGAGTGTAGCACACAGTAATGATTGCCTCTGCCCACATGAAATGAGGTAGTCTGGATTGGATAAGCATGGTGCGTGCTGCTTCAACAAGTGTCCTGTTCTTTCTTTCAACAACTCCGTTCTGTTGGGGAGTTTTGGATGCGGCAAATTGCTGAGTGATACCGAGAGATTCATAGAAATCGGTGAGAGTTTGATTCTTGAACTCGGTACCGTTGTCAGTTTTGGTTATTCGAACATTGTGTTGTTGCAGGTTTTGGATGGATCTGATGAAGGTCATAATGGTTTCCGCTGCCTCGTCCTTTGTACGAAGAAATTTCGTCCAAGTGTAGCTTGAGAAGTCATCAACGATCACGCGAGTGTATTTGCGACCATTGATGCTTTGGACTCTCATAGGTCCACAAAGATCCATGTGAATCAGCTGCAGCGAATGAGTAGATGATGGAACTGTTTTTGACTTGTGGGAGCTTCGCGTCATTTTGCCCATTTTGCAGGCACTACAATGATTTTCAGCGGAAGACTTCAACAGAGGAAGCCCCTTCACAAGTTTCTTGGAGGATAGGATGGAAAGATTCTTGAAATTCAGATGGGAAAGGCGTCTGTGCCATAAGTTGTTTTGTTCTGTTGAAGCTTTGGATAGCAGACAGATGGAAGTGGTAGATGGTACACTTTTCAGATCAATCGTGTACAGATTTGATGTCTTGTAACACGTTAATAATGAGTTCCCCACGCTGTCCAGCACACAACATTGTTTGGCAAAGAACCTCACTTCCATCCCGCTGTCACAGAATTGTTCGATGCTCAGTAAGTTGTGTTTTAGCCCTTTGACTTATGAAACAGCTTTTATAGTGACAGTGGCACAGATGACATCCCCATATCCAAGAATAGAAGAGGAGGCGTCGTTCCCGAATCTGACGTTGCCTCCGTAGCAGTTGGTGAAGTTGCTCAACAGATGTTTGATCCCGGTCATGTGGGTTGAGCATCCAGAATCCAAGTTCCACACATGACCGTCCTGCAAAACAATTAAGCAGGTTTAGGTACCCACCTTGGGATGGGTCCTTCCTTATCAATAGAAAACACCTTTCTAAACTTTGCTTTCAGCTGTGTTCCAAGGTCAACAACTTTTTCACCAAAAGATTTTTCTTTTGCGGGCTCTCTAATAGCCAGATCTTCCTTTGCAGTGGGTCTAGTTTTGGGACCTCACTTTGCAGTTTCAGTTTTAGTAGGTCCATTTTTGGGGACCCACTTTGCATTTTCAGTTGTGGTGGGTCTGTTTTTGGGGACCCACCTTGCATTTTCAGTTGTGATGGGTCTGTTTTTGGGGACTTACCTTTGTTTGATTTTGGGAGGAAAGTAGACATGGGCTTGGTGATTGAATGATTGTTTCTTGAGGTGAGTTTTAAAAATTTCCTCTTTTGAAAGCCTATTAAGATGTTTCCTCGAATGAACTCTTAGGGGATATTTCATATAAGGTATGCAAAATATTCCCTTAGAAGTTTTATTCTTGGTTTCCTTTCTTGGTATGGACTTTCTTCGAGGTTTGACTTTAACAACATTCACATCACATTCATAATTATGAGGATCTGGAACAGAATAACCATAAGCAATACTAGAATTATGAAGAGAACATTGTCCAAAAGATGTCACATAATTTTTCAGCTTGGGACTCAAGACTGAACTGCTAGAAGTTGGTTTGACAGTGACAAAGTTAGAATTAACTTTAGAATACAAAATAGAGCTGGATCTAGAGCCAGTCTTATTCTCAAAAACTTTCTTCTTCCCTTCAATGATTTCTTTCCTTTTCTTTCTCCACTCTTCCTTCCCTTCTCCCTTCTTTTTCACTTCTTGTCCTGTGAACAAAGGAGAAGAGCGATGAGTGGATGATTCTGTGAAAAACTTAGTTATGTCAGGAGAGGTGTGAGCATCCTTTAGCTTAATATTAGAAATGGGTTGAGGAGTTGTTTTTGAATGATATTGTTCACTCAGTTCATTAAACTTATTAAGAAGTTCCTCCCAGATACTCTCAAAACCTTTCTTTTCAGTTTCAAATCTATCTCTCTCGTTGTCTAGAGTTTTCTGAAGGTCTTTGAGTTTTTGAGCCATTGGAAAGGTAAGGGTTCCTCTCCAATTTTTGAAATACCTACCCTTGGAGGTGGGTCTAATGGATGTCCTAGGTGTGGTACATCCTTCGCAACAGCATAAGGATCCAGACACTCATTAGTACAAAAACTTTGGCCTTCGCCGGTGAGGCTTTTTTCATTTAAAGTAGGATAATCGCAAGAGATTGCAGCCTTTGGGTTCTTTCTCTTTTCTTCTTCTTCTTTAGAGGTTTCTTCTTCATCGGTGTACTTCATTTTCTGACCGAGTCCTAATCGCATGTGACCTTCATCATAAAGTTGAAGACAATCAACTTTCTTTAAATTACATGGATTAGTCATTCCAAGGCCAGTTTTAGGATTGTAATACCGGTCATCACTGATTTGATTCAGAAAAATTGTTTGTTCTGTTTGTCCTCTCCTGGCTATTATGTCCTCAAGTTCCTTTATCTTGTTTAAAAGGGTCTTTCTTTTGTTTTGAAGAAAATCACAATCAGCCTTTGCTGTGTTTTTCTCTCTTTCACTATCTTGCAATTTCTTAGTTGTCTCAGCTATCTTAAGTTCAAGACTTTCAAATTATGTGGATACCTTTATGACCTGCTCTTTTGCATTTTCTAATTGAATGCTTAGAGACGTCTTTTGGTCCAGATTCTGTTTCAGCACCCTGTAATTATTATCTAATCTCTCATTTAGTTCTTTAATGATGTTGTCCTTTTCAAGTAAGGACTGATAATGGTTATGGTCCGAGCAAGGGAGATTAGAAGTACTTACAGTGCTAGTGGAGCATTCATTCCCGGGGATCACAACATCACCCTTTCTATCTTCTTCATCTTCCAACCGTGCCATCAGTGCATAGTTTTCTCCCTCCTCCTCCTCATCAGAAGTATCTTCAGCCCAATGATCCTTTCCGGCAAGCATTGTAGAATTTTCTTCTTCCTTCTGCACCATGAGCATCTTCTGCTTATTCCACAACATCTTTTGTTTGTAGAAGTTTGCATCCTTCTTCTTTGGCAGGCGACAGTCTTTGATGACATGTCCGGCCTTCCCACAGTTATAGCATTTTGGAGCATCTTCAGCTGCAGGTGTCCTCCCAGAAAAGCTTTGATCATGATGCTTCTGTTTGTAGTTTGTGGAGGAGGTTCTTAGCTTGTTTGAGGAGCTATTCTTCTTTGCAAATTTCCTGGTCAGCAATGCCATCTTCTTTTGAAGGTCAGCAAGTTCAGCCTCGAGGTCAGGCTCTTCTTCATCACTTTCCTCATCTTCTGACTCAACCACTACTTTCTTCTTCTTCAGTGGTTTGGTTGTTCTTCAAGGTTGTGCTTCCATCATTAAAGTTAATGGGTTTGTGCTAAATTGATCCTCAGCGCAAGCAACATCATTGACAAACTGCTTCAAGTGTTCATGAAGGGTGCAGAGATCAATTTCATCAAGGTCAATATGTTGCCTCACCTCCTTTACAGTCTTTCTCCATTCGGGGTGCAAACTGGACAAAAATCTTATATTCAATTCCATATTGGACTTGAACACTTTGATCTTCCTCAGTTCATTGATCCGTTGGACAAATCTGTTATATGTCTCGTTCAGTGGTTCTCCAGGGGCAGCTTTGAAAGAGTCATAAGCAATTAGGGTGGTTGCTTTCTTGGTCTTCAAACTGATGCTGGTGCCTTGGAGCAACTTTTCAATTTCGTCCCACATCTCCTTTGTTGTTTGCATGCTGTCAATCAACACGTAGACTTCATTTGGGATGGCTTGGAGCAGATGTGTTTTTTCCATGAGGTCACCTCTCAGCCTTAACTTGTCTGCTTCAGTATATTATGATGGTACTTTCCGTCTCTTTTCAGGAATGATAGGTGGGTTATTTTCTGCATCTCCTCCAACTGAAATCATCAGCTCAGCGGGTCCATCAAGGAGTGATTCAAGAAAGTTTAAGAATCGATTTCTCCACATTTGATATTCTCCTCTCCTTAGAACCGGAGGAGTGCTGCTGTTTCCTTGTGCATTAGATTCTGAAGTCATTGCTGTAGAAAACTGACCGCTCGAGATTTGATCAAAAAAAATTCTAAGGCAGAACCTCGAGATCCTGAAAATCGAAGATCAACCTCGAGATTTAGGATTTCGATATAAGAACTTCGAGATTAAGATGTCGAGATTTGTGTTTCGAAATTTCAAAAATCGAGTTTAGATCTCGAGATTTCAAATGTCGAGATTTGAAATGTCGAGATATATACTTCGAGATTTGGGATTTCGAGAAATCAAAAGTCGAGATCTAGATGTCGAGATCTTAAATATTCGAAACCCAAATGTCGAGTTCCGAAAGTCGATATCCTCAATGTCGAAATCCTGCAAAAAGAAAAATTTGAGATTTCAAGATCTGAAAGTTGTTCCCTGTACTTCTTGATGTCAAGATTCTCCTGTGAAAATTTCAGCTCGAAAAGTTGAGCAGAGCCTGATAAAACACTAATCTCGAGATCTACCTGTCGAGATCTCTAAAACAAGAAGTTTGCGAAAAATGAAAACTAAGGTATACTGCTTGATCGTCTAAACAGTGTGATCACAACAGTATAACTTTTACAGCTTTTTGATCAAGAACAAGAGTACAGATGATAAAAACGAAAAATACAGATGAACGATGAAAAATAACATAGTCTTCATCGTTGTTCTTCTGATCAGTTCCCGATCGGCTCTGATACCATTTGTTAGTCCATGTTTTCTATAACAGCAAAATAATATGATCTATCAAGGAGTAAGATAACAGAAAGATGAACACGATGAATCCCTCTTTGATATACCGTGAACTCGTACAGAGAATGATATGCGCTAAGCCTATTTTGATCGAGTTTGAAAGTTAACGCAAACCTAAACCTAAAGCGCCTTTTTATATGCGCAGGTTAAGGTTTGCGTAAAGGCTTTCAGCCTGATATGGGCCTGACACATTGGCCCCATATCTTTTATACCCTAATAAATACAAACATTAATTACAAAGGATATAATAAAATGATCTCTAACAAGACTTGAAAACCGAGCCTTCGGCACTTGGAGTCCTCGGCACTGCGAGGCCCCCGGTACGAAGAGCCTTCAGCTTGTCATCTGCAGCCGAAGGCATCCTCCTCGACAGAAAATCCTCTCCACATGCGCCTGAATCACCGTACCAATTACCACGTCGCATCCAACCACCGCATTTAATGCGGCCACATGCAAATGATGGTGCCACCCCGATTGAGGTGACCCTCGACCGTCGGATGCTTGACACGTGTCCCTGTCTAGCATTTATTGCTGCTATAAATAACAGCCCCTTTCCCCATTGTAAACCACAACTTAAACACTCATTCTATATTTGAACTCCTTATCTCTCTTACTTATTTGCTCTGACTTCTCTCTAAGTTATTCTTCACAATAACTCCTCGGATAAGCTACCCCCGGGTACACTATCCATCAGCTCTCTTACTGTTCTTAGCACTGTGGCTCATAATAAACATAATGAGTTTAAATTGGGCATTCACAAATTAACATGCTTTGCTCGGGGAGCAGAATAGGGCGAAGGATCTTGAGTTATTTGCACAACATGATGGCCGCAAGTCAGTTATATGGAAGATGTCATACTTTCAAGTGAGTGGATGACGTTGTTTGCTTGAGTTTTACCCTATAATTTTAAAATTCACAAAATGAGAGTAGATTAATCTTGTAATTGTATCATTGTTACTCAGTGTTATCATTAACTCAATACTTCTCTATTATTAACACACATGACCGCAATTTTTCTATTTTCCTTTCACAGCACATCGAAACAAGAACCTTGCTGCCACATTGAGGTATTTCTGTGATGATTTGCAAGCAAAAGAACCCTAAACTTAGAGGAAGAGTAGGAAAAGAACAAAATTGCTAGACAGGGTTGCTACAAATGAACTAACTATTTGCTGGATGGATATTGTGTAGCACATCTGACCTCTTAGGTTCACTAAGTAACCCCATGCTCCACAAAGCCACTTCATGCATTGTATAATTCCTTGAAAGGTGTTTTATTTATCAAAGCCCGAAGTAGGTGACGATTTTTCCAAACAAAACTGTTGCAAATATTGTGTGTTCTTTCGTGATATCCGGTTTTTACACATGGATGGATAGTTGTATGCTGAAGTTTCGAAGGTGATAAGTCTACCTGAATTAAAGTTCGTAATATGCAGCGACGGTGGATATAAAAGACTGTAAAAAATCGTTCAGAATGTCTTTAATAATTTTGTAATGCGTGTACTTTTTAAACTTCTAATATTTCTGATTTTTTATTTATGATTTTGTATCATGTGTGATAGTGAATTTATATATTGACATTTATAATATCTTCATATTACATCCCGTGCAACGCACGGGTGGAACACTAGTAATAACAACAACAACAACAATGTGATCTGATCTGAATAAAATAAGAATAAGCAATAAGTAATAAGAATAAGACGAACACGACAGCTTCTAAGCCCTAGAACTTTCATAAAAAGTGCAAATAAGCCCTTTTACAGGAGGCTTTGTCCGGCTGTCGGCATTTGGTGCAGTTTCCGGTGGAAGATTTTGATGATTTTTTTGAGCATCTTATTCATTAACTCTAGTTTACCCATACCAAATTTTAGCTAAAAATTCAATCGAGAAGGCAGTCAAATGATTTTCTGAAATATACTATGCTGCCTAACTGCACAGTTATCTTCGAAAATTCATTTGACTGTCTTCCCGATTTAATTTGTATCTGAAATTTGGTATAACTAAACTAGACTTAATGAAGAAGATGATCAAATAATTTCATCAAAAAAAATCCAGCGTAAACCGCTCCAAATGGCCACGGTCGTATAAAGTCTCCTATAAAAGGGCTTATTTGCACTTTTTATAAAAGTTCGAGGGCTTATTATTATTATTGTTATTATTATTATCATTATTATTATTATTATTATTATTATTATTATAGAAAGGCATTTTATTAGGATAAGAAAAGTTGAAGGTTACAAATGACAAGTAGGTAGCCTCGCAACAAGTTGGGCTCCAACACCTTTCTGAATAGCTAATCCTATCCTAATAAAAAGAAAATTGCCAACTTTTAAAGTAGAATCATGTTTAGAAATATGACTCTTAACCCTCTTAAGAAACAAAACAGACTTAGGTCCAATTTCCCCCAAAGTAGTAAAGCCTAAGGTGCCAAAACTGTGATCATTAGCTTTACTAATCTCAGCATACTTATGCTGCTTCCTTTCTATGGCTCTGGTAAGTGCAAGCCGAGGTTTAAAGTGATCTAGATCCACATCTCCCGCAAAGGGGGAAACAACAGTGACATCCAAGCATGTATCAGTACCCCTATCCCAGCCATACAGAAGAATATCAGCAGGTTTGGCACCAACACCTTGCTGCGTAAGAAATCCCAAAGAAGCTTCAAATCTGTGCGCAATGCCAGCACGAAAACACATGTATGCAACTATATCACGAACAAGGTTATGTCTAAATTTAGGGCTAATCAAACTGGAGCAATGAAGAGCATGGTCCCCCCAAATATCCATATTGCCAAGACAACAAGAGCAAGTAGTACCCTCTTGAAAAAGAGGAATACCTAGCCTATAAGCCAAAATAGCAGTAAATTGTCTAGGACAAATGGTTTGTCCTTAGCCTTCTGCTGAAATAGCTAGGAGAAAATCCAAAGCATGCTTCAGTTTATTACTTTTCCAAAGAGCAAGATCTCTGCAACTCATATTAAACTTGGAAGCCAAATTCTTAACAACACAAGAAAAATACTGTAAAGCCAGGGTTTTCATAGGGTGTGCGGCAATGACAGTAATCTCTTGGGTATCAGGAAGGCCACATGCTTGGTTAAAGATGATCTGAGCTTGCTGCATTGGTGGGAAAACACTAGAAAATGAAGAGCTACTAAGAATCTGGGCTTGTAAATCTTTGGTCTAAATGTGAGAGGCTAAATAGCAATATAAAAGAGTATCTTGCAAACAATAGATACCCAAACCGCCATCATGAATAGGCAAGGTAGACAGCCTGTATTGTAAAGGACCAAAACCAGCACCTTCACCTAGAATCAGATTATGCAAATACTTGTATAAGTGATCATCAAAAAGAGATTGAGCAGGCAGAATATACTCAGGGCGAGTGGTTCTCATGGTAAAATACAGTTTAGAGACACCAACACAATTTCTTAAAAGGAGCTGTTCACATTGTGGATCTTTATAATAGAACTTACAACTTTCATAAGATTAGAGCTTTATGGGTTCTACCAAGGACCATTTCCACACAAAAGGCATGATTTATTGTTGAGAATATTTTATGGTGTCCAATCAAATTAAATATCTTTGTATTTGTGTAGTTATTAATTAAATGTGTAATGTGGGTCACAAATGTATTTCAGTCCATTAGCCCACTTGTAAGCCTTAAGTTAGACATCTTTATGTATAAAAGGATGCTAACTTAAGCAAACCCTAAGTCTTACAAGCTATTAACGCTCATATCTTTCTAGGAGCTTATATGGTATATAGAAGAGGGTTTCAACGATCAACATATCTCTATCATTCTGTGATTCTTTGCTTCTATTATATTGTATGATTGTTGATTGATTTTGGGACTAACAATTGGTATCAGAGCTGAGCGTGAAATCGATTGAAGAATTTCTGCAAAATTCGGACCTGCCATTGACATTGAAGAAATTTTTCGAAAATCTAATTTTCTTCCATTTTTTGGTTTGATGGACCTGGTTTTGATGTTAATCTGCAATCCCTGGAAGTTTTCGATCAATATTTGAGATTAACAAGGGTGAAATTCCGTTGTTGGGATTTTTGAGATTTCGAAGTTGTAATAGTTTTTGCAGGTTTTGCGAAGAAGATACGAAATCTCGACATTTTGCAAATCTCGAAATTTTGGAAATCTCGAAGATTTGCAAATTTCGAATTGAGGATCTCGACATTGCAAAAGGTTCTTGACATTTTGGGATTTTGACATTTTGGGATTTTTTCACAACTCAAAAGAAGAGGTCAAGAAAATAACTTTGGAAACGGAAGAGCTAACGCTCAAGGTAGCTGATCAGACTTTTAGATTGCAAGAAACTGAGGCAGAGCGAAACACTGAGAAAGCAAATAAAGATTTCCTCAATAATCAAAAAAGTGCTCTCTATCGTAAAATCAAAGAGTTAGAAGACTTAATTGCTACCAAAGGGCAAACTGAACAAACAGTCTTCTTGAACCAACCCAAGGACACCCGTTTCTATAATTCTAAAGAAGGACTCAGTCTGACTAACCCATGTAATTTGAAGAAGGTGAAATGTGCTCAACTTTATGACATCAATTACATAGGTCTTAGATTGACTAAGTTGATTTCTTTCATCAGTGTTAAAGAAACAAATGATGAAGAAGATGCCAAGAGAGCTAATCACGGAACACAAATTCCTTTTGATTATGATGCCTTGAACAAGAGCTATGAAACAAAAGAGCCCCCGTTGACTCCTATTGAAGAGATTCCAACCTTTTACCCTGCAAAAGAGACTATGCAAGATAAAGAGGAACCTTCAACTTCAGAGCCTGTAGCCAAACCAGCATACGTTCCACCCCTTGTGAGAAAGTTTGCTGAATTGAAAGAAGCTTTTGATAAAGAAAAACAGGCGTTTGAGCTTGAGAGGGAACAACATTTAAATGAAATATCCTTGTTAACGACATCCTCTAAATCAGGCACAAGTTCTCAATCTCCTTCTCCCCGATCATTTGAGACGTATTTTGAAAAATCAACTGATGATCCTGAAACTTATACCTCTAACTCTGAGTCTCCTTCTCGGACAAGGTACCCTGTGAAGAGGAGAGTGGAAAAGAGGGGAGAATGGATAGAGGAGAAGTTGAGAAGAAGAAAGAAGGAAGAAGAATCTCGTCTGAGGGATAGGAAATGGTGTTCGAGTGCTCTCTTAGATGCCAAAAAGAAGACATCTCTTAAGAATAACTGCTCAAACTCTTCTACTCTGAACTGTGTTAAGCCAGTAAAAACTTGCTGCTCTGAATCTGATGTCTCCTCCAACCAAGATAAGAAGAGGAATGTTCAGAAATGTCCGAAGAAATCAGCTTCCGCTAAGGTAAATGTTGAGGGGGAGTATCAATTACCATATTTGTAGTATCCCCTCAAAGTTTACTCACTCAGACATTTGAGAAGACTCTCTCATGAAACAATTTTAAAAGATTATCTGTGTGAACATTCACTCATTGCTTGTGAAACTTCTTCTGCTCCAAAGTTCAAGCAACAATGGGTTCCTAAGGCTGAAGCTGAGAAAATCATAATGTCAATTTCTTCTCAACCAGCTAGCCTGGGATCACAAATCAAGCAAAACTGAAACAGGTTTTATGTGGTTACAAGGAAGGACCCATCTAGAGGTGGGTGCCGAAACATACTTAAGTTGCCTTGCAGGTCCGTCATGTGTGGTAACTGATTCGATTGCTCCACACACATGGCGGGTATGAAGACGAGCTTTGAGCAATCAACCGGTGCACATTATCAATGGGAGTATTGGCGTGTATACTACCCCACTGAGCAGAAAATCAACACATGCACACCCCATCACCAATACACGCCACAAACAATAAGTAAGTGCTTATTCTGAGGGGGAGTGTTTCTTTTTCACTCCTCCTAGAGCCAAACAGCGAAGAAAGCACATTTCAAGGGGGAGTTTTCTACTTTACTCCCCGGGTAAAAAACAACACAACTTGCAACTTTTGAGGGGGGTTTTATTTTTCTCCTCCTGGTGCTAGACAATGTAAAATGCAAGGATTCTCTCAAGGATGCGGATTTTAAGGAGGAGTTTTCAAAGTTCTCCTTCCAAGTGCCAATCATCGTGAAAGGCATCCTACTGAATGCTCCAGTTGAGGGGGAACACGGAGAGAAAAGATCAAAGAGAAATGAGAGATAAGTCCTAATGGCTTAGTAAACCCAACTAAGCTACCTAAGGGACAAAGCCGAGAGTGAGTGAGTAACTGAGTGAACAGTATGAGAGTGAGGAAGCAGAAAGCTCAAGTGAGCAAGAGAACAATAATCACTGTCAAATCTGCTACCTCTATTGTGCTATCAATCGAGAGAATTACTCCCAGTCACTCAAATACTCTGGACAATCCCCATAGGTTCAGGACTGCATTTATTCAGATCCCGAGTAGAAGTCGCTGCATTTTGTCCAAACGGTGCATGCACAACCCTACCTAAGACCACTTACCTGTCTCCCAACAGACATGTGTTTAATCATATATCACGGGGAACCTCATCTCTTATCACCGTCTCCTTTTGAGGCGACTGATACTGACTACTAGGGCTGGCATTTTGAATCGAAAAACCGAAAACCGAACTGAAAATAACCGAACCGCTTTAGTAAAAACCGAACCGGACCGAACCGAACGAAATTGGGTCTCAATAATCAGGACCCAAAAAAAATTGGTTCAGGTTCGGTTTATGTGCACAAAATATCGGTTCAGACCGAACTGAACCGACATTTTTATATTAATAATAATAATTGTTATTTATAATAACAATAGTAATTAATGACGTTTAATGAAGGTATAATACTAAACCGAGTATGATTTGAATGTGCTTGAAGAGTAGCCGAGTTGGTTATCCAGCGCTTGTCCTCTCCCTTACGTCGCGTGTTCGATTCCCGCAGTTGGGTTATTTTTCCCACACCGGAAAATGAGAAGCTTCCTACTCCAAAACTTCAATATAAATAAGGTCCCCTTAGTGTAGAATGCCAAGATATGTTCTAGGAAGCTAAGTTACGTTCTGGGCTTCCATTGGGCTAATCGGGCTCAAATATTGGTAAGTTCCAATGGGCTTTAGCCAATTGAATGTTAGTTCAAACTTATTTATTACACTTTTGTCAGTTTCTTTCGGTTTCCGGTAAACCGAACCGAAAAAATCGGGTACCAAAAATCGATACCCGTTTGTAGTACGGTTCGGTTTCGGTTCTGATAATTTTGTAAACCGAATTATCGGTTCGGTTCGGGTATATACCGAATCGGTTCGGGACCCGAACCGAATCCAGCCCTACTGACTACAGTGGCCCACAACCCCACGCCACTGAACATTCATCGATCACGTCGTGTCTAGTAATCTCACTCCCTAATGTTTTGAATTTTTTAGGACACAGACACTTTTTAGAGTCAGTTGCAGATCTTCATGACCCGTGAGAACTTCCATAGGGCTCATCTACTATAGATGAAGGCCAATGATTGGAAGGAAGTCCTGCTGTTGCAACACAAAAATCACCAACATGTTCAGGCCATCGCTTCTGAGTTTATCTCTATAGTGATGATAACGGGCGTCTACACGACGTTATCTTTGCTGATCTTTATGATCATGCCATAACAACCATAGTAACATCTACTTTAGATGCTTCACAATGACTGGTTGGAAGTCCTGCTAGAGCTTTAATGCTTCTATCATTTTTACAGGCCACACATCAGTGTTTATATTGATGTTGTGATAATGGAACACCATGATGTCTCCAGTGTTTATCTTTTTGTTTGTTTTTCTGTTTTGTTTCACAGAATAAAAGAATAAAGACATGACGCCCTGATTCATCGGATCGTCATGAGGGGGAGAGTGGTCTGCATGTTGTTTACTTTCAAAAATCATTCTCGGACACTTCCTTCCTCCACCACAAAAATCAATGGCTTTACTTTCTCGAAAGATCATCATTTTCCGCTATGCAACCGACTGGTTCTCCTCAAAAGAATTCACCTCAAATAGTCAAAAATACTACATTGTGGAGGAAACAGAGGTCAGGTAATCGAATCCCATGTGAGTCTGCAATTCTTCAAGAACATTCATTCTAGAGGTACCTTCAGATTTGCAGTCAAGCTGATCAAGAGCTACTTTTGGAAGGCAAAGATTACAAGCAAAAGATTCCTCAATTCCCGGCATCAAAGATCAAATTGAAAAGAAGACATCAAAGGGGATATTGCAAGGATTTCTTCATAAAGCCTTCTAAAGAAGTCAAGTTCAAAGACAAAGGAAGCTGAATAACAACAAAGACAAAGATATATGTGCTGCAATGCTGATTGAACACGATTTGTAACGCCCGTACTTTTTATTTACTTCTTACGTGCTAATCAATTTTATTATGATCATGCTTTAACCTATGTTTGATTGCTATATGTGTGAAGTATAGTGATAACATGATTATGAACTTTGTGATAATGATATTTGAACTTACATGCTTGTATTATGTTTGAACGTGACAGGCGACGGTATCCGATGAGCAACATAACTACATTGTAATAATCATTCGTATTTTTGAATGTAATGGTATATCAAGTTATTTGTCATGTTAAATAGTATTTGAGTGATTAAAATATAGTTTAAAAAGGTCATTGGGGGTCTAGGATGCGAACGGTAACAATCGGGGTCGGTTTAGGGAGAAAAATGACGTTTTCGGCACCCGATTGGCCTCAAACCGGCGCCGGTTGGACCCGGACCGGCGCCGGTCCAAAACAGAAAGTTGGCAGCGTGCAAAACTAAGCACAACCGGCGCAGGTCAGCGGCAAACCGGCGCCGGTCCGGTCGGTTTCCTGAGGCGGTGCAAAGCCTATTTTTAGCCGAAAAATCCCCTTTCAACCCCATTTTCGACCTGAGCTCGACCCCCTCTCTACAAACTCATTCCCAAACCCTACATAGACTGATTCAAGCTCAAATTAAACATATTCTTCATTAAATATCATCACTTGGTAAGATTTTTACACTTTACATGAAGAATTCTTCTATATTTGATCCATAGTTCTTGTTTTGGGATTTAACTAGGGTTGAGTGAATTTTGGGTTGATTCTAGGAAAACAAATGGATTTTCTTGATAGTAAGATTGTTTTGGAGTTTTTATTTAGCTTGGATTTAACAATCTTCAATTTGTTCTTGAATAACTAATTATTCCGAATTTTTACTAAGTTGATGAAAGAATTTGGGGAAAATTCTTACTATGTATAGGTTGATTCTAAATGGATACATAGAACTCTTGATAGTATGGTTTTTGTTTAATTATTGTTGATCGTTGGGTTTAAGATACAATTGGGTTTTAGCTACCTGGAGCTCTGTAGGTTGATTGAAGGAAGTTGAGAGTTTTCTCACTTCTAGGGGGCTGATTATGTAGAATCTCCCTTCATTCCTAAGTCTTAAGGTTTTGGTTAAAAACGTGAAATTATGTTGATCAATTGTAAATGATATATATAGTTGCTCATCGAAGAACCGTTGTCCGTGAAAGTTCTACAAGCACACACCGGGTAAATACTCCACGCGAATCAGGTAAGTCATCACCACCTATACATGATAGTTTGAAATGAAACATGGAAACTCGGAAAGATCTGCCTGAATCTGCGTGTTGAGAGCGTCTTTCTCTGGAACTCGTGGTCCAGCCTCACGCGTAACTATGGTGTTCGTTGATCCCCGGGTTGATACCGTTTGAGCTGATTTCTTGGTGTACTTAGGTTAGATTTCAGTGTTGATCCTGTTTCCGACCTCGGATTCGGAACTGGTATGCTGAATGAACCGTAATCGAAACGTATTCGTGTGGGGTACAGTTCACCTACGAATTGGTTTTTGTGAAACGATTGCTGTTTCAACGCTTTGATTTCTGGAAGCGAAGACCTCTCTGGTGCTCGCTTAGACGCGTTGATTGATTTTAGGGTAAAATTTCGATTGATTTTGAGCAGGGAAGGTTTCGAACATTGTTCATCGCCATTCCATGGTGAGGAAGAAGTGTGTGGAACCTCTAACTGTGCGCAATACTAGGTCCAGATTTGTCCCCCCTTTCTGACATTGATGTTGAGATTCTCCCTAGAAATGGAGTCAAGCAACCTGGTACTGCAAATAATGAGGCAGAACTAACTGCTGTAGGGGCCTCGCCTGGTCCTTCTGGGGCGATTGGAACTGCTGCTATGGAAACGAAGAAGGCAACAAATACAGGGACTTATGAATCTTCCTCTAGGCTTACCAGGTCAAGAGGTGGTAGCTTTGACATTCTGCAAGATTGTGATGAAGAGTTCCCTGCTTTGATAAACGTTTCTGCTAACAAATCATTCATGAAGAAACCTGCTGTGAATTCTGAAGCCATCTGTGATGTGAACTCTGCTGCGACCAAGGTCCAAGGTGCGGATACTGAATCTATTCAAGCTGCTGCTAATGGTCACAAAGATGGAAATAATTCTGCAAAAAAGACCGGTGCTCCCCAGGTCGTGGAAAATACTTTCAAGGCTGCTCCAGATAAATTAACACAAAGCTTAGGAATTGCTGGGACTAAATCTGCTGCAAAAATCCCAGGTCCTCCTGGGACTGTTATGGCTACTGAAAATAATGAACTGATTTCCCAAAGTGCAGAAGATGTTGGACAGAACATGGGGAGTGCTGATGCACATATGCAGGCCACTTCTAATCCGTTGAAAGCTGCAGGTGTTGGACAAGTTAATGGCAGTGAAGTGCAAAAACTGTGGTCTTCACTTTTCAAAGACAATCGTGACCCTTCCAATGGATTGAAATTGAGGTATATCCCGCCGAAAGGCACTTCTTTAGATTTTACGGATAGAGTTTTACCCTCTATGGTTGACATGTGGGAATTTTGTCTTGTGGGGTTCCTTACCGGGAAATTTCCGAGCCTTAAAGCAGTCCATAACTTGAAGAATACTTGGGGAGTTAGCTGAATTGTTGACACACATAGAAAAGGATGGATTATTTTCAAATTTAAAAATGATGAAGATAGGTCAAAAGTGTTGAATGGAGGTCCTTATACCATCTTTGGTATGCAACTCATGTTAAAAACACTTTCGGAAGACTTTTCCTTTGATGATGATGAATTTCTCAAAGTTCCCATTTGGGTAAAATTTCCTAATCTACATTTGAAACTTTGGAATGAGGAGGCCATGAGTGAGGTTGCATCTATGGTAGAGGTCCCACTTTCTACGGACAAAATTACCCAAAATAGAAGCAATTACCACTTTGCTAAAGTTCTGATTGAGGTTGATGTTTCTAAACCACCCCCGTTATCATTTCCCATACGATTACCCTCCCGTAAGGTAGTCAACCAAATGGTGGTTTATGAAACTTTCCCCAACTTTTGTTTCCACCGTAAAATGTATGGGCACAACCCATTTATTTGCAAGAAATTGGCAGCAAAAGAACAGGATGAGACTATTATTGAAAAGGAAAAGAAAAATGGTAATGATGCTATTCAAGTCGCACCAAAGGATAAGGGAAAAGAAAAAATTGTGAAGGAGGCCGAAGAAAGGGGTATTGAAGAGGGGGTGAGGGGTGAGGTTAGGACAAAAACGGCCCCGCCCGAGACAACTACACCGCATGAACCGGCTGCCTTGCCGGAACCAGAGGGGGAGGAGAATTCAAAGGAAGAGGAATCGAATGAAGAGGATTCTTTCTCGGATGAGGAGGAACAGAAAATTCTTGATGAATTTTGGGAAAAAATCAACCAATATAGGGAGACAAAGAAGCGGAGGGAAGCTGGTCCTGATCAAATAGGGTTAGGCTAATTTCTTTACTTGATGATTGTTTTTGAACTTGGTTTATCCGATTAGGTGGATATGGGGGTTGTCCCATTATTTTGATGATGCATTATGTTTAGGTTAGATTTATCTAACTTAGATAGCTTCTTCTTCTTAGAGTTTGTGTGATACATTGTAAAATGTTATTTTTGGGTGTTTTATATATACTTACATTTCATCCAAAAAAAATTGAAATGAAACATGGAAGTCTAGCTATCTATGAATGGGATAGATTTGCTTGAACACTTGAATTTGTATGGCATAAGATTATGTGAATGCCCTGTTATGTATATATGCTCGTAGGTGATGTTGATTGAGAACTTGTTGAGTTATCAGTGTAAGGTATCCAAGTTCTATGTTTATGGTTAGGTTGGATTTATATGGAATCCAACAATGAATGAAAGTTGTGATGATAATGATATCTAATGAATGATAAGAAATGTTCTAAGGTAGCCGTTCCCCAAGTAATTACCTGAGCGGAACGGAGCGGGATCTCCTTCCGCGGGGAGTCCCGGGATTACTTCTGATGGCTGCGGGCTAGCTACCCAAGGTCATTAGCGAGGGGCCAGGACACGAGCTACGGGCCCATCAAGTTAAGTAGCAAGATAAGAAGAAAGAATGATGAATGAGGAAATCTTTTAGATTTCGTTACATGATGTTGTGTTTTACATGATATGAATATGTGTGTGAATATGCTATGTGTATGGAGTATTCAAGCTCATGTATCTAATCATGGCTAGCTAAGATTCCCTAAATGTTTTTAGTGGATAAAATGGTGACTTACTAAGCATTATTGCTTACGAGACTTCTATTTTCCCGTATTCTCATGTATAGGTAATAAACAAGGTACACAAGCCTGAGAGAATGTATGGAGCCGGTGACAAGATTTTGGATGGGTTAACGGAGAAGATCGGGCTATCAATTATGTTGTGGTTTTAGTACGTTGGTACTTCAAAGGGTTGTTAAACGTTTTTAAAATCCTGATCAGGTGTAATGGTTTTACAGTTGTTTTATTTTGGATGTGTTTCGTTATGTTTGTAAGTTTTGATTTGTTCTAAAAGAAATAAAGTCTCATATCGAGGCTTTGTATCTTTATTTCCGCTTGATTTATCGAGTCTCTTTTTATGTTGAATATGGTAATGGCCATTTGGGGACGGTCATTACAGTTTGGTATCAGAGCCCAGATCCTTCCGTAACTCCATCCATTGCCACGCACCGCTTGACATCTCTCAGGTAAGTGAGTAGTTAAAGGCATATAAGAGTAACTACTATTTCATATAAGTGAACTCAGTACAAATGTTGGGTATATAGGTATGTGTCATGTGTATTCATTACATGATAAAGATGTTTCTTAATGTACTATAAAGCATATGGGTAGGCTGGACAACAGGCCAAGGTTTAGAAAACGTGTCAAGGATTAATAGGGGTTACTGTGCTAGACAGGATGATAATGAGGTTAAGATGAGATCTAAGCCCTTGAGGTCAAGGCTATTGATGGAGTATATGGCCCGGGAACCTCCGGCCCACAGACTCCTACTACTTCAGTAAAGGCCCAACAGGCCCAGAAGGCCCAACAGGCTCAAATCACAGCGCCTAGGGTACCAAGCAGCCCGCACTACGCGCCAGGGGTGCCTTCGGCCCCCTGGCCGAAGGCTGAAACTCTCACAGAACGGGTTTCTCGAGCAAACTAAGAAACTGGGGGAAAAACGGCAGAGAACAGTAGCCCTCGGCACCTAGAGCCCTCGGCACTCAGGGGTCCTCGGCACTCAGAGCCCTCGGCTAGTCCTCTGCAGCCGAGGGCACCTCTCCCGACATGATATCCGCCTCACATGCGTACAGATCACCGTACCCTGTACAAACGTCCCATCCTACAGCCGCATTAAATGCGGCCACATGCGGCTGCCAACGCCAACCAGTTGAGGTGACCTCTCGGCCAATGGGCGCTTGACACGTGTCCCTGTCCGGCATTTATTGCTACTATAAATAGCACCCCATTTCCCCATTTGTAACCACGACATTCATACTGAATACACTCTCTCTCTTACTTACTTGTGCTCTGACTTCTCTCTAAGTTATTCTCAGCAATAACCCCTCGGATAGGCTACCCCCCGGGTACACTATCCATCATTTGGTGCTCTCGTTGAGAGGTTTGAACACATCAAGTGAGAAAACCTCCCAAAAAATACAACAAAAATCATCCAAATCACAAAAATTCCAAAAAAAGCTGTTCTGGAAAATCAAAATAGAAAAAGGTGGAAAATGTATCTGCATTCTGGGGGAACTGGAGCAGCAAGAACCACCCACTGCCGTGGGTAAGGCTCCAGATCTCAGACCTCGTCACCGCCCTAGAGCTCACCTGTGGCTGCATCTGTAGACATTGCCGCCAGCAAAGGCGGAGTTATGGCCTCCGTCATCCGTCGCTAAGACGTGAGCATCCAGTTCGCACCGCTAAGATGTGGCTCGTTTCGGTGGTCAAAGGGAGGGCTCGTTCCAGAAATCTGGTCTCGCCAAAAGCAACCTGAGCAGCAGCGGTTCCTCTTCCACTCTCCGGCGAGAGCAGTGACGAGGAGCGATGGTACTTCCAGACCAGCGACGACCCTGCTTTCACTTTTCCGACCTGTCCCAGACCTGGCCGGAGCAACAGTCACCGCGCCGTCGTGTCTCAGGGGAGTCACCGCAACACTTTCTGGTCTAGCATCGCCGCCACCGGCAAACCACCACTACCACGGAACATACCACCAACGCCGGGGGGCATCTACCGCTGTGCGCCACCACTGTAAGCTCATGGAAGGTCCAGATCCGGAGAGGACAAGCCTCGATGATTCACAACCTGTAGGTGCTATTCCTCAACCAAACTCCGACGGACCAAAGCTCTGAACTCCCGCTCCTCTTTCGCAGTCGCACCACTGTTGCCCTTTTTTGATACAAGCCAGTTGTTTCTCAGAAAAAAGAAGAAAGAAAATCCGGGTTTTCCAGATCTAGGTTGGGGTCGCCGGAGCCGTCGCCGCTGTTTCAGCCGCCGTGGACCCTCCGGTGAGCGGCCGACCTGTACTGCTTGGCCTTGGTGGGATGTTTCATCTGCCTCTTCACAAGATGCTCATCACTTGGATGAGAGCAGACCACACGTACGAAGGGCCAAAATTGTGAAGGGGAGTTAGTTGTCAAAGATGGAGCAATTGGCATTATTTGGGTGGACAACAAGCTCCCATTATTTTATTTCAGCCGAGCTGCTCAAGGAATTAAAGGTCCAATTATTAGATCTGTCCAGACAGTCTACTTATCAGCCCAATATATCTCAGCCCACTTCAAAAAGACAAGTATTCTTTAATTTCCAGAAGACTTTATATTTATTTAAATCATTTCTTTTTGTCGGGCGAATGTCACACTATAATGCAATTATGATCAAATGCCTAGTAGACTGTGCCTTGAGACCCATCACTAGGATTTAAAGCCCTGACTCTCAGGCACAAAGTCCTGACCAAGTCAGGCACAAAGCCCCGACCAAGTCGGACATGAAGACCGGTCTTAGTCATTCCAAGAATGGCGACCGTTGCGTACGAATGGCTCACGCATCCACTCTACTAAGTATTTTATCATTACATCGACAATTCACATTTCCACTTTTTTCAAGTGACGAACTCCCGATCAGAAACATAAACCCCAAGGAAAAATTTTATATGCATTTTAAATGTGTAGGTACGAAAATGACTTTACTCATTTTTAACCTCGTCTCCACTCGCCTCAAGGAGTGGGGGACTGGGGGATTGAGAGGTCAGATTTTCTGGATGAGCAGTAGATACCACGCATGAGCAGGAACGAGAGCTAAGTCAGATGAAGACAGGTTGAGCTACACAAAAGTGATTATGCTGGAGGGGGCCTACCTTCCTTGTTTCATGTTGGGGGCGTTAGGTGTACTCTTTTTCCCTTTATTAGGATTTTTTCCCACTGGATTTTTTCCTAGTAAAGGTTTTTAACGAGGCACCTCCCCATCATGGACAAGGGTGGTGGTCCCCGCCCGGAGAGGAAGGAATCGAAGACAGAAGAACATTGCAGATACAGTTTGGACTACTCCATTTCGCCTCGAGTACTCTCGACTCAGGGAGTGGGGGACTCCTGATGGAATATATGGACTCCGACCCCCCGGTCTGCCGACTACTGGGCCTGGACAGCGGCCCACACATGTTTAGCGGATATCATTCATATTATTGTACATTATTATTATTATTCAGATGTTCTAGATTAGCTTTTTATACTATCAGTCCATTTATGTAACCGGGTCTGTCAGGCCCATATTACAGGCCCAGACCCGGATTTTCCCTATATATACTCCTTATAGGAGGCTTGTAAACCATAACAAATATTCATTCATTCTATACACTTTCATTATTTCTTCTCCATTCTTGTTCAATTTCTCCTATTTATACAATATGGGTATCAATTATCCATCATATGGTGCTCTCGTTGAGAGGTCGAACAATCAAGTAAGAAACCCTCCCCCTCGACCAAACACAAAACACCTAGCTAAAATGGTGAGAACAACTCGTGCCAACTCCAAAAACGTGGAAGACAAGAACCTGGCCCTCGGCGACGTCAACGCCTCCGAAGCCTCTCACAGGGCTCCTGAGGGCGGTGTCATCGCTGGGTTGGAACAGGCGGCTGTCGACCTACGCCTTCAGATCCAACAGAATGCCCCCGATGCCCGCCTCGGCATCGAGGCCAAGAAGAAAAACCGGAGCGATGACCAAGTCAGCCCTCCGGTTCTCACCATCGACGTGCAATCGGCGCTCTCCGCCTTCATCCAAACGCTCACTCAGAACCCGGGTGCCTTCGGCACCCTGGCTCCGGCTCAACCCCAGGTTGGGGAGAACATCATACTTCCCCCTCTGCCACACCCCTTCGGAAACCCCACCCCTCGGGTTAGGAACGACGAAGGGGTAGTGGTCCAAGATACGTCCTCCCAGGAAGTTCAGTCCCGGGACCGCCACAATGACAACAGAGAAAGGCCCCGCACTTCCGCCCTCAACTGGCTCGGAGGAGGGCCAGAACGCCGAGGGGTCCAAGACCGCCTCGAAGGGAAAGCACTCCAAAGGCCCCAGGAAAGCGGAGGGTCTGTCTCGAGGGCAGACGAGGAGCGTCCCCCTCGGGACAAAGGTAAGGCACCCCTTCATGCCAATGATGCTCGCCACCAGATCAACCAGGCCCACTCGGCCCGGGTTCGTTCGCAGGGGGCGGAGACCCTCCCGAAGGATCCCCGGGACGAAATTATTGCGGCCCTCCAACGCCGGCTTGACGAAATGGAGGCCAACAAAGCTCACGTCACCACCTCCACCCCTCATTCAGACCTCAAATACGAGGCCATGATGGCCAAAATGGAGGAATTACAGAAGAAGGTAGCCGAGGGCTCCGGGGAACCCGTCATCCAGCTCCGGACCCGGACGCCATTTACCCCAAGGGTACTAGCGGCCCGGATCCCGGAAAAATACCGAGGGCAACACATACAGCCCTACAACGGGAAGACGGACCCCCAGGAACACTACATCAAATATCAGAACAGCATGATGATGGTAGGGGCATCGGACGAATATTTGTGTCGTTGGTTCCTCTCCACCTTAGAGGGGCCAGCGTACGAATGGTTCAACCGGTTGCCCGAGGGCTGCATTGATTCGTGGCAAGAACTCGCCCAGCGATTCTTGACGCAATTTGCCGGGAGGCGTCGCACGAGGAAGCACTTCTCCCACCTCCTAACCATACGCCAGAAGAGGGATGAGACCCTTCGGGACTTCCTGGAGCGCTAGAGGACGGAGGCCGACAAAGTCGACGGGGCTGATGACGGGACCCTCCTGGCCCTCCTACAGACCGTCCTCCGCACCGGCAACTTTTCAAGGAGCCTCATCATTGACCCCCCCCCCCCCCCGCGACTACATAAGGGCTTTGCAGCGGGGGGACCGATATGCTGAGGCCGAGGAGGTGGAGAAATACCACCAGCATCCGGATCAGCAGCCCCCGAGGGCTGACAACAAGAACAACCGAGGGCCGGGGGCTCCTCCAAATCACCCCAAATCTTCAGGACCCTCTGATGATCGCCCTCAGCAAGGCCAAGCCAAGCCCGGGGGAGGTTATAAGAGCAACCCTAAGACTTGGGCACAGCCCATTCTCCTGGACCACCCCCGGACACCATTGACGCACCCCGTCAGCATCATCCTTGATTTTGCCGAGGAGAGGGGCCCCGTTGAGCGCGACTCTCGCGCACCCCCGGAGGTACATGCTATCAACCCTCAGTTTCCCTACTGTCGTTTCCATCGGCATCAGGGGCACAGAACCGACGATTGCCACCAGTTAAAAACGGCCATCGAGAGATTGATACAAGCGGGGCACCTGTCCCAATTTGTTCAGAGCCCTCGGCAGGAGGGACCTTCTCATCAGGGGCCTCCCCGAGGGCATCACACGAAGGTGAACGCTTGGGGGAACCCGAATACCATCCCCCTCGGCAAGAAGAGGGAGATCGGAAACTTGGAGGAGGAAGAGGAGGAGTACCCCCACTACCAGGAGAAAAAACGCCACATCCTCATGATCACCGGCGGCAACACAGGGGGCGATTCCACCAGCCAGCGGAAGAAGTGGGCTCAATCTCTTTACGTGGGGGAAGTCACCCATATGCCCCCGGTAAAGCGGCTGAGGGAGGAACCCATCACCTTCACCAACGCAGATCTCCCTCCTACTTCTTCTCCTCACAGGGATGCCTTGGTGATTCGGACTGAAATAAACGACACCATCATTCACCGAACTTACATTGACACGGGCAGCTCCGTCAATGTAATGTACCTCAGCACCTTCAGAGAGTTGCATCTGGAGAGGGGGTCCCTTCGGCCCATTAAGACCCCTCTTGCCGGCTTCACCGGCGATACTATTGATTCCGAGGGGGTAATAACCCTCCCGGTGATCTTCGGCGACGGGCTCCATAGAGCCCAGCTCGAGTGGAGTTCGTCGTCGTCAACATCGACTGCGCCCACAACATCATCCTCGGCCGGCCAGCCCTCGAGGACCTCGAGGCCATCATCTCCATGAGGCACCTCTGCCTCAAGTTTCCCGCCGAGGGGGGCATTGGCTACTCCCGGGGGAATCAGAAAATCGCCCGCGCCTGCTATCTTCAAGTTACTAAGAAGGTAAGTAAGACGGAATTCCGTGTTGACACCATCACCGGAAGCATCGACCAAGAAGAAAAGAGGCCGAGGGCTGAACCAGCCGAGGACGTGGAAGACTTTGCGCTCGATCCGGCCCAGCCGGAGAGAGTCGTGAAGATTGGAGCCCAGCTCCCTGAAGATCTAAAGACCGGTATCACCGACGCCCTCCGCGCCTACTCCACTGTCTTTGCATGGGGGCCGGAGGACATGCCGGGAATAAGCCGAAGGGTCATCACCCACCGCCTCTCAGTAGACCCCTCGGTAAAAGCAGTACAACAACGAAGAAGACCCCTCTCGGCCGATAGAAGGGAATTTGTGAAGAAGGAGGTCGCCATGCTCCTCTCTATTAAGCACATCAAGGAGGTGAAATATCCCTAATGGCTGGCCAACGTGGTCCTCGCACAGAAGCCCCCTACCTTCCGCATGTGCGTGGACTACACCGATCTCAACAAGGCGTGCCCTATGGATCCATTCCCTCTACCAAATATTGATCAACTGGTGGATGAGACCGCAGGGTGTGAGATCATGTCCTTCCTCGATGCCTTCCGAGGGTATCACCAAATTTTCATGCACGAGGAAGACGCCGAAAAAACTGCCTTCATGACTCCCGAGGGCATCTTCTGCTACCTGGTAATGGCCTTCGGCCTAAAGAACTCGGGGGCCACCTACACCCGGATGGTGGCCCGGGTCTTTCAAGCCGTCCTAGGGCGCACCATGGAGGCCTATGTTGACGACATGATCGTCAAGAGCAAACAATCTTCCAGCCATGACGACGACCTCCGGGAAATCTTCGCCATCATGCAAAAATTCAACCTTCGGCTAAACCCGAAGAAGTGCACCTTCGGCGTCCAAGGGGGCAAATTCTTGGGCTACATGGTGAGCCGAAGGGGTATTGAGGCCAATCCCGAGAAGATCCAGGCCATCATTGACATGGAACCCCCACGCAATGTGAAGGAAGTTCAACGGTTGACGGGCTGCCTGGCGGCCCTCAACCGCTTTCTATCTAAATCAGCGGAGAAGTCTTTACCCTTCTTCCAAATCATGAGGAAGACGGCTGGTTTTCGATGGACTTCAGAATGCCAGGAGGCTTTCGACGAGCTCAAACGATATCTATCTTCACCTCCTGTGCTCTCCAAACCCAAGGTAGGGGAGACCCTCTACCTCTACCTCTACCTTGGGGTCAGCCCGGCAGCCATCAGCTCTGTGCTCATCCGGGAGGAAGACGGCGTCCAACATGCCATCTTCTACGTTAGAAAGACCCTAAGGGAGGCCGAGCTCAGGTACTCTCCTGTGGAAAAAACGGTGTTAGCCATCGTTTGGACCGTCAAGAAGTTGGGCCACTACTTTCAGGCTCACCCGGTTCAGGTCCTCACTCATCAACCCCTCGGCGCCCTCATGAGGAGCCCCACCAGCTCCTCCCGCATGGTGAAATGGGCTATCTTCTTGAGCCAGTACAACATTGACATCCGTCCAAGGCCTGCCATCAAGGGCCAAGCCCTGGCGGACTTCGTGACGGAGTGTACCGCAAGGGCAGCCACGGACGGGGGGCCCTCGGCTACCTCGGACGACTGGTGGACCCTCTACACCGACGGCTCCTCCGCGACCAAAGCATGCGGGGGAGGGGTAGTCCTCATTACTCCCGAGGGCTTCAGAGCCTACTATGCAATCCGCTTCTCCTTCAAAGTCTCCAACAACGAGGCCGAATATGAGGCCCTCCTATGTGGCCTTCGGCTGGCTGCCAACATGAGGGCTCGGCAGATCCACATCAAATGCGACTCCAAGTTGGTCGTTGGCCAAATCTCCGAGGAATATGAGGCCAAGGAGGGAAGAATGAAACAGTACAAGGAAGCGGCCAAGGAGTTGCTTAAGGTATTTGAGGCACACTCTCTCACCCAAATACCGAAGGCTCAGAACTCCGAGGCCGACATATTATCTAAGCTCTCGGCCGACTCCCCCGAGCACATCTCCAAAATTGCCAAAATTGAGGAACTCAGCCTCTCAAGTATCCATGCAAGCCCCGTTATGAACATCCAACAACGCCAAGAGGACTGGATCTCGGATATCATCACCTTCATCTCCACAGGGCAGCTACCCGAGAACGAGACCCGCGCTAAACTAGCAAGACTGAGGGCTCCTAGCTATACCATCGAAGACGGAAGGCTCTACAAACGGTCTTACAACGACACGCTACTTCGGTGCCTTCATCAAGATGAAGCCGAGGTCGCAATGGAGGAGGTGCACAGTGGCACTTGCTCAGTTCACCAGGGACCCTTCTCCATGTCCCGAAGGCTCATTCTCCAGGGCTATTTTTGGCCAACCATGGCCAGAGATTGTGCTGACCTTGCCCGAAGGTGCACCGCATGTCAACATTTCCAGAAAGCCCCCGGCAGGCCAGCGGTCAACTATGCCCCCATCAGCACATCCGTCCCCTTTTCTCGATGGGGGATAGACCTTGTGGGCCCTCTGCCGAGGGGTACCTCCAACAATAGATACATCATTGTGGCCATCGACTACTTTACCAAGTGGGTGGAGGCTGAGCCCCTCACCAGTATCACAGAGGCGAAGTGCCGTCACTTCGTCCTCAAGAACATCCTCACAAGGTTTGGCGTCCCCCAGCAGATCATCTCCGACAACGGAATACAATTTGAGGCAGCCCCCTTCTGTGCCCTTCTGGAGGCATGGGGCATCAAACACACCTTCTCCTCTGTTGCCTACCCTCAAGGCAACGGGCAAGTAGAGAATGCCAACCGGACCTTGCTCGAGGGCCTAAAAAAGAAGCTGGAGGCCGAGGGCGGTGGCTGGGTGGAAGAACTCTACAACATCCTTTGGGCCTACCGCACCACCCCTCGGCGAGCAACAGGTGAAACACCCTTCTCCCTCTGCTACGGTTTTGAAGCCAAAGCTCCTACGGAAGTCACCCTTCCCACCCGGAGGGTGATCCAATATGACCCCGAGGTCAACGACAGCAACATGGCCCTCGACCTCCACCTCCTTTCAGAACGCCGGGAGCAAGCCTTCATCCGGGCAGAAAACTACCGAAGGCAAGTCAAAGGCTACATCGACGCCAAAGTTCGCACCCGAGAATTTCAAGTGGGGGACTATGTCCTCCGGAGGAGGGAAGCCAGCCAACCAACCGAGGGAGGAAAAATGGCACCAAAATTCGAAGGCCCCTACATCATAGCAGCCATCATCAAACCTGGGACTTACAAGCTCAAACGCCCCAACGGGAAAGAGGTCCCTAGGCACTGGAATGTACACCATTTAGTTAAATTTTACCAATAATGTAAGAGCGGCCAAGCCCTCATAACTGATGAATGTACTATCCTATGGCCCAAGGCCTCCACTTTTGAGGAATGAAGACACATTCAAGACACCAAGCCCTCATACTGACTATAGGCCCCAGGCCTCACCACGAGAAGAACCCCCTCCGGCACCAAGTGCCGAGGGCGGACACCATCAACACCTACAACAAAAGGAAAACACCATGTGTTTTCGAACAAGACCCCTCGGTACCAAGTACCGAGGGTGGGAACTCCCATCACCGATGACAAGAAACACCAAGTGTTTCATTTCCCTTCGGCACCCAGTGCCGAGGGTACACCTCCATCATCAACATCAAAAGAAGAAAAACACCAAATGTTTCAAAGAAGACCCCTCGGCACCCAGTGCCAGGGATATGCTCTCCTATCAACTTCCAAACATCTGTTGGGAAACACCAAGTGTTTCCTCCGAGGGCCCTCCGGCACCAAACGCCGAGAGCGAACACTCCAATCAAAACACCAAGTGTTTCATTTGAAGACCCTTCGGTACCAAGTACCGAGGGTAGGCACCTCCATCAACTACAACAAAAGAGAACACCAAGTGTTCCTACAGAAGACCCCTCGGTACCAAGTACCGGGGGCTACACATCGAAACTAACACCAAGTGTTGTTTCTAAAAGCCGTACCCCACGAGGACGCATATACCGAAGGCGCCACCATCGGTGCCAGCGGCACGTAGTGCCCCCGGCCATTTGCAACTAGTGTGCAAATGAAAACCCTTCCTTGAAACGCTTTCCGCGTCACTACCCCCAGGGTATGACAGGCATGAGAAATGCCCAGGATTCGACTTTCAAAAACGAAACGTTATCCGCGTCATCACCCCAAGGGTATGACAGGCACGAGAAATGCCCAGGATTCGACTTCCAAACCGAAACGCTCCCCGCGCCACCACCCCAAGGGTGTGGCAGGCCACGGACTATGTCTAGCGCCGAGGGGACGACTTTCAAAAATGAGGCGCTTTCCGCGCCATCCCCCAAGGGGAGGCAGGTTACAGACCATCATATCTTGTACCCAGGAAACGACCCTCGATCCCCTCGGAACTCGGAAGGTTAACCCGAGGGAGGAGAGCCATTGGTGTATTCTGATGGTATCCTGATAGGCCCAGCCTTACCAAGAAACCAAGTTTCTTGATGCCTTCTCTTCACCACCAACCAAAAAAAAAAAAAAGAGGGGGTGAAGGGGAGTAGACTCAGCGAGAAATCAAAGAGTACAATCCAACAGATCACAACATGCCGAGGGCTCCCCACGGGAACACCTCCGGTAATTGAAGGCTCCTATCTCCCGAAGGATACTACTCAAACATATCACCGAGAAACGGCTAAGTCCACTGCTTGGTCACCTCCGGTCACACAAGCGCCGAAGGCTTCAACAATACAAAGGGACTGGACTATCCAAAGTCCACTAAACGGTACCTCAAACAAATACCGAGGGCATCTGTTATGCACTAATACCGAGGGCCCCTACCCCATGACAAGGGACACAACTGGCTAAGTCAAGCTCTACAACTTTTCAAGTGTATGCCGAGGGCACATAACTCCTCATCGGCTTTCTTTACAACAACAGGATTCCACACTTTTCCTAAGTCCACACTTTTGGAAAATGACAACAACCGGAGGCTAATATATCATCCGACACCCGAAGGCATCTATTACAAATCATCAAAGGCCAACCGAGGGGGCTTATTTCAAGATATCTGCCCCTCGGACAGACTCCTCACTGACCGAAGGTTCAACACCTACAGCACAGTTTGAGATTTTTCTAAGTCCCACATATTTGGCCCTCGGTCAAATACTCATACAACACAAGGGCCTCACGATCACCCGAAGGGTCCTATTCATATACCCGGAGGGATCTACATCCGGAAGATCAACATCAATTTACGCTTAGAAAATATTCTGCCCTAAATGAGTAGCCCCCGGGCATCTCGCAAAAGTGATGCAGAGTCAGAGGGCACCTATCACCCGAAGGCGACACAAGGAAGCAACACTTAAAAAAAAATTCTAAGTCCTAATGATTGGGCCCCCGGCTCAATCAATATTGCAGCTAAGGGAATATGATAGCCGAAGGCTAGGCGATACAACAGCACTTAGAAAAATTTTCTAAGTCCTAATTATTGCTGAGCCCTCGGGTGCCCAACTACCGAAGGCTACATCCGTGTTCAAACACTTGGAAAATATTCTAAGTCCTAGACATACATTCAAAAAGGGCGAAGGCATACACTTAAGAGAAAACGACGGCATACATTCAAGAAGGAATGAATTAAATCAAACAAGTCATATATATATACAAAAGCCCGAAGGCTAACATTCATCCATCAATCATCAAAAGGAAAGTCAGTGTAACTATTACATACGGGCCAAAGCCGAGGGGTGACAAAGGTTCATTACAAAGATTTTTCAAACATTGACTAAGTACAAATCTTCTCTGTGACTTCAGCATCATTATCTCCGAGGGCATCTTCTACGGCGCCTTTGGAGGAGACTTCTTCCCCAGCAGCATCACCTCCGACGGCTCCGCCCCCATCACCCCCCATCATCACAGAGTCGTATATCGTCGGCCGCTCTTCGCCCGGGGGGAGGGGAACTCTCACATCTGGTTGCAATGGAGGGAGGCCGTATGCTGAGGGGTCAAATTGGTCGAGGGATACGCCATAGTTCCTGGCGAGCCTCCGGTAAATCAGATGCTGGGTAAAGAATTCACCCCCCTGGTAGTTGGCGTCGCCCCTATCTGTCAGCCAGTCAACCCCGGGGCCTTCTACCCAAGCATCCACCGAGGCCGCCACCACGGAGGCCACCCACTCCTTATGGCCCTCAACCCTCCAGCCCTCGACAAGGAACTCAGCAACTGCCTCCCCTCGGGCCTTGGCCACAGCTCCCTCCTTGGCGGTTTTGGCCTCATCGGCAGCTTTCTTCGCCGCCTCGGCAGCAACCCTCTCGGCCTCTGCCTTGCCCTCGGCTATGCCATCAGCCTTGGCCTTCTCCGCCGCCGCCTTCGCCTCCCGGAGGGCCTCCTCCAGCTGCGCAGCATGCTTCATCGCTTCAGAGTTCTTGCGAATCAGCCCCTCCATCTTCTTACCTTGCTCGGCCTCGTGAAGGCGCCATTCCTCACGCCTCCGGGCCTGTTCCCCGAGGGCTATGCAGGCCTGCAAACAATGATCAAAGGAGTTAGATTATTCCCCAGAAAAAAATACTAAATTGATAAGAGAAGGAAACAGGAAGCAGATACTTACAGTGAGAGAGGACCGGAGGATCCTGTTCTCGAGGGCATCATCATCGTATGTCTCGAAGACTTCTCTATCCATCTTCGAGGTGATGCCCCGCAGGAAGGCCCTCGGCTCGGCAGTACCGTGCATCAGTGAAGCACCGGGGACAAGGGAGAGTTGAAGGATCTCCCGGGGTGATTCCTCCGGGGGGGATTCACCGGAGCCTTCGGGGTGGCCGAGACCGGAGGCCCATCAGTGGAGGGCATGTCATCAACAATTATGAGGGGGGCCGCCCCCTCAACAGCGCCCCCCGGTGGCTTTCTGCTTCTTGGTAGGGGGCTCCACCCCCTCACCACTCCTCTTCTTCTTCACGGCCGCCTCGGCCTTCGACCCCCCGGTCCCCTCAGCAGCATTGACATCCTCAGCAGAAGGCTCTACGTCCTTCGGGAAAAACGCATCGGCTGGCTTCTGGCCCGAGGGCCCCTTCTTCTTTGCCTGGGTTTTGCCCTTCCTCTTTGCGAACAGCGCATTGGCATTCATCTTGCTACCTGCAAAGAACGACAACAACAAGTTAAAAGATTAGAACCGAGGGGTCAGAGACACAACGACAAACATGACAAGAAATGTTTTCTAAGTACAAAAGCCGTAGCCCTCGGCCACTACCTCCTGCTCCCACGAAGGCTTTATCATAGAGGGCATACTTCTCATCGGTCTCCCCAATGAACCGATACCTCAGGAACCCGAGGGCATATAGGTCTTCCTCGAGGGTGCACTCCTTGATGGTTATGTTCTTTTTCCGACCCTCCGGGATCTTGGCGAGTTTCAGGCCATCCTTCTCTAGGGCGATACTCCCCACCTTCTCGTGGCGCCGAAAGCGGTCCCTTAGCTCCCTCGGGAAGGGGTTCTCGGCCAACCAGACATAGCACCATCTGTCTTTCCAGCCCTTGTTGGACGAGGGCGCCTCGGTGAACAACTTGAACTTCGCTACCTGCTGCAAATTGGCGAAGCCCTCGGCATTCGCGTGCCCCCCTCGGCATAAGTTGAAGCTTTGGAAGAAGAGGTCCAAGCTTGGGGTAACATCCCTCGTCCGGCACAGGTGCAGGAAGCCAACAATATATGAATGGCTGTTGGGGGTAAGTTGGCAAGGGATGAGTCCAACGAACCTGAGGTACTCCCGGAGAAATGGGTGCAGGGGGAACCGGAGGCCCATTGACACTGACAGGATGTGGACGGCAATACATCCCTCGGGTGGCCGGGACAGCAAATCATCGACGCCTGGCTCCACCACTTCGGCCGAGGGCCCAACGTGCAGCTGCGTGACGTACAAATCAGCCCTGTCCGCCTTCGACTTGATATCGAGGGCCTCGGTATTTAGCCAGGTATACCCCTCTGGCATTTCAACAGGCCCCCCAGCACCAGCGGCAACACCCTTCTTCTTGGGGGCAGCCCTCTTCGACTTCATCTTCCTTTTATTGCCGGGGGCTATCCTCAGAGGCGTAGGGTCCAACGGCCTGGAGGTACTGGCCTCCCCAGCACCCCGAGGGGGAAGGACGGCCACAGTAACCTTCGCCCTCTCTTTTTCATCTTCCTCCTCAGCAACTTGGATGGCGAGTGCCAACTCCTCATCTTCGGCGGTTCGCTCGAACTCCTCCGCCTCGGCCTCGGCCACCAGATCCTTCTGCACCTCAGTGGCGAGAGCTGCATCACCACCATCCGAGGGTTGACTGCTACTGGACTCCATGTCAGAGATGCTTTCATCCTCGACCGAGGGGTCCCTCGAGATGTCCTGGGAATCGCTCGCGGACGACATTTTTGACAAAGTACGCACCTGAGGTTTCGAGGGCTTTCTACAGGACTCTAACCCTAATCTAAGGCCAGAGGGCGGAACTTACTAAAAGTTTTGAGAGGAAAGCAGGACACTGACCTTGAAAGCTGAGTTTTGACCGGGGGCTTGAGCTTTCTCTCTCTAGAAAATTTTGCAGAGCTTCGCTAACAATATCGGACGCACAAGGAGAATGGTCTGGCCATGGGGTATTTATAGACTCCCGAATCCGGGCTTGGGCCCAAAAACTGGGCCTCCGGCCAAGCGTCATCATTACGCACCGCGTTTTCACCCAACCGATGACGCCGCCCACGGGCAGCCAACCGCCACGCGCCACGTGTACCCCCCCCCCAACGGCTACAACCTAACGTTACATATTCCAACGGCTATATTTCCAACGGCTACATTCTTTGAGCCCCCGAATTTTCCCACATCACTCCACTTCATCAAGGAGAGCCTCCGGGTACACTTACCCAGAGACGCCCCCGGTTTGTGCCCCACACAGTACATAACGGACGCCTTCGGCATCACTTCTTCAGAAGCCCAAGGCTTCATATAGGGCCACCCCTCAGGGATTCCCCCTCAGCACTGTAAGGACCGAATCACCCCCGGGAAGTATGCCTCATTGACGGACAACATACAGCATGCAGGTAATGGGAGCCCCCGGATATCCCCATCACCAACTAATCAACGAGCAGGGGACCCTCGGTGACAATTCAACTACTGCCCTCATCCATCATGCCCTCGATCCCCAGATTGAGGGGCTCCCCTTCGGCACCCCCCAAGACATCAACAGCAAGCCTTCGGCTAATCAACACATGAGCCCTCAGAAAAGAGAGCCTTCGGCATTACCGTTATTCTCCATTTTTGACCAAGGTTTCACATTTTCGATTCATCGTTGGGGGAATTCGGTGCACTCTTTTTCCCTCATTAGGATTTTTTCCCACAGGGTTTTTCCTAATGAGGTTTTTAACGAGGCATCCCCCCAAAATGAAACAAAAAGCGTCAGCCTTCGGCCCACAACAGCAACACAACTACTCTACTCCTTTTCACCACTTTACAAGTGCCTCAAGGAGTGGGGGACTGGAGGACCCCCTCGGGAAAATCATTAAATTACAAAATTAGTGAAATTCCAACAAACGACAAAGCAAGCCCTCAAGTCCCGACATGTGGGTAACTGAGGGACTGCCTTCGGCAGGGACACGCAAACAACAAACTCCTCACCAAACTACAACGGAGCAACATCAAATGGCAGACACAGTTTACCCCTTTTCCCTCAAGTACCTTTCGGCAAAAGGAGTGAGGGACTCCTGATGGAGTATATGGCCCGGGAACCCCCGGCCCACAGACTCCTACTACTCCAGTAAAGGCCCAACAGGCCCAAATCACAGCGCCCAGGGTACCAAGCAGCCCGCACTACGCGCCAGGGGTGCCTTCGGCCCCCTGGCCGAAGGCTGAAACTCTCACAGAACGGGTTTCTCGAGCAAACTAAGAAACTGGGGGAAAAACGGCAGAGAACAGTAGCCCTCGGCACCTAGAGCCCTCGGCACTCAGGGGTCCTCGGCACTCAAAGCCCTCGGCTAGTCCTCTACAGCCGAGGGCACCTCTCCCGACATGATATCCGCCTCACATCGTACAGATCACCGTACCCTGTACAGACGTCCCATCCAACAGCCGCATTAAATGCGGCCACATGCGGCTGCCAACGCCAACCAGTTGAGGTGACCTCTCGGCCAATGGGCGCTTGACACGTGTCCCTGTCCGGCATTTATTGCTACTATAAATAGCACCCCATTTCCCCATTTGTAACCACGACATTCATACTGAATACACTCTCTCTCTTACTTACTTGTGCTCTGACTTCTCTCTAAGTTATTCTCAGCAATAACCCCTCGGATAGGCTACCCCCCGGGTACACTATCCATCAGCTATTGAAGTCAATTTGCTAAATCTCTGTAGCGAAAAGCGCTTAATAACACTTACCCTTAGCCAAATAAGTTGTTTATGAAAATTTTCGATCATTCTTATAGGTTGATGAGCTTAACAGACCATAATTAAATATTAAACACAGTCCAAGTGGAGAACAACTTTGGCTTCCAATGAGAGTTTAGCATTTATGTAGATAATTGATTGTTATAGCCTAATATGGTAAAATTTTCAGGTCATGATATTAAAGGAGAAAATAATAAACCCTATGTAGTTGTTAAACTGATATGATAAAGTTCACGGATCCTAATATTAAAGAAAGAAATAATTGACCCACGGTAGTTGTTAAACTGGTCCTCACTTGTATGGTTAAGTCCCCATGGCGTAATATGAAAGAATGAAATAATAAACCCTATGGGGTTGCTTAACTGGTTTTAACCGAGCGGGTAAATTCAGAGCTAGTGGGTTAGTTCGAACCAATAGTATGGGTTTGAACCACATGGTGCGGAACTCTTCAAATTCCGTAGAGAGTCTCAGAGACTAAAGAAAATGGCAACCCTATTGTGAAGGCGGGAAAATACCTTCGGAGCGTGTGTCCAACATTTTTAGCCACATGGTGAGTAAAAATGTAGTGAATAACCTACCGCATGCGATATATGGATTTATGAAGTGTGTTTGAATATAATATGATCTAGAATATGAATATTTCAATAGAATAAAGAAGATGGTACCATTGAGCTCTCTTATAGCCCTTATGAACGAGTATGATTATTTGTAGACAATATCCCAATAAGCTTGTATTGGTAACTCGTATGCTCCTTGAGTAATAGATGTATTAGTGGGAATAAAGAGGGTAAAAGTTTTCCACTACAAATTATTCTTATGTTACAAGTCGTCAACAACTCAAAGGCTTAAATCTGAAAAGTTAAGTTGGGTAAGTTTAACTATGCGACTGATGATTAAGTAAAATAGTATCAGTCGAGTTAAGAATATAAACCGGTAAGAAGGTTTCAGTTATGGTGTTTGATTTTCTTTTGAAAGATATCGTGTAGATTCCATGACCAATTTATTAATTCCAATCAAAATCTAAAGAGCATAATACAAAGGTTGTGTAAAACAAAAGAGGATTCAGGATTAGAATTTTATTGTGGAAAATTAATTTGCTTAGTCTAAGATAGTCTTAGATACGACCCCATATAGTTTATTACTAGATGATTTAGCGGGTTATCATTTGTCAGGTTCTATGGAATTATGTGTTACCGATTGATTTCCTCATTTCTGGAAGGCTACATAAACTTTACCACTACGAACAAACAATACTTCCTAAGTGATATAGTTAGAAAGATTAAAGTTAGAAATAACAATACTGTGGAATATCAACCAAGAAATAATTATTGATAATGAACGTCCTAAAGGGAGTTTACGATTAAACTATTAGTTTTCTCTTATAGACTACAAATGTGAATATAACACATTTTGATTAGTGAAGTTTTGAAGGGTTTAATAAATAAAAATGTCCATAGCATTTTACTTTCTAATCATTCTACAACTAATTGAGGAAGCAAAGAGATAGTCTCCAAATCATAGTAGAAAAGGGTGAAAAAAAATTGAAATCAATATAAAGTCACTGACCTAGTGATAGTTCACCTCCTTATCTTGATTGTCTGCTATCAGGTTTTTTTTTGTGTCACGCAATTATGGGTATGACAATGTCAAATTTTGTTAAATAGATCATTTATGATGTCTTGTGTTTATGAAACATGAAAAATTTGAAACTAAGCAAATAATTTATTTTAATATTGACATGTTAATGTTAACCCATATAATTTTTTTTAGAGGAAGTCCAAGAAGATTTAGTTACTAAACTTATAATATAACATATTCAAAAAAGGCTTATCCACAAGAAGATTCTGTTTTGTAGTTCATCTATTTAGACTTTAAGAGATATTCTTTTGATATAAAAGGGGAGTCAAATTACAGTGGATTATTAAAAGAAATGAAGACTTCCTCGTATGCTTTAGAAAAGATTTTCATATGGAGAGACACATTGACAACAAATAGCACAAGTGTAACATACCAATTAAATGATTTTTCCTGAAATTATAAATGATGTGCTAGACATGAGTATTCTATCATGCATAAAAGAAGAAGATGGCTTAAGGATTCAAAAGTAAATATATAATACTATGTAGTGTCATAAAGAATATTGTAAATATTTGTAGGCCACATATGAATCCCATAAGTCAAAACATTGCTATCATGAACAGTTTGTGAGATAAATAGTAAGCTAGTAAATAAGGTAGTAAGTTATACATAAAGGGAATATAACATAATTAAATAAGGCAATCTATTGGACGAAAGCGATACAATGGTGAATTAGGAAACTTCATTCTCTCCCACAACTTAATCATATTTTGAAGATGAATTCTAAATAGGAAGAAGGTGAAACGCTATGTTTTAGATATTCTAAAATTTATGAAATCACGATGAAGTGATGAACCTTAAGAAAATTTCTATCCTTCAAATTTAGAAGACCAGTTCAAGCCAAGCACACCCTAGTAGAATGTTGTCTAAGTTTAAATGTCATTTCTTAGGGTGTGTGGCATATGTTTTTAAAACAGGGTAAGATTTCGTATGATTTTCTGCTCTCATATTAACAAGTAAATAGAGCAAGTCAGTAAACGTGAGAAATCAATGTTGAGAAACCAATCCGTAATAAATGCTATGTTTTCAATGTTTAGAATGTTTTGTTCTAGTATAAGCACAAAACATGAGAAGAATACTTAAGTGGTTGTATGCCTCCCCATTAAGAGAAATAGGTGAAAATACTTGACCATGGGGTTAAAAGACTCAGAAATAAAGAGATAATGTTAATAAAAGTACTGTGGAGAAATCACAAAACCGAGGAAGTAACATGGGAACCCGAGGAAGCCATGAGGAAGCGCTACCCAGAGTTATTCTAAATTTCAGGGACGAAACTTTTATTAGGTGGGAGGGATTGTAACGCCCGTACTTATTATTTACTTCTTACGTGCTAATCACTTTTATTATGATCATGCTTTAACCTATGTTTGAGTGCTATATGTGTGAAGTATAGTGATAACATGATTATGAACTTTGTGATAATGATATTTGAACTTACATGCTTGTATTATGTTTGAACGTGACAGGCGACGGTATCCGGTGAGCAACGTAACTACATTGTAATAATCATTTGTATTTTTGAATGTCATGGTATATCAAGTTATTTGTCATGTTAAATAGTATTTGATTGTTTAAAATATAGTTTAAAAAGGTCATTGGGGGTCTACGATGCGAACGGTAACAATCGGGGTCGGTTTAGGGAGAAAAATGACGTTTTCGGCACCCGATTGGCCTCAAACCAGCGCCGGTTGGACCCGGACCGGCGCCGGTCCAAAATAGGAAGTTGGAAGCGTGCAAAAATAAGCACAACCAGCGACGGTAAGGGTCAAACCGGCGCCGGTCCGGTCGGTTTCCTGAGGCGGTGCAAAGCCTATTTTTAGCCGAAAAATCCCCTTTCAATCCCATTTTCGACCTGAGCTCGACCCCCTCTCTACAAACTCATTTCCAAACCCTACCTAGACTGATTCAAGCTCAAATTAAACATATTCTTCATCAAGGATCATCACTTGGTAAGATTTTTACACTTTACATGAAGAATTCTTCTATATTTGATCCATAGTTCTTGTTTTGGGATTTAACTAGGGTTGAGTGAATTTTGGGTTGATTCTAGGAAAATAAATGGATTTTCTTGATAGTAATATTGTTTTGGAGTTGTTATTTAGCTTGGATTTAACAATCTTCAATTTGTTCTTGAATAACTAATTATTCCGAATTTTTACTAAGTTGATGAAAGAATTTGGGGAAAATTCTTACTATGTATAGGTTGATTCTAAATGGATACATAGAACTCTTGATAGTATGGTTTTTGTTTAATTATTGTTGATTCTTGGGTTTAAGATGCAATTGGGTTTTAGCTACCCGGAGCTATGTAGGTTGATTGAAGGAAGTTGAGAGTTTTCTCACTTCTAGGGGGCTGATTATGTAGAATCTCTCTTCATTCCTAAGTCTTAAGGTTTTGGCTAATTATGTTGATCAATTATAAATGATATATATAGTTTCTCATCGAAGAACCGTTGTCCGTGAAAGTTCTACAAGCACACACCGGGAAAATACTCCACGCGAATCAGGTAAGTCATCACCACCTATACATGATAGTTTGAAATGAAACATGGAAGTCTAGTTGTCTATGAATGGGATAGATTTGCTTGAACACTTGAATTTGTATGGCATAAGATTATGTGAATGCCCTGTTATGTATATATGCTTGTAGGTGATGTTGATTGAGAACTTGTTGAGTTATCAGTGTAAGGTATCCAAGTTCTATGTTTATGGTTAGGTTGGATTTATATGGAATCCAACAATGAATGAAAGTTGTGATGATAATGATATCTAATGAATGATAAGAAATGTTCTAAGGTAGCCGTTCCCCCAAGTAATTACCTGAGCTGAACGGAGCGGGATCTCCTTCCGCGGGGAGTCCCGGGATTACTTCTGATGGCTGTGGGCTAGCTACCCAAGGTCATTAGTGAGGGGCCAGGACACGAGCTACGGGCCCATCAAGTTAAGTAGCAAGATAGGAAGAAAGAATGATGAATGAGGAAATCTTTTAGATTTCGTTACATGATGTTGTGTTTTACATGATATGAATATGTGTGTGAATATGCTATGTGTATGGAGTATTCAAGCTCATGTATCTAATCATGGCTAGCTAAGATTCCTTAAATGTTTTTAGTGGATAAAATGGCGACTTACTAAGCATTATTTCTTACGAGACTTCTATTTTCCCGTATTCTCATGTATAGGTAATAAACGAGGTACACAAGCCTGAGAGAATGTATGGAGCCGGTGACAAGGTTTTGGATGGGTTAACGGAGAAGATCGGGCTATCAGTTATGTTGTGGTTTTAGTACGTTGGTACTTCAAAGGGTTGTTAAACGTTTTTAAAATCTTGATCAGGTGTAATGGTTTTACAATTGTTTTATTTTGGATGTGTTTCGTTATGTTTGTAAGTTTTGATTTGTTCTAAAAGAAATAAAGTCTCATATCGAGGCTTTGTATCTTTATTTCCGCTTGATTTATCGAGTCTCTTTTTATGTTGAATATGGTAATGGCCGTTTGGGGACGGTCGTTACACGATTGAACACCAAAGGGGAGATTGTTGGGAATATTTTATGGTGTCCAATCTAACTAAATATCTTTGTATTTGTGTAGTTATTAATTAAATGTGTAATTTGGGCCACAAATGTATTTCAGCCCATTAGCTCACTTGTAAGCCTTAAGTTAGACATCCTTATGTATAAAAGGATGCTAACTTAAGCAAACCCTAAGTCTTACAAGTCATTCACGCTCATATCTTTCTAGGAGCTTATACGGTATATAGAAGAGGGTTTCAATGATCAACATATCTCTATCATTCAGTGATTCTCTATTTTTATTATATTGTATGATTGTTGATTGATTTTGGGACTAACATTTATACTAACAGGAGCACCAAGCAACTTCACCCCTGCATCAGGATTACTAATATTATCTGAGAAGACCCCTTTATGTAACCTGCGAGGATCAGGAGAAGGCTAATAAACTTCAATCTTCTCAACATTCAACTTAAGACCCCTAGCATTACCTTCTTTTTGGATAATGTGAAAAACCTTAGAGATTTCAAGGGTATCACCAATTAAGGTACCCTCATCCAAGTACGAGGCTTGGAGATCAAACTGACAAGACTGTGATACCTTAAGCACTACTGGGTGTAGAGTGAGAGCAAATAGAAGAGGTCCAAGAGGGTCACCCTGATGCACACCTTGAGAGGAAGCAAGAATGCGTGTATTATAATATAGCCTGGCAGGAGAGGAATAACAAAAGCGTAGCTAATGATAGATGCTTGGGCACAGATTAAGGACTTCTTGAAGCATAGCAGATCTATCAACCATATTAAAAGCATTCTGGAAATCAACCAAAAGCATGGATTTGGTATTATCCTCACCATAATCATAAACAATACGGTTGACAGAATGTAGGATAGCTTCCCCACTAGGGATGGCAACGGGGCGGTTCGGGGTCGGGTATACCATTACCCGTACCCGCCCCGTTTGATAATATTTTTCCCCGAAACCGCCCCGTTACCCGTCGGGTATTATTTCCCCGCGGGTAACGGTTTTCCCCGTGGGTAACGGTTTCCCTGCGGATAACCGTTTTATTAAAAGGTAATTTTTTTTCTTCAAAATTAGTATAAATCCTAAAATGATGATTAACTACTTATAATTGATCACCTAAATTAAAAAAAAATCAAAATTAAATAGCATCACTTGTTTTATTAAAAGATAATTTTTTTTCTTCAAAATTAGTATGATGATTAACTACTTATAATTGACCACCTAGATTAAAAAAATCAAAATTAAGTAGCACCACAAATAAAGTTTTTTTAAAACATCACAAAAAATTACAATCTTTTGAACCTAATATTCACAAATTATATATGTCTAGATTCAAAATTATGAATCTCTTACCACATCAACATCAAGAGATTAAGTCTTGTCTCGATAGTAAAATCTAAATATGAATCACAAGAACATTTAACTTCCAAAAATGAGAAGTAAAAATGTATACTTATAATCATACCCCACCGACATTCAGTATATAAATTTAAGAGCAGTAATGTATACAAGTAACATAATAAAAATGAGAAGTTTTTTCCTGAAATATTACTCATAAAAAATATATGGACATAAATGTGAATATAAGTTATCATGGGTAATATTTATTATAGTCACTACGATATAACACTTGAATAAAATTATAAACACTAAAGTTACTAGAGTCACATTTTTGTCCATGACTTTTATTTTGATTATAGATTTGGAATTATTTCCAAAAAATATACTTCTAATACAATGATTTAGGTATTCTAATTTAGAGCAACCAATAAAAATTAATCTAATCATCCAATACACCTCTACAAAATTATTAGCAATTACATAAATTAAAGCAATCTAGAGTAATGTTTCCCAATATTTGGACTTTAAACTCATATGTGAGCTTTATGAAAGTTATTGGGTGAAAAAATAAGAGAGTCACAATGTGAAAATGGTGTATAGAAAATCATGAAAATCAAATAATCAATATGTGAAGAAAATAAATCTTGAAGAAGTTAACACATGAAGGATGATGAATGAAATTGAAAATTAAAAATCTAAAATAGTGAATTTTGAGCATCAACTCATCAGAATTGCAAAGGATAACCGATTAGTTGAATATTTTTCAAAAAAAATAGAGGAAATAAGTGGCATAAACTAATGTACTACTATTGATATATACTTAATATATTAAATAATAAATACATAAACTATTAAAATATGTAAGTTAATTCTACGGGTCGGGTAATGGTGCGGGTAACCGTATCCAAATTAAACGGGGCGGGTAATGGGGCGGGTAACGGGGCGGGTAGGTATAAACCCATAACCGCCCCATTACCCGTTTACATAAATCGGGTATTCCCCGCCCCGTACCCGTTACCCGGTCAAAGCGGTTTTCCCCATTTTGACCGGTTCAGTTCGGTGCGGGTATCCATCGGGTCGGGTATCCATCGGGTCGGGTATCCATCGGGTCGGATTAAATTGCCATCCCTATTCCCCACCACACTTAACACCAACACCAAATTGAAACTTTCCCAAATAAGAAGCCATTTCCTTGTTAATCATAGAAGCTGCAACTTTGGACACTAATCTCTTCCATATAGTGCCAACTGCAATAGGTTTAACACTCCCATCAGGTTTGAGCAATGGAGTCATAGGTGCACTAACAATATATTATCCAAGTTGTGAAGGACAGCTACCTAACAATAAAAGATTTACAATAGCAGTAACAGAATGAAGAACCTCATTAGCAATGGCAACAGCAGGTCCTGTAAGTGCATCAAGCATATGCTGAGCATGAAGCCCATCTCTACCACAACTAGTACCCTTGGGAAAACTACATAGTCTGCTGAAAACCATGTTAGAGTTTGTAATAAGAAGTTGCACACCATGGAGCTCAGAGGAAAAAACAGGGGGAGGAGCAAAGAGATGCTTGGACCGGAGAGTAGCTAGAGTAGTTTCATTTGATGGAGCAACCCCATTTGAAGTTAGAATCCTTATGGTAGCAGTATAAGCTCTTGAGGCTAACTTCTTTTTGCTGAGCTGAATATTGACATTAGCCTGGTCCTTCATAGTGTTAGCAGCTGGTGTAGATTGAGTCTTGTGATCATCTGGACCAGATCAAGACACCCATCACTTGTACCCAATTTATGTAGATCTTGATGAATAGCTCTAATCTGCAACTTCCTCCTATTGCCAGATCTTTGTTCAGCACAGGTTTTAGGGGAGTGGACCCTCAGAATACAAATAGGGAAAAGAAGCATTCTTGACCCAACAGGCAATGTCCATGGTGTTAAGTAAAACTCTATCCATAACATATTGAAAAGCTCTAGAAAAAGCAAGTCTACATTGTGGGGGGATATGCCTAGCAATATGAGTTTGAGTACAAAAAACAAGGTCAAGCAATTCCACATTAAGGTGTAAAGAGTTATCAGATCTAGAAACACCATGTTCTGAATTTGAGTTAAGGGAAGGCTTGTCCATACCATGGATAAGGAAATCCAAAACTCCCAGTTTAAGAGGTGCTTCAATAAGGTCATGTCTGTTGCAAAGCCAACACTTCATCTCTTGTAGAACTGATTCCCAAGCTGCCCAAACAACAGGATCATTGCTTTGTCTCTCCCTACAGATGTCATGGCCTGTCCCATGAGCAAAATGGAAATCCTCAAGATGCCTGCCAAACAAAGTAAACTTCAGTCCCCTACCATTAACACCATCAGTGCAATTATCAAAATCATGAAATGGACAATGAATAACTTCACCTCCAAATTTATTATCTCCAATTTGAGAATTAGCGAACGGATCAACCCTAGACACTGAACCATTCGCTGAAGCAACCTCTCCTTCATGAATCAGAGCCTTGCCGGATTTCCTCATAATTGGAAACAGACCTGGACTTGGTTGAATTAAATCCAGAAAACACAAGATGTGTATTGGGAAATAAACCAACCAAATCGAGGACCGATTCAAAAGAAAAAAAAACAAGACGAAAGGTGAAACGAGGCATGATTGATGAGGAAGGCGACACAAAAGAAAGGAATCCACCAAGAATCAAGAGAAACGGGAGGGGATTTCGATCTCCCCCCTCTGAAACTCAAGAAATCGCCGTGAATCATCGTAGCAGGAAGAGAGAGAAAGTTATTATTATTATTATTATTATTATTAGAATTATATGGAGTAATAATAATTAACATTATAAAAATAAATATTATAATTACACTTATAATTATAGAAATAATTATAATTACCAATATATGTAAAATTATAATTATAGCTATTATTATATTTAGTGTAATAGTTATAATAATAATTGTACTTATTATAAAATGTCAATTTTAATTATAATTATAATTTTTTTATAATAATTATTATAACTATATTTAAATTATATTTACAGTTAAAATTATAATTATAATAATAGTTGTATATTTAATTTTAGAAATATTGAAATCAGATCAGATCAGAAATATTCTGATCAGGTAAGAAGGATTCAGAACATATTAGAAGGATTCAGATCACATCGGAAAGATTCAAATCAGACCAGATCAAATCAGAAAGATTCAAATCAGATCAGAAAGACTCAGATCAGATTAGATCAGATCATTACAATTCAGATCAGATCAGATCAGAACTTAAAAAATTCAGATCAGATGAAGAGAACAACTTTTTATTTTGGAATAATCTAAAAAGAAAGTAAGACATGTAGAATGAGATTGATGAAATATTTATTTTTTGTCAATCATTTTTGAAAACGTATTATTAATATTCTGATAAATTGAGGGCACGTTTGGTAAACCTGTTTTTCGGCTTATCAATCATTTTTTCATCAAACACATAATTTTTGATTTCGTGCTCTGAATTGTGTAATAATAAGAATAAGTAAGGTTGGAGTTATTTTTCTGACTATATTGGCTGAAGTTACTATAGAATATCATTTTAGCTATTTTTCATAAATCAGCCGAATCAGCTAATCCAACCACTTCAATCAGAACTTCATAAATTTCAGCAGAATGAGCTGATTCATCCGATTTTAATAGTGCAAATTACCCGTATGCTTCACTTTTGTGTCACCCATATCATTCATGTCCCAATTATTTTCCCTTTTCATTTTTAACTTTTGTATTTTCAACTATTTTTATTTATTTCTTTCAAAAAAAACTATTTTTATTTATTTCAGTTTTAGACTATTATGGCATCCTCCGCTAGATGTAGATTAGAACAAGCGAGTGTTAAAAGGCAGATTCCCTGTTCTCCGGCTCCTGGCCTCTGTGAAGCATCGACATCTCTCTCCTCTCTTTTCTCGGGCCTCTGTGAAGCATCGATGCCGATTCAACCTGAGACACCAATTCACCGGTCGCTCGGTAACTTTGTCGGATCGCCAATGTCAAGCATTGACGCCAATTCAACCCGAGACACCAATTCGCCGATCGCTCGGTAACTTCTTCCGAGACACCAAACCTCCAGCACTCCTTAATTCGTATGTTATCTGTTGGGGCGAAGTTGCGAAAAACAAATATACGTCTGTAATCTACTATTGCAACTTTTGATTTAATGTTAATGATTAAATATATAACAACAACAGAACCTGTATATCGACCACAAGATTTGATACACAGCTAGTGGACTTTCTGTTGATCTAACATGTTCTACTTTTATTAGGTCTAAGTATGAGCTTCAAGAACTTTTAAAGCTTAGCTTGCGGATTTCATCGCAATCAAAGAAGCAATATCTTCAGGCAGATGGTTTTCAAAGTTCAAGTTCAATACAGAAATCTGTAAGTTCTTGCTTGTTTACATGGAGATGTGCAAATATCTTGTATTGCCAGAATGAGTTCTTTATGACAAGTTAACATTTAGGAGTATTTGTGGATCTGTTTTTCCAATGATGCAAAAAGAATTAATTTATTCGCTCTTACGTGGTCGATTCATGTTAGTTTGGGAATAAAATTTGGATGTTATTCTTGTTGCACTTACATAATCATACCTATGCAGCTAACATTGAACTTGCTAACAGGAAGGGCTGGTGGAATTCATTGGAATCTTGTGGATTAAAGTAACTAAAGGAACAAAGTTAGCTGTTAGAGACATGCTCTCTAGGGAAGCAGGTTCATTACTCTCTTTCGCAAGAAATCGAGGATAAAAAAATCAATGAAGAACAACATACACACATGTATACCTACATTTGCATACTCTAAATGCGGGAAGATTGTAGAATCAACGGTCAAATTAGATTTGTTATTAGCCAATATTATTATTCTCATATGTTTCTTTTATTCACAGAAAGCACAAACTACATTGATGAAGATCACTACATTGATGAAGATCAATTTAAATCCAATTTGGAATGAAGATCTTATGCTTTTAGTTCCTCAAGAATATGGACCATTAAAGCTGGTAATGGTCACTTTCATCTTCTATTTCTAACAGAGTTTTTGTTTTCTTTTATGTCTGTGCTATATCTTTCTGAATGTTCTATCAGTGACTTTTATCTCACATAATTTTCTTTCTGGATTCCCAAATGATACATTTATGAATTCACAAATTCACTTTGTGTTGCCAAGTAAAGTTATTTATATTTATGTATTCAGCTTTGTTGGTCAAAGGCCATGGTCACTATTTTCCCTTTTTAGCTCCACATATAACATATTAATCAAACGAGTTTGAACATATAGCTAAAATGAAGTGATTGAGTTGAGCAGTTTTGAAATTTCCCTTCCCTTCCCCCATCCACACTTTCTTTCCTTTTAGATCCCTCCTTCATTTTACTGCATATTTTCTTTTATCAAGTTCCAAACAAATCCTACAAATCAACCCCCCTACAAAAAATTCTTGATGGATAAATAAAGTGTCCTATCTTTTCTACATTTCCTCTCTTTTTTCTTTTATCGTTTATCTTTTTTATCTTTTTATATTCTTATTCTTATGTTATTTTTATCTTCTAGCTTTTTTATGCTCTTTTATTTTTTATCTTTTATCTTTCTTATATTCTTGTGTTATTGTTATCTTATATTTATTTAGCTTTATTTTACTCGCTTTTTCCTCTGTTTTTTCTTCCCGTTCTTGTCCATCTTATCTGTTTGACATCGATATCATAGATCGATTCATGTCAGCCGACCCCAAATTCTTTTGGGATTAAGCCTTGGATGTTGTTGTTGTATTAACAAAGTGTCCTACTTCATGATATTGCAATATAACTTTTATTTAGGATAGGATATGTTGGCATAATATTTGAAGAGCGTCTTCCATTCCCTTCAATGGGAGTGGGTGTAGAGCTTCTTATGCTAGCATTGGGTTAAGCACATGCATCGTGTGTAGATTGTGAGACTCTTTGGATATTTCTGGATACAAGTTCTTATATCATGATCTTTTAACACAATCGTTACCTTTTAAAATAGACACTAAACACACTTTTTAATCGCTAAAAGAACTTTTCTCATTTTCCGCCAAACACTACTTTTTTAAGTAAAAGTACTTATTGCTTCCTCTAAAAAGCGTGTAGTATATACGTAGTATTAAAAAGGTATCTCATATCTCAATATGTATTCATTTTATGCTCTTTGTATACTTCACAATTTCCTAGTTTCTGCAGTGTATATGTTTACTCATAATTGATTTTGTGCGTTTTGTTTTGCAAGGCTAGGCCGCTTTATAGAGATTGTTATTTGTTGATGTTAATGTTGTCAACACTTTGTGGGTAAACCAGCCTAGTGGTGGTCTTTGAAACAGGGGCATAAATTATATTTCTGGATGTCATCAACTTCATCTTCTACCATGATGAGAGAATCAATCGAGTGGAGTGAGACCACCATTACCCGTGTTGCTCCTGAATTGCAGTTTCCCAACTGCCAAGACTATGTCTGTTTTGTTTTTTTTGTTAGAACAAATTCTAAGCTTTAAACCAAGTGTGATAAAGTGCACTATTTAGTTATTATATTTATGAATCTTATTATTTATTATATAGGTTGGGGACTTGGGGTGTCTTATTCAATCAGTCATATACTTTATTTCTTCTTGTTGAATCATGTTTCATTTTGTTGTTTCTTGTAGCACCGTGTTGTTTATTCTTGAATTTCATTTTTCTTATTTATTTATATTTCTATTAATCTTAGCTATTTCCTTTGAATAAAATTCATATATAAATTTTGTAAAATAAACCAAAATGTGAAATCTGAATAAATGATTATCATCAACAACAAGAAACATGAAGAAACAATAAAAACACAAAAATTTCATAACTATCAACAAAAACAAAACTCATAGAAACAATAGGCAACAAAAAAACCAATGAAATGATAATAATTAAAAAAATAAGTGCTTTAAGACATGATACTTAAGAAAATACCTATTTTTTTTTTTTTAAATTTCAATATTTTTTCCAAGTTCATTATTTTTATTTTTCATGTTTTTATTCTCAGAATTTATTTTAACATTAAAATATTTTAGGTTAAATTAATTTTCTGATTTTTTTAGTAATTTTATGTAATAGGAGTATATTGTATTTTCCCACTATTTAATAAATTTAATTTTTTTGAATGTTTTCAAATTTTTATATTTATTTTTGCATTTATTTTTTATTATGTACAATTCCCAATTTTTCAAAACAATTACTTTTTGACAAGTTTCCGATCAATTTTCATACTTAGTATTATTTTATATATTGAAAACATTTTTATTTTTTTTACGTATTTTTTTTAATAATATTCAGGTTATTGATTTTTTCAACAATTTTATACTTTTTTGTAAAACTTCCGATTTTTATATTTTGTGTATGAATTATATTATCTATTTAAAGACATTACGTTGAAAAATCAATTTTTCTACCTTTTTACAATTTTCCTACCTTTCAACTATTTTAGACGTTTTATATGTTTATTTTCAAGTTTTTATTTTAAGTTTTCTATACGTTTTTATATATCTATTTTTTAATCTTAATTCATTTTTTTAACTTATTTATTCAACAAGTATTCATTTTTTATATTCGTCTATTTTTACTTTGAGTTCTTCATTTTTTAAAATCTAATTTTTTTTTCTGAATTCTACGAATATTATATTATACGTAGTAGTAGTAAATTGTATTTTACATTTTTCTTTTTTACTAATTCAAATCTATTTTAGATTTTTTAAACAAGTTTGCTCAATATTCAGTAATTTTAATTTTTTTGCTCCATTTTTATAATGATAACAATTATTATTATGATTTTGTTTTGAATTCATCAATTCCATGCAACTCCTACATTGAAAAGTGACAGGATATTGTGTAATTTCAAAGTTTAAAGTTTATTGTTAGGGTAAAGGCTTGGAGTCTATTATTGAAAGCAGAACTTTGATTGGTCTACTTTTGAAAGAAATTTTAAAAGATGAAAAAAGTGATATTATTTTTACTTTTTAGACAATTTGGGTAAAATTACCTTGTGTGCACGATTCCGTTTTGATATCTACGCGTTCTTCCACTTCTAAGCATGTATTTCAAAGCATTGCATAGCTAGATCTGTATCGACTTTAGCTTTCTCATAATATACAACAAAAGACAAATATAATTAATCATAAATAAGACACAATGTTTAAAATAAATTGTATTGAGATAGAAGTAATGTGTAATTCATCAACAACACACACACATTGTTAATCTATTGACAATATTTGCCTTTGTATATAAGTATATGCCACTTAATCTTTGTGTGTTTCACTACACAACACATACCCGTTGTCATGTATTATTGTTGTTCTCAGGTGAGAACTTAGAAGCCGAAAGCGAATTGAAGAGAAAGGGAAGAGGTAGATCGATCAAGTTTTGCAATATTCTTTTGGTATTTATAGCAGTACTTTGGTGGCTCAATATTTTTTTCACTTTTAATAGGAATTTATTAAAATATTGTGTATCCAACTACCCATGTCCATAACAGGCTGACTAGAACTTGACAGGTCGTCATCTACCTTATTGGAACTCACAACATTCACTGTTTAGGATCACTTAGTGAGATTTGTATTATATGTAGGATTTTTCAGTTTCTTTTCTGATGAATTGATTTTAAAATACATTTTTTAAATTAATCTTGAATAATTTATTGGTAAAAATAACAATAACAAAGCAACTAACACAGAATGAAGATGAAGTGCAAAGGTTGGATTATTTATGAATAACGATAAAGTGAGACCGACGAATGAAGATCGCTAAAAGGTTGAATTATTAATTTCCCTTTTTTATATATATAATTTGGCCCAATGTAAAAACAAAACTGGCCCAGGGTAGAAATTTATGGCCCAAATAAAAGAAACAGTCCGGCTCCAACAAAAAAACAGCCCAGCTCCAACAGTCCAGCTGCAGCGCCTAAGCAATCCAAGAGGCGCGGGCACCACTGGGTTTCGAAGTTTCACGCAAACGGCAAACCAAGAATCCGACAGCTTCTGCTTTTCCTCTCTTCAAGGTCGCTGCTTCAAGCAGAGCTGCAGAGGTAAGGGTTTCTTTTTTATTTGTTTTTACAATTTTTAGATTAATTAGGTATTTTATTTGTTAAATTAGTTTGTGTTAGTGATTAGTGTGTGAGTGTGTCACAATTGATTTGTGTAATTGTGTGCTTTGAATTGTGAAATAGAAAATTAGGAATGTCAAATGTTATTTGTGAAATTTTGAAAATATTAATATGAATTATATGAATTAAAATAAAGTATTGATTAGTATTTTATTTTATTTTTGATAATTTTAGTAGGTATGGCTACGTAATCTACTTCCAAAAAGGCAAAAATCACACTGCGTTCGTTTTATAAGCCTAGTACAAGCACACAAAGTAGACAAGAGTTAAATGTCTCGATTGAAACTCCTAATATCTTTATTGAAAAGGAATTTGCCAACAAAATCGACGTTTAGTCTGTCATAGATAAGTTTTCTAAGGTCAAAGAGCATCATGTTCAGTTAACGTTTTAGTTTCAAACATTGTATGTATTGTTTAAAAATATTACCATGAATTTTAATGGATTTTAATCGTTATGTTCACTTTGCTTTTAAAATTTTTATATAATGTTTTTAGTGTATATTCGGCCCACCTTATGCTCACCCAGCTTATGCCCACCTCTAGATCCACCACTTGCCTATAAAGTGATTGCTAAATAGGATTCTTCATCTATACCTTTGAATTCACATTGATAAAGTTTATTGTTTAAATGAGTAGCTTAATCAAGAACATTAGATTAAAGTCATTAGACTGGATTCCATGGGGTACAAGAACAAATATTTATAGATATAATTGATCAAATTCTACATCATTGCTTGTAAAATTGGGTTAATAAAATTGTACATGCATTGAACCCTTGAGAAGATATCCTAGACACAAACTGCCACACATGATTTGTATTTTCAGAACTTCTGTGGCATGTGCTCTGTTTTATGTTCAAACAACCATAATAATGGCTACAAACTTAATTGTGTTAAATTTAACTATGTTTGAATGTAAATAAGAAAATCCCCTTGACTTAATTGTTGTTATTTTCTGCTCTTCTGCCACCACAAAACTGCAAATTCAAAATAATACTACGTACAATTTTGCTTACCTCAAGTCCTTAAGTAAAGATGAATGACTGATTAATCATCACTTGCAATAGTACCAAGTACATTTGAGATTGTATTTTTGCTTTAAAAAAGATAAGTAAACGTCAATGATGAATGTTTTATTTTCGTACAGTTGGCTTAATGATAGTAAAGTAAGTAGCTGCCTACTCATCCTTACAAAGAGTGCTAAAAAGCCCAAGTAATTGAGAACAAGTACCTAAATCATAGTGCAGGATTTTTATCAACGTTTCTAAGGCTTGTAGGTCGGAATTTGCCTGAAATCAAACCTCCCACTGGAACTATTAAAGTACTGATGACAGATTAAAATGTGAGTCGAATTTTTCCTTTTAAACTTATTTGATTAACAATAGTTTACTTTGTCATTGATTATTTAAATTGCTGCATCACTATCATAAATCATAATTATAATGACATTAAGTTTCTTCTAGCATTATAAAAACAGAGTTATAAAATCAGAATTCTTTTCTGACCTTTTTTTTAATATGCAGGCATTCGTCTAATAGGCTCTAACGATTTCAAGCACTTGACATCAGCAACAGCAGGAATTCTGGGTGATATGAGAGTGAAGAAAGCCTCCTATTTATATTTTATATATATATGCTGTAGGAAGGTAGAGTACACATATTCATTGGCATTACATGCTTTGTGAATCATATATATCAGTAAAGGTTTGCTTTTATAGTTTTATTTCATCCTTTTACAATATCACTGTCTTTGTTGAAGACACTGATTCTTGTCGGGAAAATTAAAATCAACGAACAAGAGCATGCCTAGATGCTAGCGGAATGATTCACACCTTGCAACCAACTCGGGACCTCGAGTCTAATTGGTCAGTCGATATTGTAACAAGCCTAGAAGCTTATTTACTAGAGATTTGTTCTGGCGAAGTTTCTGGTCGAGATGGTGCCCTCCAAAATCCTGTGAACTTCTCTAAAGGTTCTCATTTTTTTTTTACCCCACACCATATTATCCAGAAATCTTTTAAGCTCTGTTATAGGTTTTGGTCATCATTTTCATTTACCCCAGTGCCGCAAAGGCTCCCACCTACGTTGGGGTATGGGGGGGTCGGATGTACGCAGTCTTACCCCTGTACTAAAGCACAGAGAGACTGTTTCCGGATGACCCATAGTGAAATCGCGTCCAAAATTGCATGGACTGACTGATGCTCCATAACAAAGGAGCACAGACAGCTTGGTGAGCCATTTTGCTTTATTCCATCATAATCTCAAGCCAAAAAATAATGAATCTTTGGCTCCGTTGCAAATGATGGAATTTGTTATAGGTTTTGGTACCTTTTTTTTATGTAGCTGCATTGCTGCTTCAAGATTCTGCACAGGTGTATAGTAGGAAGGTAGAGTACCTGTATTCATTGGTATTACGTGCTTTGGAGTCCATTTCTCAGAAGAGGTTTGCTTTTATTTCATCCTTTTACATAGTACAGTCTTTGTTGAACTGTTTCATTTTGGGAGTACAATTTTATTTAGAAAATTGGTATTCTTTGTATCTAATTGCGCTATAACTGTCTTACAATGAGCCCACCAGTTCAGTTTATATTTCATTATTCACTTGGAAAAAAGATTTCAATTTTTGCGACCAAGGTGGTTGTTAATCTATTCAATTTCTAGTGTGCCATCTTTGCTATCTTGTTTCTGTTGTATTTATGAAATGAAATATTGATTCTATATTGTGCAACTATGAAATGTCATTCTACTTCATATGACTCAATATAAGAACGATTATGTATTGATATTTGCACATTGGTGTTGCAATAAGTACTGTTGGACAATCAAGTTTGCCTGATAATATATCTACACAAGACTGTCTATTTGTAGGAGAAGGGACTTATATCTGGTCTGCTATATAGGAACTTTTGTGGCCTAAAGGAATAATAAAGGATTTAGATTATGTAATCAAAATGTTTTTCAGTTTTTTTTTAAATCCCTAACGATTATGTATTGATATTTGCACATTGGTGTTGCAATAAGTACTGTTGGACAATCAAGTTTGCCTGATAATATATCTACACAAGACGGTCTATTTGTAGGAGAAGGGACTTATATCTGGTCTGCTATATAGGAACTTTTGTGGCCTAAAGGAATAATAAAGGATTTTGATTATGTAATCAAAATGTTTTTCAGTTTTTTTTTAAATCCCTGACTACCATTACTAAAGTGCTGCTTGGACTTTGGAGATACAAGATGCAGAGATGGTAAAACCAATCATAACCTGACAGAGTCTTCTAAATGGTGTAGTTATATAATAAATTTACACACTTGTAGCTGTATGCTCACTTTCTGCACTAAAGAGCTTTGGAGAACTGCAGTCATGAAGTTTTCTTTAAGAAATCCTAATACTGACATTACTTCATAGTGTATTGTCTATCGACTTTTATTGTTTTAAGAATAACTGTGTGCATGATTAGTGAGAAACAGAACACGGTGAATGGATCAGCCGGAACAGAAGCAAGTGGTTCAAATGATGCTCCTGATGACCCTTTTTGGGGATTAGATGATATTCCAGGTAGTATATTTATGTGCATGATAACATTGTAGTTGATCAAAATAAATATCTTGCTGATGTTATCTTTCTCGTAGAGCAACCTAAGAACTTGCTAGACAATACAACCTCCAAAGATGCATTACTGAATCACGTTGTTAAGGCCCCTGCAAACCTAGTTGTGCTTGAGGGTGACTGCTTTGATGCAATTGGAGATGCTGGAGAACTCGAGTGCTATTTGGTATGCCGGTTTAAATTAGGTGCACATTGTCAAAAGTGGCACAATTTCCAAGTCTTTGATGTATGATCATTTCCTGCAGCTTGCCACCTGTGATGTGTACAGGGATTTTATTTTATTGGATACATGCGATGCAACAGCCATTGATAATTTTTTTACTAATGAAAACAAAACCGGGAAAGGATTGAACAGCAGCTGCAAAGGCCGCAAAAGTGTGCAACATTTTACAAGACAGTCTGGAGGAGTTGGCAAGCCTTCTTCAACACGAAAAAACCAAGAACCTGATTTAAACCTGTCTCCAAGAATTGATAATGATTTCAGAACAAATGACCATATGCCTGAAAATCATGAAGGCTTGTATGGGGTGGAAGATTTGTTTTCAGAGCCAAAGGATTTCAGTGACTCAGATGAAGATGATGATTTAAATCCATGGAAACCCTTAAATCCCCATGAGCCTGGAAATTTTAAAGATAAGCCATACAGGAGAGGTTGTCTTTTTTAGATTGTAAACATTTTCTTTCTTCTCACTTCCTGTTATTTATTTATTACTACATATTTATTTGTTTGTTTGTTTATTTTATCTCACTCAGTTAACTGCACTCTTTCAAGCAGTGAAAGCTAAAAGAAGTCAAGGTACAGGTTCCAAAAAACATATGCATGTGACCACTCAGTTTCCTCTTGCAAGACCGCATGGAAACATTAGTTTGCACCTTAATGATATATGGGAGAAGTGTTTTGCCACAAAGAAGATGGATGAATCTCAGTCTCCGCTACCGTATGAAAAGGTGTGTTTTACTTGCATTAATAAACCCTGCAATTTTGCCACAAAATGGGCTGGCTTACTAGATTTTGCTACTGTTTTCAGTTGCGACAATCTCTCTTTCATTGGGAAAACATTGATGGTGATGTCTTTCACAGTACTGAAAACAATGCGGATTATGACTTTGATAACACAAATTACTATTCTGGATCACCTGACTTCCACACGCCTGAAACTGCTGAACCGAATGAAGATGAAAATGTGAACACTGATAAGGTTATGCAGCATGGAAGTGATGGTGTTCCTTTTGACCACGAAGGTCATGAAGATCCTAACACTCATCGAACTCTGGAAGATCTTTGCCGTTCCCATTTGGTGAGGACAAAAGAGATTTAATTTGTGCTTAAACACACATGATAAATAAAAGTGCTATTACATTGGAGTAAACATGGAGTACTTTAATATTGTCATCTGCCTTTTCCATTAGAATGTTTTTTTATTAGAATTGTACCTATTGTAACAGAGCTCACTGTTTCCGTAAAGGACTGCCTTGGTTGAAATGCAATCAAGTACATTCAGTTCCAAAGGATGCTTGATGAGCATTTTGAATTAGTATCAATCTCTTACATAAACTTCTATAGCGTAGCACATTGTCACTTTGTTGTTTGTTATGTATAGGATTCTCTACTTGCAAACCTTGCTGAAACTGAACGCCAGACTGAAATGGCTGCTAGGGTTTCAACATGGAAGCAGAGGATTGAGCAGAACCTAAATGAACAAGTGTGTGCATTGTCTTCTTTTACTTCTTGTCCCCACTGGATTTTTGACTTGTAAATTTGTAATACATGTGACACTTTTATTTTATATCACAAACCAATGGTGATGTTTTCATGACAGGAATTACACACGCCTTTTGATATTCATGAGTATGGTGATAAGGTTTTAAGTAAGCTGTCTTCGAAAGAAAACAGTGCAAATGGTGTTTCATTTTCTGATATTGTTAGCGGAGAAGAAAAGCATAATGTTGCGCGGACATTCTCTGCACTTCTGCAACTAGTAAGCCCCCTTTTATTTCACGACCTGGAACTGGTTAAGGCATTAAAAACTCAGTTTGGCAAGAGTTGACTGAATATGCTGAAATTGCTTATTTAAAGTTGTGGTTTAATTGGAGGAGCTGCTTAGTTATCTTTTTAAAAAGCATTTCAAAATCCATATTTAAGTGAAATAAAAATATACTCCGTAATATCTAAAAATAATGCTAAATACAACTTTTTTTAATGTTAAGTTGCTGAAATTGTAATTCAACAAATCATTTGCCAGCCGGCTTACAATAGTATCGGGTGGGAAATCAAAATTAACTACACAACCTGACATATAAACAGCCTTCACATAATGACTTCCCTAACCCCCAAAGCTTCCGCTTCTAACCTGCCCGTTACTATCTCTGCGGCTCTGCCTATCCACCGCCAGGTCTATTTTCCTGTTTGAGCTTTATTTGCCGCTTCTACAGGCCAAATGCAACTTATGCATTACTTTTTCTATCATTGGTCATAAATTCATCCAGCACAGTGATAGTAGTTAGTGTTTAGCAAAAGTTGGGTAATATAAAGCCAAAACAAAGCAGGATCGGAATTTTGTTATGTGTGGAGACTATTTGCTTCAAACTTGGACTTTTAATGAATGATGGTTCTCATATTTTTTATTTAACGCATAGGTCAATAATGGGGATGTAGACTTGCAAAGAGGCGGAGCAGAAGGAGAGTCAAGTGTGTACACTGGTGCAAACCCATTTTACGTTCGACTCCTTCAGGGGGGAGTGAAAATGAGGGATAAAGTCAAACTTCACATATCACCAAAAAAGAAAACAAAATCTCCTGTATTGAAAGGGAATCCCAGAGGTGAGAAGAACAAGAGGGGTGGAACAGAGAACCGTCCTGGTAGTTCATCTCCTCCTCCTCGCGGTTCCAACAACTCAAACCGTAGGTTCACTTTGCAGGTGGGCAGAAAGACAAGCAGATGCCCTCCTGTTGGTAAGAAGAGAAGAAAGTCCCAATTGTTGGAGCAGCCAGTGGACTTGCATACCGGAATGTCATGTGAATGAACATTACCAGGAACCAGGTGTGCTACCAAGACCTCTTCACGTTGTCTATTTCACATCCTGGAGTTTGTTCTGTTATATATTTCAGGTGTATCAATATTTAGGTCACAATTTCCTCAGCTTGCCGATGTATATTGATTCCATCTCCTTAACTTGCTATTAGTTTAGTGATTGTACCTAATGAAAGAGGCAGTGTAGCCATTAGTCTATGCTAATTTAGTTTATTTCAGATTGATTCTTTTCAGGCTCATCTTGTATTGTAAACCTAACTTCTAATCTGGTTAGTTAATTCAAGTTTGCTGGCTTTTAGTTCCTGATTGCAACCGATCTTTGTCAACTTGCATTTTCCATTTTTCCACAGGACACTAACTTATCTAATTGCATTAATGAATCTCGTGATAAAAAGTGTAGACATAGCTTATTTTGATTTATTGATCGAATTTGCTGAATTTGTGTTTAAACACTATTAATTTATTTCCTTCATTTGTAAATTTAAGAGTACACTTATAAAACACATTAATGATAATATTTTCAAGAAAGAATGTTTTTCTTTCAAATATTGGGTGATAGTTAGAGAAATGGTTCTTAAAGTTGGAGATTTCTAAGCCTTGGCAGAGTCTTCTACCGTTCTACTCAAAGCGTAGAGTATGTACTAAATTGTGGGTTCACTAGCGGGACTAGACTTGAACTCGGTTCGGGCCACCTGACCCGTGACCCGCCCCGGCCCGCTACTGTGCGGGCCTGGGACCGGCCCGGTCTGGCGGTCCAGGACCGGGTGTAGACCCGAACCGGGGGGAATGGGCGGGGCGGGCTCGGTTCCGGAAATAGTTGACCTGGCCCGGCCGGGCCCGACTTGTCCGGGTCGGGCCCGTCCGGGTCGGGCTCGGGTCGGACTCGGGTCCGGGTCCAACGGTCACAATTTAAGAAAAAAAATGTTTTTGGACTTTTGGGCCAAACTAGCCGTTGGGGGTGGGCTGGGGACAACCCAAACAACTATATAGTCGTTGGGTGGGCTGCAGGGGGGTCCGAGGGGTTTGGGTGGTGGGGGGTGGGGGGTGGGGGTGGGGTAAAAAAACCTATAAATACTCCTAATCTAAAACATTTTTTCATATCTCTTCTTCAATTCTTCCTAAATCCTATTCTTAACTCTCTACTCTCTAATTCTCTTATTCTCCAATATATTATATTTATATAACTACTTTATATTAATTATCTACTTATAATTTATAAATACATACATTATATTACTTATATTTCTTATCTAATTATATATTTCTTATACATTTATTATATCTATTAATATAGTTGGAATTATATCTAATTAATTTGAAGTCATTCTATTACTCCCATCCGAAAGACCGAAAAATCCGAAAGAGGTACGAAATCATTCTACTATTTACACTTGTTTAATTTTGTATTAACATTACTTGAAAAAAACTAGTTAATTCTCATAATAGTTAAAGTTAAACTATAATAATTTGATTGTTAGTAAAAAAAAGGTAGTACAAAAAACTAGTTGATTAGTTAATTAGTTTTCATTATAGTTAAAGTTAAAGTGTATTAATTTCATTGTTAGTAAAAAAAAAGGTTGTACACAAAAATAGTTAATTCACTAGTTAATTTGATTAAAGTATAATTTAGAATACTAATTTGCTATAACTCGAATTAATAGTTAGATTAATAGTTAGTTACTTTATTACAATTTTTTGTTAATTGCTACCTTTGACTCTAGTTTAAAAAACTAGTTAATTCTCATTATAGTTAAAGTTAAAGTGTATTAATTTCATTGTTAGTAAAAAAAAATAGGTTGTACACAAAACTAGTCAATTCACTAATTAATTTGATTAAAGTAAACTTTAAAATACTAATTTGCTATAACTCGAATTATTAGTTAGATTAATAGTTAATTACTTTATTACAATTTTTTATTAATTGCTACCTCTGACTCTAGTTTAAAAAACTAGTTAATTCTGATTATAGTTAAAGGTAAAGTATATTAATTTTATTGTTAGTAAAAAAATAGGTTGTACACAAAACTAGTTAATTCACTAGTTAATTTGATTAAAGTAAACTTTAAAATACTAATTTGCTATAACTAGTTTTATTAATATATTTTTATTAATATATTTGTTGCAATTTAATATTTGTTACATTTTTTAGATGGATCATCCTAGATATTCGGTTGATATGGGTAACCTCGAGCGCAACCGAACGAAAGAGCTTGCGAGGAAGAGATCCTGCAAAGGTAAATCACATATCGGCTCTTCATCTCAAAGTCGAGATGATTTTGATACGGGTTACGCAAGGAGGGATGGAGATGCGATGACCGACGAACAACTAGAACAAGAATTGCACCGATATAATTCCCGCTTTTTTCAAGACCAACCGAGGAGCATTGACGAAGAAGAGCTCGAGGACGACGATGTGGAGGAAGTAATTCCGGAGAGCCACGAGGAGGAGGAGGAGGAGGGTGGCGGCAGCCACGACACCGATGAGCCTGCCTCATCCCAAACCGGTACGAAAAAAAGTAAATCTGAACTAATGGCTAATAATTTTTCTAAGTGGAAGGACGCGAACACCGGGAATTGGACCGCAACTTGCAATCGGTGCAAGAAAAACTATAGCTTGGGGATTTCCGGTGGATACGGATCCGCCACAAGACATCTTAAGTCCAAACACCCGGTGGAGTATGCAAAATTAGGCGGCGGAACGGGGAAGCAAACTCAAAAATAGGCATGAACCGGACCCGTCCAAACCTCGGGCCGGTTCCGGGTCCATGAGTTACAAACCGGCGACCCATCCGGGCCTAGGCCCGGCCCGAGTCCATGCCTAAGCGGGACAATATGGATTGAGTTTCAACTTTCAATGGATGTTTTGGACTTTGGTCATATTTTTGAAAGAACACTACTACCTTTATCCCATTTTATGTGTCTGGTTTTGTTTTGACACATTTATTAGTAAAGTGATTGAAAAGGTAAAAAGTATGGTTGATTTTTCAATATAATAAAGTGAAATGTTTTGAACCATATATTCTTTCCAAATATAAAAAGGTAAATTTCATGTTTGGTCATACGAGTATCACACCAATTCCACAATTGGTCAACGTATTTGACTTTGCCCACTGTTGGTAAATGACTATTGTGTTTTTGTCAATATATAGTCCTTCCAGCAATAATTTCGGTTGTTAAAATCACCAGAAAAGGACAACAAATGATCAAGAAACATTAATCAAGTATCAAAAGTGAACACAGTGAAAGTTGTGTACTAAATGTGAAAATAGCATAAAACTCGTAGGATCAAATGTAAAATTAATTCGTAAAAAAGGTGACACTTATTTTGGAATAACCCAAAATGGAAATTAAGACATGTAAAATGAGACTAAGGGAATATATTTTCCATCATTTGCAATGGAGTCAAAGATTCATTATTTTTTGGCTTGAGATTATGATGGAATAAAGCAAATGACTCACTAAACTGTCTGCTCTTCTTTGTTATGAAGCATCAGTCAGTCCATCCAATTTTGGACGCGATTTTCACTATGGGTCATCCGGAAATAGTCTCTCTGTGCTTTAGTGCAGGGGTAAGACTGCTTACATCCGACCCCCCCTTACCCCACCGTAGGTGGGAGCCTTTGCGGCACTGGGGTAAATGAAAATGAAAATGACTTCTTGGTATTAACTGTTGCGTATATTCTGAGTTTGAATGGTTGAAAGAAAGATACAGAGTAATGTTTGAGGTTGAGGAAGTCACTTGTTGGGTACCCAAAATTTATGAGCATTTAATGGATATGAGTGGAATCCAAATGGGGAATACACCCATTTCCAACTCTGTCAAGAACTCTCATGAATCGAAGAAAACACTGCACAAACACTACTTTAAGAGTTTAAGTCTTTCCTTAACCAGTTGACCTTCTGTTCTTTTCTCTCCACCCTTAAAATGTAATTAAGGTAAACCTATTCAGGGAGAGGCTGCAGAATGGTGGGTTTATCACATGGCGTTAATAATTGAATTAGTGTCATTTTTGATCATATACATTTTAGGTTATTTCAATTTTATTGCCTCTAGTTTTAATAATTATACTTTTGGTTGCAATGCTATAGAAAAAAGGCTATAGATAGAGTATGTCATATCTTGTTGCTTATGGACATTTTGACCACTTATTCTTTCAATTTTGATGTAAATTGTACTCCGTAATTGGATTTTGACAAAAACAAGAATGGTCTAGGGGGGGCTGGTTCCTCCTAAATAAGTACTCCATATTTAATATTCTCTCCGTCCCTCAAAACTCGATTAAATTTCTCCTTTTAAACTGTCACATATTTAAAGTAGGACGAAGGGAGAAATTTAGATGTTCAAAAGTTGGACCTAGGCGGAGTCCGGATCTGTTTCGGAACTGGACTAGAACGGTAGGTAATACAATTAGACGGTCACATGTTTGAGCGGTTCTAAAGTGGGACCTAGAACTATAAGTAAGGTTTCTTATATCTTCCCAAAAGGTTGAATCCTCAATCCAAAGGGTCCCCATGCCCCGATCCGACAAGGTATTTGGGAGGTTATAAATCACGATGACTCAGTCAGCACAATTATGATACATCTTATACCCGTGCGCACCAGAGGTTCAGCTCAGCACACAAGAGTTGTAATCTCCACGACTCCTTACAATCGCTGTTGGTTTCGATCCCTGGTCAATGTTCTGATTTCCCACCACTCGATCAACTGAGCTAACTGTATGGGTAATATGACTTCTTATATAATTGGACCGATTATTGTCTGATTATAATCTCAATAGTAAAAACACTTGTACAAAATTAAAAGTCCATTTCATAACATCGAAATTGATTGGATCGACTGAAATTGATGAAATTTTGGTTGAAATGATTAAATTGCCTTTACGCCTGAATATGTTGAATCATGATTTTTTTTTATTTTAAAAATTATCATTAATAAAAAGAATAAACTATACTTCGTGTGAAACACAGATAAAACGATAAACTGCAATAATTTCAATTAATTTAGTCAGAAAAATAACTTCAACCTTACCTATTAATTAAACATTTGATAAAAAAAATTGATCATGGCCCTAGAACTCCTATTCTCAAAAAGTTAGTGGACATATTTTACTAATCTCCACTTCTCCAATTCTCACCTTCCACCTTTACTGGATGGAGACATGGAGTCGATGGTAGTGCACATAGATGATTTGTTTGACTGGCCGCCGCTACCTTTGGTTTAGAGAAATAAAACGACTAAAATGAAAGAAATAATGATACACACAAAATTATTGCCAATACATACATACATACAAAATCTAAATAAAGTTGAGAAACTAGTCAAATGTTAAAACATAAACAATAAAATAAGATGCGTATAGCTAATCCTCTCAAAGTAAATGAATGCTCAAACCTCCTTCTTGGCCCTCCTCTCACGGTCCTGCAGAAATTAGGCCGGAGATCGGTTCAGTTCTTGCTAAAATTCGATGGAACCGTATTAAAAATTATATGCGCTAAATTCGGTTCGGTTCTAATTAAAAATGTAGTTGTTAAATTCGGTTCGATTCTAGTTAAATTCAGTTCGGTTCTTACAATTTTCGGTTCCTAATAAAAATTTATTATTCTCCAAAAATGAACACATTTTACCTTCAGTTACATAAAAAAATTCAAATTTCAAATGATGAAATTATGACCATTACATTATACATACATGATATTTCAATGTTCAAATATCACAAAAATATCCAAGTACAAACATTAAGTTTAAACATAACGAAAACATAAAGGTTTCAAATAGGCATCAACTATGTAACGCCCCTCTCAGGGTTCAATGAAACGTTACACAAACTTACTACTTAAAAAAACTGCAATATAACAGCCGTTTGTCTAAAAAAATAACCCTGATAAAATCTCAAATATAACTAAAGTATAACTCCAAATAAAAACTCAATAAAATCTAATTATCACTAGCAAATGTGATAACCACCTAGATTCAGGAATTAAATCAAACTTCAAATCCTCAAATAAATTAAGTAATAATATTCTCTTATTGTAACAATTGAAATACTGAAATAAAATAATAACTAGCTAGAAGCCGCCAAGGTCGTTCTCATTAACTCATCTTAGCACGCGCTCCACTCCCTAATCATCTTCTTAGCCCTTGGCCTTACCCTTAGTATCTGTACATGCGAAGAAAGAAACTGATAAGTTTTACGCTTAGTAAGTCACTATTGATCCACAAAAATATCTAGAAGTCTATGCCAATTTATCAATAGATAAATTTTGGCTATAGGCATGCACTTCACAAATAATTCACTACTAACTTCTCAAGTAGCCTTCGAAAGAGATCTCAAACGAAAATACTTTCTAAAATAATTTCTTAAAACTTCTGAGAGATCTCAAAATACTATCTGAAAACATCTCTCTAAAACTCCTTGGAAGAGATGTCATAAACTTTCTATAAGAGATCTCATAAACTTTCTATAAAACTCTGTGTGGTAAATTTTAATTCTGTGGGCTCGTGATATGTACTCAAAGGCGTCAATCCGACAGCTCAGAGGAGCGACCCACTAAACATATCGGACTCTCTGAAACTCTAATAACTCTGTGGGAACTTGTTCCCGAGTACATATCACTTAATCTTTCACTTTAAATATTACTACCTCCGTCCCACTAAGATTGGGACGAGAGAAGGTGACACGATTTTTTAGAAAAGTGGGTTTGTGTGGTTGATATTAAATTGATAAAGTAAGAATATAGTAAGAATGATTTAGAGTCACACAATCTTTACCAAATTTGGTATGGGACAATCTTAGTGGGACTTCCCAAAAAGGTAAAATGGGACAATCTTAGCGGGGTGGAGGAAGTAGTTCTTTTTATGGTGACGTTTGGATAAAATATCATTACAATTTTGAAATAAAAGTAATGATATAATCTTGACTATGCCAGATAATAAACTTAACTTAATACGACAAATAAAATGACTCATCAAATAATTCACCAAGCTCACAAAATAGCAAATAGTCTAAAATCCTCTACAAAAAATCAACCAGACTTCTTTCTTTCATTTGGTTGAACAAACATGTACAAGTGGTAGTGCACTTATCTGTAGAAGCTAAACTCAAATTACTCAATTAAGTGTGACACCTTGATAACGTCTTCCGATAAGCTCTTCTTTTAAAACCCTTAAACCAGATATAAAAATTCTACTAAGAATCTTATTTTTAAATACAAGTGATCTGCTAGAGAGAATATGCTGCTGATTCGCACTAACTATATGTAAACTTTGAATTGGCTATGCTAACCCATTAAAATGAAGTTCTACAATTTAAAGAACTGTATGGGACACCTAACCGAAATTAGACATTAACCATAAATATAGGAACGAAATTATGCTTGGTCCAACCCAAATCTGCAAAATATAGCTACAGAGTTTAATCTACAGTAAATTTATTTAACTATATGAAAATCTCTTCCATTTAAAGCTATATACCATAACCCATTGAAACCACTAAAGCTTAACTTTAAAGAAATCATTTTCAAGATGACTATACGCCATTAAAACTGTAACTAAACCTCTTAAATTGAAAAGAGCAGCAATTTTAGAAAATTTAATCTCAAAACTTTAGAAATGTGTTCAGCAAAAGGAAGCATGAAAGCAACGTAATTCAACTTACTTGATTTAGGATGATGACTCAAGATATGGAACATATTCATCAGCAAGATGAGCAGGTCGAAAAATTGAAGACTTGGAGACTATTTCCATTTGATTGAGAGGGAAGAAGGTGAGGGTGCGGCTACTGTTGGTGGAAGAAAAGAGTTGGCTGTCTAGAGCTTAAGGGTTTTGATATAAATCTCCTTGGGGTTTAGTTTAAAAGAGACTTATTTGGGCTAAGATTGATTTGGGCTCCTAATGTTCTAAAAAATCCAATTTTAAAAGTATTTTCTATTTCAAAATAAATTGATTAATCTTTAAAACATATTACTAATTTCTTCACTTAAAATTATTAGAGCTTACCGGTCAACGTTACCTGCCAGAACAACACGTGATCAAACAACAATAAATCACATTAGTCATAGAAGAAACTTATCTAATTGACTAAAACAAATATTAATAATGATAATAATAATAATAATATCAATAATAAAAATGATTAATATAACTAGCTCATAAAAATCGGGACGTTATAACCCCTCCCACCTTATAAAAGTTTCATCCTCGAAACCTAAACAACCTGGTGTAGTCTCCCAAAATTTCAATCTAGACTCTTCACTTGGCTTTAGTAAAACTGTAATCACTTTATACCTTTCACAAGGTTACTTCCTTTATTTCTTGTGCATATAACTTAACCGCGAGAAGTTTGTATTGACTTTTCTTCTTATTACTAGATTGATGAAATTTTTAACATTGGCGAAACACACAACTACTTCATATAATGACCAAAACAAGAAAGCTCTCACTGTTTAAATCCACTTCTCATGATTTCTCATGGCGCTACAACACAAAAACACTAGCTCACATCAATCTTTATAAATGAATAAGTTTAACTTGTTTGCTTATTAATATGAAAAAGAAAGACAATACTAAATTTTAACCTCGTCATAAAAACTTATCCCACATACTACTAAAAATGAAATTCAGAATCACATTCTGTAGTTGTGCTTACATAGGTCAACTTGTCTTTTAAATTGGAGAATAGAACTCTTTCTAAATTTCATCCTTGATTGTTGACATTCTGGCATTATAACATATGAAAAAAAATGTGTTCCATTCTCTGTCAGTTTTAAGAGTTCATCCTCACGATAGGATTATGTAGTGTGGAAGGATGGACCGATGGAGTTATCTCTTTCACCATTTTCTCCATTTTGTCCAGTTGATGGTTTTAATTATGCTATATTGCCACTTTTTTTATACTACCATCTCACAATATGTTCTTAATGACCATGACAGGGACTCTCTATCTAACCCTAGAAACTGCTAAAATTGCACTATTTTAATGATGTTAATAATTGGACGGTGTTATAAGTTTATTGGTGTATCTGTGAGACAACTTTTATACTCTCTACTATCAAGACTGCTCAGCATCGAGAAAAACTTTAATCTATCTTATGAGACAATCTTCATCTAAAAAAAAATCCACTATAGTTTGACTTAAATATTCTATCAAAAGGATTTTTTTTAACGTCTAAAGTAGATTAAACTACTAAACAGTTTTTTAACCCACTCAAGCATCTCAAAAACATCGTTTCATCAAAAGAAAAACTTTCTTATGGTTCTGTACCTCTTGTTGGAGATATTTTATGGTGTTCAATCTTGTTAGTTATCTTTGTATTTGTGTAGTTATTAATTAAACGTGTAATACGGGCCACAAATGTGTATCAGCCCGTGGGCTTCCTTGTAACCCGTAAGTTAGCCAACTTCTCCTATAAAAGGAGGCTAACTTACGGGAACCCTAACTAATCAATCAAAAGAGGCTTAGAGACGCAGAGGCGTAGAGAAGATAGAGAGATTAGGGTTGTCGCTGCTCTCCTTCTCCAGGGAGAGTAGCGGCGGGTTTATACGGTATACCAGATTCGCGTTCAATCTTCGACATATCTTTCTATCTGCTTCTTTATAACTGCTTATGGTTGTATGATTGTTTAGTATATGGGATTATCAATTGGTATCAGAGCCGAGGCGTGAAACAGGTTGGATCTATCTGCGATTTTTGGATCTAACAAAGAACTGCTCTGTTTTTTCTTCTGTTTTTCTATATGTAGAGATTTGCTCCTGTAATCTTGTTTGTGAACGAAATTTTGTAAAAATCATACTGTTGGACTCGCCTTTCAAAACCGATCCAGCAGCATACCTCTCTTTTCGTTTTCTGCAATTTTTATATTTCGAAGATCTCTACATTGAGATCTCGAAATCCTTTTTTTTCACTGCTGCAGAAACGTTTTTGGCTTGAAACTGATACAGGAGAATCTCGACTTTCAGGGCTATTCAGAACAGGTTTCAGATTTTCAAAAATCAATGTTTTCGTTTTGCAGGATCTCGACATTTAGGGACTCGATTTCCTCTTCTCGACTTTTGAGATCTCGAGATTTGCATCTCGACATCTTGATCTCGAGATTTGCATCTCGACATCTTGATCTCGAGATTTGGATCTCGACATCTTGATCTCGAGATTTGAATCTCGAAATCTTGATCTCGAGATTTGCATCTCGAAATCTTGATCTCGAGATTTGCATCTCGACATCAAGATCTCGAGATTTGAATCTCGAAATCATGATCTCGAGATTTGAATCTTGAAATCAAGATCTCGAGATTTGAATCTCGAAATCAAGATCTCGAGATTTGTAATCTCGAGTTTTGGAATTTCGAGTTTAGGAATTTCGAGTTTTGGGATTTCGACATTTGGGATCTCAATGTTTTGGATCTCGACATTCTGAAGATTTCGAGATTTGCAAAATTTCTCGATGTTTTGAATCTTTCAAAGTTTGCAGTTTCTTGGAACTCATAATTCGAATCTTGACATCCTTTGCAGTTCATCGAAGCTTTACATTATAGGATCTCTGAATGATACCCTGCTTATATAAATGTTTCAGGAGTTTTCGATGTTCTGATGTTTTTCAAACAGCAAGTTTTCGAGATTATGAGGTTTTCGAAACTCCAAAGTTTTCGATGTTCAAACATTTTGAAATTCTGCAGATTTCGATATTCTGAGGTTTGTTTTGCAGGTGGATTTCGCCATTATTCTTCGAGGCAACCTCGAGATTTGGATTTCGAAGTATTGCCTTAGAATTTTGTTTAAAATCCACTTGCTCTCGATATTCATCATCGAGAACCTCAACTTCGAAGAAATTCCTCAAAAACTCAAAATTAGAGATTTTTTGCGACACCGCACTGTTTTGGCCATAACTTTTGACTCGGTGATCCGATTTGAGCAAACGTTTTTTTGTTGGAAAGCTAACGAAAAGATCTACATTAATTATCGGGCTATGCCCCAGAACCCTTTCTCATGCGCCCTCACTCGCAGTCTTTGAGGGTCAAAACGTTAGTTTTCCGTCAAACATTGTAAACCACCGATGTCCAGGTCAAAACTTAGGCAAATCTGTTCAAATTCTTTCAATGTCAACCCTGAGGTCAAAGCTTTTCTAAACTTCAATGTAAAGGTCTGAAAATCGTAGATAATTCAATCAACCTCGCGTCAACGGTCATCTTACAACAATCAACAATCAACTGTTGAAGCCTCCCCTGACTCGTCAACATTATGTGATCATCAATATGCTGAAATTCTACATGATGAGCTCAGGGAAACCGTCATGTGTGGTACTTGTTTAGATTGCCCCACACACATGGCAGGTATGACCAGCTGTGAGCAATCAACCTTGCACATTCTGAGGGGGAGTTTACGTTTTCTCCTCCTGGCGCCTTACACCGACAAAACAAGGAATCTCTCAAAGGATGCAACATTTTAGGGGGAGTGTTCAATGTTATCCTTCCCGGTGCCTAACAATGACAAAGCATACCGAGTACTCCAGTTGAGGGGGAGACAGAGAGAAAATGAAGAAAGTAATGAGAGAACATGTCCCTATGGCTTAGTAAACCCAACTAAGCCTACCCAAGGGACAAAGCCGAGCGTAAGTGCGTAAGTGAACGAGTGAGTGAGTGAACATTATGAGCATTAGGAAGCAGAAGGCTCGAGTGAGAAGGAAACAATTATCAATGATGAGTCTGCTACCTCAATTGCCTGCTATGAATTGACCATTTGCTCCTAGCCACTAAAATACACTGGAATATCCCCATAGGTTCAGGACTGAATTTACTCAGATCCCGGGTAGAAGTCGCTGCATTTTGTCCAAACGGCGCATGCACAACCCTACCCTAGACCACTCACTTGTCTCCCAACAGACAGATGTTTAATCATAGTTCACGGGGAACCGCATCTCTCATTACTGTCTCCTTCCGAGGCAAGTAATACTGACTACAGTGGTCTCAGCCCCATGCCACTGAACTTTCATTGATCACGTCGTGTCTAGTTACTCACTTCCCAAATGTTTTGAAATTTTCTAGGACACAGACACATTTTAGAGTCAGTTGCTAGTCTTCAAGACTTGCGAGAACTTCCATAGGGCTCATCCATTACAGATGTAGTCCAATAATTGGAAGGAAGTCATGCTGTTGCAACATAAGAATCACCAACATTTTCAGGCCATTGCTTTAGAGTTTATCTCTATAGTGATGATAACGGGCGTCTTCACGACCCCGGGGGGCTACGTTATCTTCTTTACATTCTGCTTGTTTTTCCTGTTTTTATTTCTGCAGAATAAAAGAATAAAGGCATGACGCCCCGAGTTATCGGATCATCATGAGGGGGAGAGTGGTCCACATGCTGTTAACACTGAACAAATCATTCTGGGACACTTCACTCCTCCATCACAAAAATCATCACCTTCTCTGCTATCTCTACAATCAAATGGTCATCTACACTCACAAATCAACCATCATTATGTTCCGTTGTGCCACCGACAAGTTCTCCTCAAAAGCATTCATTCCAAATAGTCAAAAAGACTACATTGTGGAGGAGACAAAGGTCAAATACTCGTGTCCTGAAGATGAATTCCATGGGCGTCTCCTATTCTCCAAAGAATATTCATTCTACGAGGTTTGTTTTGTAGGTGGATTTCGCCATTATTCTACGAGGCAATCTCTAGAATTTTGTTTAAAATTCACCTGCTCTCGACATTCAACATCGAGCACCTCATCTTCGAAGAAATTCCTCAAAAACTCAAAATTTGAGATTTTCTGCGACACCGCACTGTTTTGGCCATAACTTTTGACTCGGTGATCCGATTTGAGCAAACTTTTTTTTGTTAGAAAGCTAACGAAAAAATCTACATTAATTCTGGGGGAACCCATTCTCACGCGCCCTCACTCGCAGTCTTTGAGGGTCAAAACGTTAGTTTTCCGACATACATTGTAAATCACCGATGTTTAGGTCAAAACTTAGGCAAATTTGTTCAAATTCTTTCATTGTCAACCCTGAGGTCAAAACTTTTCTAAACTTCAATGTAAAGGTATGAAAATCGTAGATAATTCAATAAACCTCGCGTCAACGGTCACCTTACAACAAATCAACAATCAACTGCTGAAGCCTCCCCTGACTCATCAACATTATGTGATCATCAATATGCTGAAATTCTACATGGTGAGCTCAGGGAAACCGTCATGTGTGGTACATGTTTAGATTGCTCCACACACATGGCGGGTATGACAAGCTGTGAGCAATCAAACCTTGCACATTCTGAGGGGGAGTTTCAGTTTTCTCCTCCTGGCGCCCTACACCGACAAAGCAAGGAATCTCTCAAAGGATGCAACATTTTAGGGGGAGTGCAACATTCTAGAGGCGTCACCGGACTTCATCCAAGCTGATCAAGAGCAACTTCTGGAAGGCAAGGACTACATGCAAGATACTGAAGGTCCCTCAACCCCCGACATCAAAGATCAAATTGTCAAGAAGACATCAAAGGGGAGATTGCAAGGATTTCTTCAGATAGCCTTCCTCAGAAGTCAAGTTCAAAGACAAAGGAAGCTCAATAACAACAAAGACAAAGATATCTGCGCTGCAATGCTGAGTCAACACGATTGATCACCAAGGGGGAGATTGTTGGAGATATTTTATGGTGTTCAATCTAGTTAGTTATCTTTGTATTTGTGTAGTTATTAATTAAACGTGTAATACGGGCCACAAATGTGTATCAGCCCGTGGGGTTCCTTGTAACCCGTAAGTTAGCCAACTTCTCCTATAAAAGGAGGCTAACTTACGGGAACCCTAACTAATCAATCGAAAGAGGCTTAGAGACGCAGAGGCGTAGAGAAGATAGAGAGATTAGGGTTGCCGCTGCTCTCCTTCTCCAGGGAGAGTAGCGGCGGGTTTATACGGTATACCAGATTCGCGTTCAATCTTCGACATATCTTTCTATCTGCTTCTTTATAACTGCTTATGGTTGTATGATTGTTTAGTATATGAAAAACGTCTGATGGTAGTCAATGAAATTGAGAAATACTGTGACGGAAAGCTGAAGATAATCAAAGAACAGCTTCTAAAGATGAAGGCACAGCTAGAGGAAAATCTTCAGGAGGCATCGTCATATGTTCAGAAGGAACACTCTACAGTGGTAAGATCTATTCCGTTGGAACAAGTCGAGAGCTTCTCTCACTACACTTCCGCGTGTAGGCTCTTGTTCTTCACGGAAATCCCTCATTTCTACCGTTCTTCCACCTTGAATCTTACGTTTGAGCTTGGATATTGGTTCTTCTACATCCTACTCTTGATTAGGAAGCAGAATATCGAATTTTTGAGCTCATTCCGAGGTTCTTAGCCCTTCATCGCACATTTTTGAGCTCGGAAACACTATTCACGGAAAGAAGGTCAACGCCTCTCCAGCTCGAATCTCTTGCTCAAATTTGGATTTGGAAGTAGTTCTAGCATCCCCAAGCTGTGAGGATTAACTTTTTCCACTTTGTTTCATCATCGGCCACCGTTGACTTTTTGCACCTTCTCCAACGGTCACCACCATTGGTACGGACAAAAGCTTGAAGAAGGTACGCCTTATGCTCTTTTTTGAGGGGGGTGCTGCCTCTTAGCTACCCCTTTCACCATGGGGGGGAAGAAGAAGAAAACTCCTTCTCGCCCTACCAAAACCTCATCTCGGCTTGGTGCAAAATCGTCCAAGAAAAAAGTTGAGGTGGTTGAAACGAGCCACCACGAAGAAGATGAAGTCGTAGCTACATTTGATAAGGAAGCTGTTCTTGATGCCAAACTTGATGCTATAGAAGACAATGGCTCTCCTCCTATTTCTACCGAGGAAGTAGTTGAAAATGCTAGCTCACCAAAGTCTCCTACTCTTGACACTAGCAAAGTCGTACCACAAATTGAGGAGGTAACTACTTTGCCCCCCTCTAATGAAGTTGAAAATGTTTTGGTTGATGAATTCCTAGATGAGGTTATTGTAGAGGACGATGATGTTGTTAGTAATCCCGAATATGTTGTTGATCCTCTTGCTTTGGAAATCATGGATGATATGCAAAAAACTGTTGTTGAACAAATTGAACCCCCCCCCCCCCCCCCGGGTGATGAAGTGGTACACAAAGTGGACAATGGAGGGGCTCTTGTCCCCTTGGACAAAGCTAATGTCGCGGCATTACCTTCTTCTAATGCTAACACTACCTCTAAATGGGGGCAACCCGGAACAAAGCCAACCTTTGTGTCTCTTTTTAGAGACAATAGACAACCGGACAAGGGCATGAAGTTACATTACATCGAACCTAAGGGAGATATTATTGATCTAAGTAACCGCAAAATTGCCTCTATGATTGAAATATGGGGATTTTGTCTTATGGCTTATTTTGATGGACGTTTCCCCGGACTTAAAAGCATTCATGATATGGTAAACAAATGGGGTGTTCCTTGTCGGGTGAGATCCCATGATAGGGGATGGGTCATCTTCAAGTTCCAAAATGATGAAGATAGGTCCAAAGTACTTATGGAAGGGCCGTACACTTTGTTTGGGAAAATTGTCCATCTTAAAGCCCTATCCGAGGACTTTTCAATGGAAGATGAGGAATTCTTGAAGGTCCCAATTTGGGTTTTATTCCCTCACTTGCCCATGAGGATTTGGGAAGAGGAATGTATTAGTGAAGTGGCTTCTAGAGTGGGCACACCTATAACCACGGATAGAGTGACATTGGAGAAAGCTAGATCATCCTTCGCCCGTGTGCTAATTGAGGTGGATGCCTCCAAGCCCCCCCCCCTCTTCAACTCAAAATCAGGCTGCCAAATGGGAGGGTACACACTCAAAATGTGAGGTATGAAACCTTCCCTAACTATTGCTTTAATTGTAAATGCTTTGGCCACCATTGTTTTACATGCAAGGTTTTAGCCGAGAAAGAGAGGAAGGAGTTAGAAGCACAAAGAGCCCTTAAAGAGGCCAAAGAAGGTTCAAATGAAGGAATGGTTGAGCCATCAAGTTCAGCCCAAGACAAGGGCAACCAACCTATGGTGGAAGAGGGAGATAAGCACCCTCGGCCTATCAAGTCTCCATCAAAGGAACACCCTTTCTTCAAGCTCATCAAGACGGCTAGATATGGAAGAAGAAGACCTAAGAGAGGGGAGAGGGATAGATCCCCGGCTATACTACACAAGATGAGGAAAATGATCAAGATGGCCAAGTCGTTAGAAGTGTCAAAGCTTTTGATGAAATATATTCAGATGAAGCAATAATTGAAATGGATCCCGCATTGGACTTTTCAAGCCCTATTATCAAAGTTAAGCATGTGGAAGAGGTTGATGATGATGCAACAATTTACAAGCTAGGCCACCATTTGAATCTTGTTGATCACAAACAGCCCGGAGTTTTCTTTACTAAAGAGTGCCTTGAAAGCTTGCCGGATGTTGCCCCTATTGACCAAGGCTACTCATTTGGCCCTATTTTCATGAGAGGTGTCTATAGACACTACCTCAACCGATTCTTTGAAGAAGGCTGCCCGAGGGGTAACTCATGCAAAGTCAAAGATCCTAGAAAAGTTAAACTTGATCAAGCTCGGGTGGTTCATGACATAAGGGATGCATACCTTGATGATGTCATTACTAAGGTTGAATTCTTGGAAGATCAGCCCCCAAACATACATCTCATGCATTTGGAAGAGGTCAAAGAAAGGATGGTGAGACTTGACAACTATCTTGATGTCCAAAACCAAGCTTCAAACACCAAAGCCATCACATTTACAAAGGAATGTGTAGGAGCTCTTCCCGGAACCATCCTAACTGATGAGGGGTATGTATTTACTTCATCTTTCTTTGAATTACCATACTATTTGCTGTTTATTACTAGGTACACCCCAAGGGAGCCAAAGAAAACACATTTGGCCGAGGCTAGGAATGCAAAGAAGAATGGGAGGAGGACCACCGCAAAATCCTTTTAATGATTGTGTCCTCATGGAATGTCCGAGGCCTTAATAAGGTCTCCAAACAAAACCTTATCTTTAATTTTGTGAAATCTAATAATGTACATATTTGTTGCTTACTTGAAACCAAAATGAACACTCCAAACTTTGACAAGTTTTTAAGTTGTAAATGGCCTTCTTGGTCATCTATAACTAACTTTGATAAGATTGATGGTGGTCGTATTGCTGTTTGTTGGGATCCCAATTATGTTCAAACTAATGTGCTTGAAATTGATAAGCAACACATTCATTGTGAGTTTAAATGCTTGACTACTCAACTTGTCTTCTATGTCACTTTTGTGTATGCTTTATATTCGGTTGTAGAGAGGAAAGTCCTTTGGGATCACATTGCAAATTTGGATCCCACTATTGACAGCCCTTGGCTTGTAATGGGGGATTTCAATTGTGTATGTAGCCCCAATGAGAGGGTGGGGCCTACCCCCCTCCCCCCCTCGGCTTACCAAATGCAAGGTTTAAATGATCTTAAAGTTCAAGCTAATTTAGTTGACACTCCATCTACGGGTGAGTTCCTTACTTGGAATAGAGGATCCCTGTGGGCAAAGCTTGATAGAGTCCTTATGAACCCTTTATGGGGCACTCATGGGATTTCTTGTACAACACATTTTAATGATATGGAGGTTGAGTTTGACCATGTAGCTTCTATAGTTACTATTGGTCAAACCAACAATTTTGGCTCTAAACATTTTAAATTTTTTAACATGTGGCTTAAGCATGAGTCTTTCAAATCTACCCTTACTTCCTCATGGTGTAAGGAGATCTATGGAAGCTCTCAATTCATTTTGGCCCAAAAGTTGAAGTATTTGAAACAACCTCTTAAAGAGCTAAATAATAGGAATTTTAGCCACATCTCCGAGAGGGTCAAGGACTCGAAAAAGGAATATAAAGGGCTCCTTAGCCTTTCTATACTTTCCCCTTTAGATGAGACCCTTAAGTTGGATATTGCTATTTGTAAGAAAAAGCTCATTAACCTTAAAAAGGCTGAGGAGGATTTCTTTAGACAAAAAGCTAAAGCCACACATCTTGGACAAAGTGATAAATGTACCAAATATTTTCACTCTATTGTTAAAAAGAACAATGTTAGGAACTCCATTACAGCTTTTAAGCTTCCTAATGGTGATCCTACTACCTCTTTAGACCAAGTTGCTTGTGAATTGGTTAATTTTTACACATCTTTGTTCGGCACTCACTATCCAAATGCTCATTTGGACCCAAATATTGTGGCTTCAGGTAACACCTTACCACCTAATCTTAAAGACAGCTTGGTTGCACCCTTTTCTGACCTTGATATCAAGGAGGCTTTGTTTGATATAGGTGATAATAAGGCCCCTGGCCCTGATGGGTTTACCTCGGCCTTTTTCAAAGAAAACTGGAATATTGTTGGAAATGATATGATTAGGGCTGTGAAGGGTTTTTTTGGTTCTGGCAGGCTTCTAAAGCAACTCAACCACACGGTTATTGCTTTGATCCCTAAGACCATTCACTCCCCTACAGTAGCTGATTTCAGACCAATTGCTTGCACAAATGTTATCTACAAAGTTATCACTAAAGTCTTGGCTAAGAGGTTGATTCCTTGTTTGCCGGACCTTATTGATCCTGCCCAAGGGGCCTTTGTGGATGGAAGACTTATGATTGATAATGTCTTTATTGCCCAAGAATTGGTCAAAGGCTATACCAGGAAAAGAATCTCCCCTAGATGCATGATTAAGATTGACCTTAAGAAAGCCTATGATACCATATCTTGGGAGTTTCTGGCTTCAATGTTAACACACTTGGGATTCCCTAGGAGATTCATTGGATGGATTATGGAGTGTGTCACTACACCCTCCTACTCCATCTTAATAAATGGAGTTCTCCATGGTCATTTTAAAGGGAAAAGGGGATTGAGACAAGGGGATCCCATGTCCCCCCTTCTATTTGTGCTCTGTTTGGAATACTTATCAAGATTGTTGAATGTAAGAACACATGATTCATGCTTTAAGTACCATCCAATGTGTGGCAGCTTAACCCATGTTGCCTATGCGGATGACTTAATGCTTTTCTCAAAAGGGCATAAACCATCAATTAAGATCCTTGTTGACTCCTTGGAGGAATTTGGCAGAATTTCGGGCCTCAGAGTTAACTATGACAAATCAAATATCTTCCTTGGAGGTATGGGTGATTATGAGCTGAATAGTATCCTTGAATTGGTGGACTTTAAAGCTGGAGCTTTTCCTGTCAAATACCTTGGGGTTCCCTTGGCCCCTCTAAAGGTATCTGTGGCACAATTTGCTCCCCTTCTTGACTCTGTAACTAATTTCATTAGTGCTTGGAATCTCAAAACGCTTTCATATGCTGGTAGGATTGAGCTTATTAAGTCTGTGATACAAGGGGTTCACTCTTTTTGGCTCCAAATTTTTCCTATCCCTAGAACTATACTTGATAGGATTACCTCTATCTGCCGTATTTTCCTTTGGGGTGGTAAGTACTCCAGGGTCTCCTGGGCTGATATTTGCCTCCCTAAGGATGAGGGTGGACTTGGGATTCATGATACTAGAGTTTGGAACTCTGCCCTACTTGCTAAGATTTTTTGGGATATACATACCAAGAAGGATACACTTTGGGTTAAATGGGTTCATGGAGTGTATCTAAATGGTCGGGATGTGTGGGATTTCTCCCCACATCATAGGGACTCACATTTAATGAAAAAGATGGCCTCAATTAGAGATGAATTTTTGGGGAAATTTGGGGGAACCGTAGCTGCTATTCAGGGTTTAAATGCTTTACAATTCAATGGTAAGCTTAGTTCTTCCAAAGTCTATAATTTGCTTAGAACTAAAGCTCCCCACCGTTGGTGGATGTCATTTATTTGGAAGAATTATATTCCCCCCAAGTTTTCCTTTACAACTTGGTTGGCATTCCGAAATAGGTTGGCTACATATGACAATCTTCACCGATTAGATGTAGTCAACGTATGTGCTTTGTGCAAGGGTGGGCTGGAAACAGTCCCACACCTATACTTTGAATGCCCTTTTACAGGTAAAGTTTGGAGCTTGGTGAAGGAGTGGCTGCACATCCCACGGCTTATGGGGTCTTTGACTAGCGCTGTCAAGTGGCTAAAGAAGGAGAGGAGTGGAGCAACCATTCAAGCAAAGGCAGCTAGGATCGCTTTTTGCTTCTCAATCTACTGGATTTGGAGGATCAGGAATGCAACAAGATTTGATGGACTCCTACCTAAGGAAGAAGAGGTTTTTGCGAGGATAAAGTACATTGTGTACAAAGTTTTGTATAATATTTATCCACACGAGTTGGTGGTTTTTTGAAACTTTGTGACCCCTTATTTTGTTGGCTTATAGTTGCTGGGGGTTAGCTTAAGTGGCGGCTGTTGCCTTGGCTACCTTGGTAGCTGCTTATAGTTTTTGGAGGTGATGGGTTATCCAATCTTTGGATAGCTTGCAATTTTCCTCACCCTTTTTGATGTACATAAACTCTTTGGATGGTTCCATATATATACTTACTGTTCATCCAAAAAGGAACACTCTACAGTGGAGACAATTTTAAAGGCCATTGACGATCGCCTAGAAAAGAGAAATATGCTGAGGCAATATGAGCATGCACTAAATATGAGGAAGCACTACTTCAAGTCACAGAAGCAATAACAAAGTGGCACTTGATCACAAAGGGGGAGATTGTTGGAGATATTTTAATTGTGAATCAAGTTTGTCATAGATTAGCTTTATTATTATTCCTTGTATTAATATAGTGCATGTATTAGATAGAAAGTGGGCCAAGTGTTAGGCCCACATAAACAGGCTAAAAGCCTTTCTCGCCTAACCTAAACCTCGCCTATAAAAAGGGAGCCGAGGGTTTAGGATTAGGTTAACGTCGTACTTATTCACTATAGCCTTACGCGCATATCTTTCTGGTGTACGAGTTCACGGTCTATCAAAGAGGGTTTTACTGTGATTCAATCTGTGTTCATCTTTACGTTTAATCTTCTTTGTTAGATTGTTATTCATTGCTGTTACAGAAACAGGGACTATCATCTCTGGAACCAAAAACTATAACTTCATTGATTAGTGTCCCGAAGTAATCAGGAAGGTTGAATGAAATTTTAAAATAGATTCTCCATTATACTTTAGAATTTCAGTTTTGAAAAGAACGAATTCTAATGAGGTGAGCACCTATCTTATTTAGTCTTGAACACAATTTAATAATTGAGGCTAATTGGCTTAATATTTAGAGGAAACTTTCTTGTGGGTAACTCTTTCATTGATAAGTTATGTTATAAGTTTTGAACTAAATCTCCTGGGACTCCCTCTAGAAAATCAGTATGTGGGTTAACAATTAAATTTTAACACTATAAGGATTATTTTGCTTAATTTCAAATTTTCATATTTCTTAAATGAACGACTTAATAATTGTTCTGTTTAACAAAAAAATCATGTTGCCAAACACATAAATATCTGACACACAAAAAATACTTGACACCATAAATTCTAATCTCTTGGCTTCCTCATTCAGCTATAGAAAGATTAAGGAAAGTGCTATTTTTTTTTCTCTCTCAATTAAACCCTTCATCCCTTCACTAATCAAAATGTGATATATTCAAACATGTAGTCTAAACGAGACAAACAAAATTAATAGTTTAATCGTAAACTTCTTTTAGACTGTTCATTATCAATAGTTATTTCTTAACTGATATTCCACATTATTGTTCCTTCTAACTTCAATCTTGTAACTATATAACTTAAGTAGTATTGCTTATTCATAGTGGTAAAATTTAATTAGCCTTCCAAACAATAAGGAAGTCAAACAGTAAGTAACACATAACTCCACAAAAACTGACAAATGATTACCCGTTAAATCATCTGGTAATAAACTGTACGGGGACGTCTCTAAGACTAACTAAGACTGAACCAAGAAAATTTTCCGCAATAAAATTCTATTCAGAGTCCCTTTTTACACAACTTCTTTATTATTATGCTCTTAGGTTTCAATTGCAATAATAATCAACTGATCAAGGAATCTACACTGATATCATTCAAAAGAAGATCTAACATCATCGCTAGGTCCTTCTTACTAGTTTCGTATATTCTTAACTTTGACTGACACTATTTTACTCAATAGAAGAATCACGTTATATAATTTACTCAACTGTTGGGGTTCAAGCCCTTGAATTGGTGATGACTTATAACAGAAGAATAGTTTGTCATGCCAAACTCATTATACTCTTTATTCCTACTGAGACTTGTACTATTCAAAGAGCATACTACTTCCCAACACGAGCTCATAGGCTGCTATCTACATATACTCGTACGTAAATGCTAAAAAGGCTTGTTGGTACAACATCCTATATCTTGTTGAAAGTCTCGTACTCTAGATCTTATTGTATTGAGACACACTTGACAATCCTTATATTGTGTACAAGAGCTCATAACACTCATGGTTTACCAAGGAGTGGTTTAATCTAATCCTTCCACTTACCTCTTCTAATCTAACTTTAAGAACCAGATACTATTAAAAACTTTTGAATCATGTATATAGACTTTAATGCATGGTAGGTCATTCTAAAGATTTTAAGTGATGAGACTCGATATCTTTTTGGTAACCGAATGGTAAGAATCATATGAGGACAACCTCGGTAAATAGATTGTACAACATTGTTTACATCTGAGTCCCAAAAACTGAGAATACTCTGAAGATTTCTTTGAAACAAGTTAAAACTCAAACTTTTTTCTGAAACATGCTTTTGAGGAAATAGCTAAATATTATACTAATGCATCACTAAAAATACATTCTTATTTGACTTTTGGTAAAAATCACTGGCATGTGATTAATTACTAAACGCATTTAATTATTAATCATCACACTTTAAAACTTATTTTGAAATATGCATTTGCAACTTGAAAACACAACTAAAGTGGTGTTTGACCACCAATATCTAATATTGGAATCATCAAATTGTTGAGGGGCCCTCCCAGCAACTCAAAATTCCAACATGAAATACCAACACTCAACACTTTAGAAAAATCATGCCACTTATGATACTTTTGATAAAACATTTGAATCCACTACTTAAGAACTTTTGAAATCCAAGGTGAAGCTTCAACATTTTACACACACAAGGTTAAGCTACAGCTTATAACTCCTTTATTTATTTATTTTTAATAATTAAGAACACATAACAAACTGACTTGTATGCTTATAAAAAAATTCTTCTCTCTTGTAAACTCAATTACTGGTGATGCTAAAAAAATATTAGACAAACTCATTATTCTTCTTAATTAATTTTAAAAAAATATATATAACTAACAAGACTCGAGCCATGAATAAACTACAAGCTATTTAATAAGACAACTGGAATAGCACTGATTGTGACGTAATTCAAGTACTCAATCATGAGAAAATAAAGACTATGACATTTTTTTTAAATTAACTCAGATTTTAATCATGTGTAACCTCTATGTAGGAGACCTACTTGCTATGAAAGATCAACCGAGGCTAATATGGAAGGCTGTGGATACGTAATTATGAGAGGTGTGTGACTAGAACGATGGTGTTTAACTGTTTTTAGATAACAACCCTAAGTACTTCCTAAATAAAGTAGAAGACCTAACTAAAGAATATGGGCACTCGAATAAAATTTTAATCTGAATAACTCGTAATAACACAAAGGATTTTACGAGTTGAGTACATATTACTCTTACTTGACTTTTCTATGTAACTCATACAAACAACACTCAAACATACTTTCACATAGATAACTTTTAACACAACTAAATACTTACTTGGAAGATGACGAGCACGTGTACGGTGACAAATGAAGTTAAGGGACAACCTGTGCTCTGATACCAAAATTTGTAACGCCTCTCTCAAGGTTAAAGGAAACGTTACATAAACTTACTACTTAAAAAACTACAATATAACGGTTGTTTGTCTAAAAAAATAACCCTGATAAAATCGCAAATATAACTAAAGTATAACTCCAAATAAAAACTCAATAAAATTTAGTTATCACTAGCAAATGTGATAACCACTTGGATTCAGGATATAAATCAAACTTCAAATCCTCAAATAAATTAAGTAATAACAATCTCTTATTGTAACAATTGAAATACTGAAATAAAATAATAACTAGCCAGAAGCCGCCAAGGTCGTTCCCATTAACTCATCTTGGCACGCGCTCCACTCCCTCATCATCTTGCTAACCCTTGGCCTTACCCTTAGTATTTGTACATGCGAAGAAAGAAACTGATAAGCTTTACGCTTAGTGAGTCACTATGGATCCACAAAAATATCTAGAAGTCTATGTCAATTTATCAATAGATAAATTTAGACTATAAGCATGCACTTCACAAATAATTCACTACTAACTTCTCAAGTAGCCTTGAGATCTCAAACGAAAATACTTTCTAAAATAATTTCTTAAAACTTCTGAGAGATCTCAAAATACTTTCTGAAAACATCTCTGTAAAACTCCTTGAAAGAGATGTCATAAACTTTCTATAAAACTTTCTGTAAGAGATCTCATAAACATTCTATAAAACTCTGTGTGGTTAATTTTAACTCTGTGGGTCCGTGATATGTACTCAAAGGCGCCAATCCGACAGCTCAGGGGAGCGACCCACTAAACATATCGAACTCTCTGAAACTCTGATAACTCTGTGGGAACTTGTTCCCGAGTACATATCACTTAATCTTTCACTTTAAATATTAGTTCTTTTTACGGTGACGTTTGGATAAAAACATCATTAAAATTTTGAAATAAAGTACTGACATAATCTTGACTATGCCAGATAATAAACTTAACTTAATACGACAAATAAAATGACTCGTCAACAGGAGCGGATCTACATAGACATTAGGGGGGCAGCTGCCCCCAATAACAGTTCAATAGTGCCTCATAGATTATTAGGATAAAGACTTAGTTTATACATTTGCCCCCAATTAAAAAATTGAATTGCCCCCAATAGGTAAAGAATCTAGCGGCTCAACCCAATTATAAAGTAAATAATTCGGATTTTCAATTTTTATCATAGATTGAAGGTAAACTAGACGTACAGGATTGAAATAGATTTTTTAAATTAGTAAACAAGTAAAAATAGGTTGAGTTCCGAGAAGTTAAAACAATTAAAATGAATTAGCCTTTACCGAGAAGCGCAGGACGGCGACTCGGCGAGAACAAAAGAAGATATTAAATCAAATGCCTAGTTAGGATGTTTTTACTTGGACTGTAATTTGCTGATCTGGTCTGATCTGGTCTGAACTGGTCTGGTCTGGTCTGGTCTGGCCTGTTCTGAACTGGTCTGGTCTGGTCTGGTATCTTTGTATTTTTATAACTATCCAAGTCTGGTCTGATCTGGTCTGGTTTGAACTGGTCTGGTCTGGTCTGGTCTGAACTGATCTGGTCTGGTCTGGGATAACCGTCCAAGTAAAGTGCAGGTTTATAAGAATTGAAGAGTTCAAAAGTGCAGGTTTCTAGTTTGAACTTGGTACTCCACTTAGTCGAATAATATAATTATCAAAACTTAGAGATGTATTTTTTTACTTTGGGTGTAATAAATAAGCCAACTAATTTATTTTGATTTATAAAAATCTTATCACGTAGTATAGTACTCAGTAAGTTAGTAGGTTAAAATTAATTTAGTAGCAATCTAACATAAAAAATTAATTATATAGTAATTAATATAATGTAAATAACACTTTTACTATAATATAAAATTAACTATTAATGGATTGTTCGATTCAGAAAATTGTTCATATATTTGGGACATTCTAAAAAAGAAAGTATATCTTACAAAGTACGTGGGATTAAAAGAGTACATACTAGTGTAATGTCAACGAACGTTTACCAAGTATATCTTACTAAGCACTAATGTAATTATCACTAAAAATCACCAAAATGACCAAAATTAGTGGGGGTAAATGTCAACGAATGTTTACCAGTGTTTTACTAAAAAACAGTACTACGTATTTTATTAGAATGTTGTTTACATTGATAATGTGCTAGCGCATCAAGGGATTGATAATCTTTAGTTCTTTAGACAAAACAAACCTTTCACATCTTTTGGTATATACACTTTCGTACAGTTTATTTTGGATTTGCTTGTTACCAGGCAAGTTTTGAAATATGCTTTTCTGATATGAAAATAGTGAAAACAAACTTGCATTAGATAAACGGTGATCAATTTTTGAGTGATTGTTTAGTTTCTTTTATATAATTTTTTTTACTTGAAACGATTACAAATGAAATTATACAAGATCACTTTCAAAAGATGAAAACCAAAGAGAGTAGTTGGATCTTGCCCCCCAACACCCGGTATTTCTGGATCCGCCACTGCTCGTCAAATAATTCACCAAGCTCACATAATAGCAAATAGTCTAAAATCCTCTACAAAAAATTTACCAGACTTCTTTCTTTCATTTGGTTGAACAAACATGTACAGGTGGTAGTGAACTTACTTATAGAAGCTGAACTCAAATTACTCAATTAAGTGTGCCACCTTGATAACGTTTTCCGATAAGCTCTTCTTTTAAAACTCTTGAACCAGATATAAAAATTCTAATAAGAATCTTATTTTTAAATACAACTGATCTGCTAGAGAGAATATGCTCCTGATTCGCACTAACTATATGTAAAATTTGAATTGGCTATGCTAACCCATTAAAATGAAGTTCTACAATTTAAAGAACTGTGTTGAGGGTAAGTCCCATAGATCCGAAAGCCCAACACGAACTTTGGATATATCAGGAATGGCCCAGAATCAAGGTGTATAAGAAAATATAAGATCTGAACTAACTAAAACTCGAAAGCTCACTTGTATAAATTAACCAATCTGATTACAAGGGATTTCCCGATCGATAAGTCGGAAACTATGCCTTAATACAAGAAATAAGAGCAAATGATGCTATTCTAGAGCTTGAGTATTGAAATGCTAACCCTTACAATGACTTGAAACATTCTATTTATACTAATGGAGAGCATGGGCTGCCTCTTGCTGATTGGCCGTTGTTCCACCGACTTGGTCATCCATGCTTCCACTTGCTGATGTCATAGTCTGGCATTAACTGCACCTGGCCACTTGCTGGTTGGCCGTTGCTCGAACGGGATGTTGGTCCGTACTGAAGATGCTGTCAAATTGGCCCAAGTATGATATATAGCCCGAACCTCGTTCGGTATGTCTTCTTATTGGGCCAACCTTTATTTGGGCCGAACCCCGTTCGGTATGTCTCCTTACTGGATCTTTTCATCATAGAGTGATGGGCCTGTTACTTGGGCCGGATACCTTGGGCCTTCCCGATCTGGGTATTGGGCCTCTAGGTCAATATCCCAACACAAGTCCCCCACTTCCGATGTCTCGAACGAAGTGAGTGCATCAGGAAGTATACCAATGTCATAATACCCCGAATGGCGATCGGGGTACAGAAGTAATCAGTTCCCCATGCTGCGATTTGACGGCTGCCGCTTCATTTCCCCATATTCATCATGATAACCGTCGTTTAGTCTTTTCATTAGACGCGTGTCTAGCTTAAATGCCCCTAGTGATGTGTTGTTCTCTTATTGGTTCTCGACACGGCGGTTTCAAGGCTATAAATTAGCCCTTAACTCCTCAATTCCGGGTTTCGACTCTGCAATTCCTTGGCCTTCGTCGTTTCCTCTGCAAATTTCCCCCTGCTTCCCTTGCTCAGGTAATTTCCCAACCTTGGATTCCCATCTTCATTTCTGGCTTCGATCGAGATGAGCCCCACAGAGCATTCTTCTGATTCGGAGATGGCCTCTCATGGAGATGACCGTGACACCGCCATTGTAAACGCCATCCCAGTTCCATTTGCCGGTGTTTCTACGGAGACGGCGACGAATACCAGGGATGAGGCGGAGGACCTCCCTAGCACTTCTTCTTCCTCCAGTGAGGATTCTGATGACACCAAATCCGAGGACGAAATAGCCTCCATGGCGGCCGGACGTCCCAACGATGTTCCTCGCCATACTCTTGACCTAAATTTGATTAGGGAGAGGAGGCAAAAATTGACCTCTCACAATAGGGCCGAAATTCCGGCCCTTATCCCTGACCCGGTGGATTTCCGTTTGCAAGCCGGGCTTCACCCAATGCGTCATAGGCCCGGAATGACCATAGTCCACTTTGACTCGATTAGGGCCGGCCTTAGATTTCCGCTACACCCCTTTTTCATTTCTTTCTTCAATTTCTACGAAGTTGTACCGGCCCAGATTATGCCGAACTCTTATCGAGCAATGGCGGGTTTCATTTGTCGTTGCAAAGATGACGGCGCCCGACCAACCCTAGAACTCTTCCACCAGTTTTTCAAAGTAGCCCCCCAACAGACCCATGGCTATTTGGCCACTAGTGCCCGAACGGGACACATCCTGTTCAAAGGAAACCCAACTTCGATCAAAGGGTGGAAAGACCGGTTTTTCTTCGTGTCCATCCCGGACGGTCTGATTCCCCGCAAGTGGAATGCTTTTCCCCGCAAAACCCCTGATCCTGTCCTGACTGATGAAATCTACAAGGACGTGCTCGCTGTGGAGAAGGATAAATGCATGGACATCATGAATTATCTGACCCCCGAACGACTTATAACAGCCGGGATAGGTACTGCCCGTTCTCTTGGGTTTACTTGTTTTGATAAACCAAGTGCCTTGGTCCGGGCGGTCCTTCCCGTGCGAGAAACGTTCCTTTATTCTTTTTTCTAGTTTCTCACACGCTAGGGCCGCTCGATACTAACATTGTTCTTTGCCTTTTTTCAGCACCCAACCCAGATCTTCCCATGGATGATAGCAGAGTCATCGCAGCCGGTGGGGGCGGAAAGCGGAAAAAATCCCGGAAGAACCCCCAACCTACTCCCACCATTGTTCCCGCTCAGGAGGCTGCCCCTTCTCAACCGCTCCCAGAACCTCAGCCAATTCAGCAGGTCCACCAGGATCAACTAGAGGCCATGCTGCTTGATGATCGGTTCGGTTCTGACCAATTGCACCAATTTTCCCAGCATTTCGACTCCGTTCGGGGGGAATCCTCGAATGCTGGTGAGACCCATACCGACCACATTACGGGTCAGGTCGAGCGGATCTCCCTATCCGACCCTGTTCATGAGGTTGTAGAGAGGGCTGGATCTACAGCGAGCCAGATCTGGTCTACCTCCTCCTGGTTTAACAACTTTTCCCTCCCTCAGTTGCCGGTCGAGCAATCTGAGGAATGTTTGGCTCTGACTGCTCTGAAGGTACGTTGTCTTTTGCGCTTTGTCTTAATTTTATTCTCTGTAACCAGTACTAATTCTCGAACGGTATTCTGTAGATGGGCTTGTACACCCTTCAGATGCGGGAGGCCCGCCTGGCCAAAGAGCGGGAACTGATTGTTGCCCAGTCTTCTGCTGAGCAACATGCTGCTGCTGCCATCGCCTCTCTGGAGGCCGAACGGAAAACCTTTGCTGAGGAAAAGCAGAGGCTGGATGCTGAAGTCGGTACCCTTCGGGTCCAACTCGCAGCTTCCCAGGCGAAGATCCTTGCCGCTGAGGCTGCACGGGTCAGATTCGAAGAACTGCCATCCAGTATCCCGGACGGTCCCTACGAAGTGAACGTGGATCTGTCCGCCGTCCGGGACATGTTTAAATCCTCCGATGAATTCTCCATCATCAAGGATGAACATGCCAGGGCCCAAATCCCGTTCGCCTTTGGGGCGTATTTGAAGGATTTCCCCAAAGGCGCCGGTCGGCTATCGGCTGGGGTGGCCCTCTTGGATAAGGACCCAGAGGCCAAGAAATGGAACGACTCCATTGTCTCCGATCTCTATGGCAAAATTGGCCAGGTCTTGCTGCGTCCCTTCGTCATTCAGCTTCAGAATCAACTGGGGAGACCGGTTCAGGCCTCTGATCTCCCCACAGATGACATCATTCGAGCGCAGTTCGAGAAATATCTGCGAGCCCAGCAACGGGAAGCTGATCGGGCTGCGGGAAAAGAGCCTGAACCCTCATCTGATGATGATGAGGATGAGGATGAAGAGGGAGATGACATGGCCCCCAGTCAATAATTCATATGTACTTTTTCGTTATTTGTTGTAATTTTCTTTTTCTCTAAATAGCTTGTACTTCCCGGTCAGTAGAACCGAAGAATATATATCCCTCTTTTGCCTGAAACTTTCTGTGCTGTTTTTTCTGTTTTCAATGCATTATTTACTCGTCATTCGGGATTCGGCCTGTTTTGTAGGACATCAATTTCCTAACTTATTTCTTGCTCAAATATTCTTAATACCGCTGATCGCCGTTCGGGCATTAGACGGTTCTGATAATTTAAAGGAAAAACCCCCTTCCCCCCGGTACTCAGCCGTTCAGGCTTCATACCAAATTTTAGGACTTAGCAGTTTTCTCGGTTTTCTTTGCGCCTGGGCTCCTTCATAACATTGATAGCCGGTCGGGCTTCAAACCAATTTTTAGGACTTAACCATTTTCCTCCAGATGACTTTTTACAATACTGTTGGCCGGTCGGGCTTCAGGTTGACATTTAGGCCTTAGCATTTTTCTTCCAGATAACCTTTTATAATACTGTCGGCCGGTCGGGCTTCAGGTTGACATTTAGGCCTTAGCATTTTTCTTCCAGATAACCTTTTATAATACTGTCGGCCGGTCGGGCTTCAGGTTGACATTTAGGACTTAGCATATTTCTAAACAGCAAGCCCCTGTGACTTTCGCTAATCCTCTGTAAGCCCGTCCGGGGTACGTGCACAAAAATTGAAACATAAATGCCCCAATTTAATCGTAACCACCAAATGCCACGTGTCGCTCACGGATTAGGGAGTTGTGCGGTACTTTCCCTATTTATAGAGAGGTGCTTCCCCTAATTTTCTCCTGCTGTTTTCTCATTTTTTTCGAGCTTTCTCTCTCTAGAATTCCTTTGCATACTCTCAAGCCTTCTCTCTCTAGAATTCCCAAATTTCCTCCAGCGTTTTTATGTACTACTCCTCTAGCTCAGAATCTAAAGAGATGCCTTTGATCCGCAAAAGCAAAACATCCGCTGGTAACCAGGCCGAAGGCTCTTCGTCCCAAACACCCAAACCTGCCAATACTCAGGTCAGCAAACATACCGAACAGCCGCAGGAGGATGGATGTCTGTCGGGAGATGACCTCCAGGTTTACAACAAGGGGATGCCCGAGCGGCCACCCCGCATTCCCCTACATTTCAATCGCATACGCAAACACAAACAACGTCTCCCAGAAGATGTTGAACGGCAACTTAGCCAGTTGTTGCCCCCACCAAGAGAATACTATGCCGGATTCATTCGGCACCCTATGAGGCACAGACCGGGGCACGTGCTAGTGCACCTCGATGCCCTGACTGCTGGACTTCGGTTCCCTCTCCACTCATTCATAGTGGAGTTCTTACGCCGGGTTGCTGTACTGCCCGCTCAGTTCGTGCCCAGCACCTACCGTATTCTGACAGGCTTCAATATCCGGTGCCACGAGTTGAGGATCGCCCCGAGCGTCGATCTATTCCTTTATCATTACTGCTATCAGCCCTACTGGACGACTGGGTACTTGAAGCTGGTAGCCCGTTCTGACCGTCAGCTGTTCACAGAGAATGTTACCCCGCAGGCTGACTGGGAAGAGCAGTTTTTGTTCGTTCGGGTAGGTGATTCTTTGCCATTCCCGGACCGGTGGAACGCATATCCCGTCCGGGATTCCCTGCCTAGGGTGGATGCCGTTCTACGCTCCCAGGCTGAGTCTCTGCGAATGGGAGGGACCAGAAGTCTTCGCAGTTTTGTCACTGCCTCGAGCATGTTATCTGCTGGAATTGGTAAGCATAGTAGGGTTTTGACCTGATAATCCTTCGCTCTCGCAATTCAACTTTTTTATTTTTATTTCTCTTTCTTGTAGGTGTGATCTCTCCCATACCCGTCCGGCGTTCTATCTCCTCTGCTAAAGGGAAAGAGAAGATGATAGCCGATCGTGATTCGGCGGAGCAAACCCGAAAAAGCGCAAAGGAAATGATGGCGATCACCTGATCCCGATCGACCATGTGGTTGACTTGACCGGGCCGGAGGTTGAGCCCAAAAGATCAGTACCCGCCAACAAACAAACTCCGGTTCTTACTGCCACACCGATTGATGATCGGATGTTTGTTGAGTTCTCAAATATGGGGCCCAGATCGGAAGGGAGGTATCTGTTCGGGTTGATGCCATCTTCTATGTGGTGTCATACTGCGATCAAAGTTCCCCCGAGCTTCACTAAGTTGACTCACTGGTCGGACCTTTTCGAAGCAGGTCACCAGGAAGCACTCAAGGTACATTTCAGTCCGACCCATACCTTTCTATTACTCATGCTTTACCTTTTCTGACTTTCATTGTAACCCTGTTTTCAGGCTGGCGTGTACTATCACAAAGCCTTTCTTGCTGCTGAGAAGGAGATGAAAGCCCTGGCCAGTGATCGGGATGACGGCCAGGTCCTTCTTTCCGCCGCTCGGAAGTTAGCGACCGACCTCCAGGAGCAGGCCAAAGAAGGTGAGAAGGCAAAAGCTGCCCTGGCCGAGATGCAGGAGACGCCCCGTCGTCGCGACCGGGAGCTCAAAGAACTCCGGGCCAAGGTGCGGGCTGCTGAATCTGCTGGCATTAAATTTGATAAGGCTGTCGGAGATCATCTGCCCGAACCCTACACGGTCAATACCTCTCAGATTGCTCAGCAATCGGTAGTGGATTTCCAACGGGGCAAGGCGCTGAACCTCGCTCTGGAGAACACGGCCCGGCAATTCCTAGGTCCTCACCTTGGCCAATTTTTGCGTGAGAGCTCGGATCCCATCAAGGCAGGGATCAACCTCCTGGACAGCACGCCGGAAGGGAAATCTTTCTTGGATGTCCTGACCGAGAAAACCGTAAAGCAAAGTCAGGACCTGCTTCTGGATAGGAATCTCGAACTGATCTTAGAGCGTTTCCCCAAGCCGTTCGATCCTGATGAACTAGGCTTCGATGATCTGTTCGGGAATACGTATGATCGCGTCATGGAGAAAAGATCCAAAGCAGCGCCTGACGATGCAGTGCAGGCAGGGAGCTCTCAGCCTACGTCCTCCCTGAACGGCGATCATCCATTAGTGTAGCCTTTCCTTATCTGTTGTCTCCTTTCTTGTATATTTGTTTTTGTATATTCCGGCTAGTAACGCCGAAGAATAAACTGGACTTTTTTCCTTTGTCTGTTGTACTTTTTCTATTCCTTTGATTTTTGTCCACAATCTTTTCTACATGGCCGATCCTCACTCGGCTTATGTATCTTTATATCTGACACCTTTTCCGAACCCGTTTTGATCCCTTTTCCTGTTCGTGACGCACGGGTTCAAAACTCTTAGCTGAGGTGAATTCCTCCAAGCCGTTTTGATCGTGACCACAGGGTCAAACTCTCGGCTGGGATAGGGGCTCCCTCCAAACTGTTAACACGTTCGACATTCGGTCATCCGGAATGATTTCGCGTGTTAACAAGCTGAGGTGAGACTCTCTTCATAATTGTTCTGACACCTTCCCGAACCCGTTTTGATCCCTTTTCCTGTTCGTGACGCACGGGTTCAAAACTCTTAGCTGAGGTGAATTCCTCCAAGCCGTTTTGATCGTGACCACAGGGTCAAACTCTCGGCTGGGATAGGGGCTCCCTCCAAACTGCTAACCCGTTCGTCATTCGGTCATCCAGAATGATTTCATGCGTTAACAAGCTGAGGTGAGGCTCTCTCCCTTCCAAACCCATAATTCCGATGCATTCCGAACTGTTTTCTCTGGCTCGTATCATCCATATTAGGGGTCTGAGGTAACCCTTTTCGAACTTTAAGCAAGATCACCGAAGTTGGGTCATTTCTTACTTATAGCTAAAAGGGCGACTAGCTTCCAAGTCAAGTTTTATGACTGAGGCGAGATTTTTCAAAACCATAGTTCCGATTCCCCGGGCGACAATCCGTACCTTATCCGAACGTCGCTCGGTTAATCCATATCTTACAGTCTTGACACCATCTCCAAGCCGTTTTGATCCCTTTGCCCGTACATAATTACAGGGTCGACTTTGGCTAAGTTGACGACTCAGCTCCCTCCAAGCTGTTAACCCGTTCGTCATTCGGTCATCCAGAATGATTCTACGTGTTAACAAGCTGAGGTGAGAATCACTGTCCTTCGAACTCCAGGCCATTTTGATCCCTTCATCAATGCGTAATTACAGGGTCAAAACTCTTGCTGAAATGTATGGCTCCCTCCAAACTGCTAATATGTTTGTCATTCGGTTTTCCAGAATCGATTCTTATATTAACCGCTGAGGTGAGACTATCTGAGCGTCAAACTCCCAGTCGTTGGCTGAGAATGACTTTCCTTCCATGGAATTAACCCGTTCGTCATTCGGTCATCCGGAATGATTGAGTTAACCATGGGCACCGATTTTCTGAGCCTCATATCTTCAAGCCGTTTTTGATCCCTTTATTCTTACATAAATCTAGGGTCAAAAACTCTCTAAACTGAGAATTGATTTTCCTTCCATGGAATTAACCCGTTCGTCATTCGGTCATCCGGAATGATTGAGTTAACCATGGGCACCGATTTTCCGAGCCTCAATTCTTCAAGCCGTTTTTGATCCCTTTATTCTTTCGTAATTCTAGGGTCAAAACTCTCTAAACTGAGAATTGATTTTCCTTCCATGTTGTTAACCCGTTCGTCATTCGGTTATCCGGAATGATCGAGTTAACCATGGGCTGAGTTTGTGGAAGTTATGTCTCCCTCTCTCTCTCTCTCTCTCTCTCTCTCTATATATATATATATATATATATATATATATATATATATATATATATATATATATTTTAGAGGTGGCAACAGCCGTTTTTACTGATAAAATCTCCTCAGATGCTCTACATTCCAGGTTCCTGCCGGTCGGCCTTCGGTATTTTGTAGGCCAAACGTTCCTAAGTATACTTCTTACATACTTGGTAGGGGCCTTCCCAATTTTGTGCCATTTTGCCCCCTTCGAGCGGTTTGCTTTTCTCTCTCTTTCTTAGTACCAGGTCCCCTACCTCGATTGAACGAACTTTAACCTGTTTATCAAAGTATCTTCTTGTGGCCCTGTGATACTCTTCCATTTGTGCCGCTGCCAGATCCCTTCTTTCTTCTATGAAATGCAATTCAGCCCGTAAGTTATCTTCATTCTGTTCTGGGTTGTAATGCACCGTTCGGTGTGTGGGAAATAGGATCTCCGTTGGTACTTTGGCTTGAAAACCATAGGCAAGGGCAAATGGAGTCTCCCGTGGCCGTTCGGGGTGTGGTCCTGTAAGTCCACAGAATGTAATTCAACTGATCAGGCCATGATGAGGAGTATTCTTCCAGCTTCTTCTTCATGCCATCCATGATGGTTCGGTTCATATTTTCTACCTGGCCATTTGCCTGAGGGTATGCGACGGATGCTCTGGAATGCTTGATCCCCCATTTGACTAGGTAGTTCTCAAAATTCCGGCTCACGAACTGCCTTCCATTGTCAGTTATAATCTGTTCAGGGATTCCGAACCGGCAAATGATATTTTTCCAGACAAACTTCTGGCATTTAACATCTGTGATGCTGGCCAGTGGCTCGGCCTCTACCCATTTGGTGAAGTAATCTATCCCCACAATGATGTACTTGTTGTTTCCGGGTGCAGTAGGTAGAGGACCTAACAGGTCTATTCCCCATCTTGCAAATGGAAGGGCCACCGTCATTGGAATGTAGAAAGTGGCAGGCCGTCCGGGAACCGGTGCGTATAATTGGCATACCTTACATTTCCTGGTATGCGCGAAGCAGTCCTGTTGGATAGTTGGCCAATAATATCCTTGCAAGATGATTTTTCTGGCCAGCGTCTTGGGCCCTTGGTGACTGGAACAGATACCTTCATGAATCTCTTCCATTACAGCTGCCGCTAGATCGGGTGGGAGGCATTTCAGATACGGCCCCCCAAATGTCTTTTTGTACAGCTGCCCGTCCACCAACTCGAACATGGAAGCCCTCCTCTGGATGCATTTTATTTGATAAGCAGGATTTTTATCTTGTGGGAGGGTTCCGTCTTTTAGGTAGGTGGTCATATCCACGACCCAGCTCGGGATGGCATAAAATATGGCCTCGATCTGGAGCACCATTATTGCTGGGGTTGCCAATGTTTCCCGATGGGCAAAACGTTGGATATGAGCCGGGATCTCTTGTGCCCGATCGTCGAACGCTGCATGCTCTAATTTGGACAGGATATCTACTTCAGTATTTTCGATTCTGGATATCTGGTCGAGCACCACCTGTTCAAATTTATGTATCTGCTCCTCGACCATTTCCTTGTAGGCCTTCATCCTTTCTTCTTTGGCCTCAGTCGTGCCGTTCACTTGATGTACCACCAGTTGACTGTCCGATCTTACTTTTAACCGATCGGCGCCCAGGGCCCTTGCATACTTTAAACCAGCAATGAGAGCCTCATATTCAGTCTCATTGTTGGTCACCTTGAAATCAAAATGAATGGAATAATATGCTTTGAACCCCTCGGGCGATGTGATCACAGCTCCAGCTCCACAACCTTTGGCACTAGATGCTCCATCCACATACATTTCCCACCAGTTATCCAGCCTGTTGTTCTCTGAATCTTTTTCTGAGGGCCGGGCGGTACATTCCGCAATGAAATCTGCCAGGGCCTGCCCTTTGATAGTAGGTCGGGGTTTGAAATCTACCTCGTATTGCCCGATCAGGAGACTCCACTTGGTAATGCGCCCACTTGCCATAGGATTTCTCAAGATGGTGGCTAATGGATGGGTAGTATATACAGTTACCGGGTGGGTCTGGAAATACGGGGCCAGGCGTTTAATGGCAGCTATCAGGGCCAGTATATTCTTTTCTAGCAAGGTGTACCTGGTTTCCGGGCCGTTCAACGCCTTGCTCACAAAATAGATTGACCGTTGAACGCCATCTTCTTCTTTCAGCAGTACTGTGCTTACGGCCAAGTCAGCTACAGCCAGATACATATACAAATGTTCCCCTAGTTCGGGTTTTGTCAAGACCAGGGGGGAAGACAGATATGTCTTGAAATCCTCAAAGGCCGTTTGGCATTCGGCCGTCCACTCGAAAGGGTTGGCTTTCTTCATGATTTGGAAAAACGGGATAGCTCGATCGGCCAGTTTTGATAGGAATCTGCTCAGGGCTGCTACCCGACCGGTCAACCTCTGTACTTCCTTGAGATTCCTCGGAGCCTCCATGTCCACAATGGCCTTTACTTTTTCTGGATTGGGCTCAATCCCCTTCTCGCTCATCATGTACCCCAAAAATTTGCCTCCTCTTACAGCAAACACACATTTCTTGGGATTCAGCCTCATATTCGCCCTTTGCATTATCCCGAACACCTTTTCTATGTCCAGGACATGGTTTTCCTTCTTTTTGCTCTTGATCAGGATGTCATCAACGTAGGCTTCCATTGTGACACCCATCACATCTTTAAACAGCATCCCGATCATCCTCTGGAAGGTTGCCATCGCGTTCTTTAATCCGAATGGCATGACGATGTAGCAGAACACGCCATCCGAAGTAACGAACGCCGTTTTCTCTGCATCGGCCGGGTGCATGAATATCTGATGATAACCCCGGAAAGCATCCATGAAGCTCAGTAACTCACACCCAGCAGTCTCATCCACTAGCAGATCGATCCTCGGCACTGGGTAGGGATCCATGGGGCATGCTTTATTCAGATCGGAGTAATCCACGCACATTCTCCAGGTAGATTGTTTTGGGGCTAGAACCACATTGGATAGCCATTCTACGTGGATTACCGGACGGATATGCTTTATCCTTAGCAAAGTGGCCACTTCCTTCTTGGTGAATTCCCGCCGTTCGGTCGCTTGATACCGTTTCTTCTGTTGGACCGGTTTTGCGTCAGACCGAACGGCAAGTTTATGACATATTATTTCTGGATCAATGCCGGGCATATCTTCTGGCCCCCGGGCAAATAGCACCTGAAACGTTTTCAGGACGGCAATCACGCCATCCCGGATATCTGCCTCCAGATCTACCCCGATAGCGACCTTACGGTTCGGGGGGAAGTCGAGGTCGATTTGTTCAAGAAGGGTGGCGGGCTCCGGGTGTGCCTCGAACTCCGGTCGGTGGGTTTCCACCTCAATTGTATTCACCCGCATCCCACGAGTGTTCATCTGTTTCAGGGCCTCTCGATAACATGTCCGGGCCGTTGTTGGGTCAGTTCTGGCCACCCCTACCCCAGTGTCTGTGGGGAATTTGATGCATGAGTGGCGGACAGAGGCTATTGCCTCCAGATCTTCCAATCCCGGTCGGCCCAAAATGGCATTATGGGCGCACTTTATATCTACCACCACGAACGTCATTCGGAGTGACGCTCTGTGGGTTTCATCTCCAATTTCAACCATCAATTGGATGGTCCCTTCCGCCTCGATGCAGTTACCGGTAAAACTCGCCAGTGGAGTCCGCAGGTGGGTCAGGTTGCTCCTTTGTAGACCCATTTTCTTGAATGATTGTAAATACAATACATTCACACTGCTCCCAGTATCGACCAGCACTCGGCGGATTAAAGCATTGTCAATACACATGCTCACCACCAGTTCATCCCTGTGGGGGCTTGGAGAGTTGGGTAGATCAGCTGGCCCGAACGTGATCGGGTCTGTCCTTCCTTTCTTCTGGGGGGGAGCGGAGACGGACCCCACATAAAGACTCCGCTCGAACCTTTCCTGTTCGGCGTTCGAATCTCCGGTCTCCCTGCCCCCAAATATGACCTTGACCTCCATTCGAGGCTTCTTTCCGGGGCCTCCCGAGCCCTCTGGCTCATCCCTGGGGGGAACATACACATCATTCTGAGGTTGGGCGTCACGTTGAGCATCCCGGCGCCAGCTGTTAGGTTTCCTGGCCGGTTTTAACGTGCCTATTGCATTCGGATCTTTGTTCACATATTTGCCCAGATGGCCCCTTCGGATCAGATCCTCAATTGCTGTTTGCAGGGCCCTGCAGGCATTGGTGGCATGACCCTTTCTGTTGTGATATTTACAGAAAGCATTGTCATCCGTTCCCATGAACTGTCCAGAATCAGTCGGGATGGGAATATTGTCCCTCTCATTCTGGTAGATGGCCGCTATTGATAGGACCAGGGGTGTAAATCTCCCTTGTTTGGGAGGTAAAGTGGCCGCTGGGCTAGGACCCAGCCGATCGGCCAGTCTGATCGGGGCAGCAGGCGTAATGACCTTATCCCTGATCACTATTTCTTCTTCTAGGGCGGCATGCTTGCGAGCCCTATCTAATACTTCGGCGTATGCCGTGCCCGGATTCTTCTTCAATTCTTTGTATAACTCCCCCATTCGGAGAGCATTCGTGAACAGGGTGATGGCGGTATCATCCGTCATGCTTCCCATTGTTAAAGTTTCATACCTCCACCTTTTCAGGAATTGGTTGAGGGTCTCCTTGGCGTTTTGTTTCACGCTGGTCAGATAGCTGAAGTGCCGTTTGGGATTGGCACTGGAAGCAAATTGAGCCAAGAATAACGTTGATAACTCGGTAAAGCTATTGATTGACCCGGGCTGTAGTGTCCCGAACCATTCCTGGGCAGGCCCCCTGAGCGTGCTGAAAAACAAACGGCAAATGGCAGCCTCGGGTGCTCCTAGCAGCATAAGTCCGCCTTGGTAACTCCTCAGATGTACGTGGGGATCTCCCACCCCATCATAGATTTGGCCGGTCGGGGGCTTGGCACCCCCTTGGATATCCGCGTACATGAGCTCCCTAGTAAACGGGGAAGTAATCCCCAGTTGGACTGGTGCAGGTTGTGCAGGTACCCTGTTCATCTGGTCCCGCATTTCATTCATTTGCCTCCTCATCTCGGCCATCTCTTCCTCCTGGGCCGTCAAAGGGGGCGGTGGTGGAACCCTCATATCCGCACAGTCCCGGTCCCAATGCCGCTGAGGGGCCCTAGTATTTTCCCGCTCGGCATACTGGAAATGATGACCGACGGGAGTTGGTCCTCTAGCTTGCGACCCGACCGGGGTTCGGTCACTGGGGCTGGGATGCGCTGCTGGTGGGGCGCTACGTCGATTATCCCGATGGGTATGTGAGCGGGATGACGCTGTGGTCGTTTCCGCGCGTGGAGTTTCTCCTGTAAAGCTGGAACCTCCTTCTTCTTCGTTTGCCATGTGATGCATGAATTGGGCCATGTCACGGCCTGGGGATTTCTCCTCAGAGATTCGGGGATCACAAAATCCCCATTAACACGAGGATAGGATCCTCGACTGGATTGTCCCTGGGGGTTTTGACTCCCCGAGGTGTGACTCCTCCCGTGACGGTGTGAACCGTCGTTTGTATGATAGGAATTGATTCTGACCATTTTTAGAAATAGAGGTTTTTTGGATGTTTAGAAAGTGAAACTTTTTGCATGTTTCCCACAGACGGCGCCAATGTTGAGGGTAAGTCCCGTAGATCCGAAAGCCCAACACGAACTTTGGATATATCAGGAATGGCCCAGAATCAAGGTGTATAAGAAAATATAAGATCTGAACTAACTAAAACTCGAAAGCTCACTTGTATAAATTAACCAATCTGATTACAAGGGATTTCCCGATCGATAAAACGGAAACTATGCCTTAATACAAGAAATAAGAGCAAATGATGCTATTCTAGAGCTTGAGTATTGAAATGCTAACCCTTACAATGACTTGAAACCTTCTATTTATACTAATGGAGAGCATGGGCTGCCTCTTGCTGATTGGCCGTTGTTCCACCGACTTGGTCATCCATGCTTCCACTTGCTGATGTCATAGTCTGGCATTAACTGCACCTGGCCACTTGCTGGTTGGCCGTTGCTCGAACGGGATGTTGGTCTGTACTGAAGATGCTGTCAAATTGGCCCAAGTATGATATATAGCCCGAACCTCGTTCGGTATGTCTTCTTATTGGGCCAACCTTTATTTGGGCCGAACCCCGTTCGGTATGTCTCCTTACTGGATCTTTTCATCATAGAGTGATGGGCCTGTTACTTGGGCCGGATACCTTGGGCCTTCCCGATCTGGGTATTGGGCCTCTAGGTCAATATCCCAACAAACTGTATGGGATACCTAACCGAAATTAGACATTAACCATAAATAAAGGAACGAAATTATGCTTGGTCCAACCCAAATCTGCAAAATATAGCTACAGAGTTTAATCTACTGTAAATTTATTTAACTATATGAAAATCTCTTCCATTTAAAGCTATATACCGTAACCCATTGAAACCACTAAAGCTTAACTTTAAAGAAATCATTTTCAAGATGACTATACGCCATTAAAACTGTAACTAAACCTCTTTAATTGAAAAGAGCAGCAATTTTAGAAAATTTAATCTCAAAACTTTAGAAATATGTTCAGCAGAAGGATGCATGAAAGCAAAAGGAAGCATGAAAGCAACGTAATTCAACTTACTTGATTTAGGATGATGACTCAAGATATGGAACATATTCATCAGCAAGATGAGGATGTCGAAAAATTGAAGAGTTGGAGACTGTTTCCATTTGATTGAGGGAAGAAGGTGAGGGTGCGGCTACTGTTGGTGGAAGAAAAGAGTCGGTTGTCTATAGCATAAAACACTTATTTGGGCTAAGATTGATTTGGGCTCCCAATGTTCTAAAAAATTCAACTTTAAAAGTATTTTTTATTTCAAAATAAATTGGTTAATCTTTAAAACACTACTAATTTCTTCACTTAAAATTATTAGAGCTTACCGGTCAACGTCACATGTCAGAACAACACGTGAACAAACAATAAATCACATTAGTCATAGAAGAAACTTATCTAATTGACTAAAATAAATATTAATAATGATAATAATAATAATATCAATAATAAAATGATTAATATAACTAGCTTATAAAAATCGGGGCGTTACAAACTATCAAGCAAAAAGGTTTAATAGTTTCAAGGTATTATCCAATAGCAGGTAGTTCAACCTCAAAATACAATGTTTCTACTAGTAATGCACCATAAGTAAAAAGTACGTAGTACTAAACTGATTAGGAATATTTGTAATTTACTATGAACAAATAACAACGTAATTAACGGATTATTATTTCCTTATTGTGAACTCATACAACAAATACAATCATAAACAAATACTCCGTAATAAATATAAAAATGAACTAAATTAGTATAATAACAACTACTCAAATTGGCGCAGTCCACAATATATAAGATATATTGTGCCAGACAAAAATTCCTCACAAGAAATTTCTGCGTGTAATGTCATTTGGCCACCTCCATTTGAGGTGCTTTCGTGTAGAATTTTTTGGTAATATTTTGTGAGCATGTTCTACATGAAGTTTAGATTACATCCACCAAATTTCAGCTTAAAATGCAATCGGGAAATGAGGTAAATAAAATATTGAAAAACGCTGTGTTTGTTTACATGTATTTTGACGTAGTGTTTTTCAACAATTTATTTAACTAACTTCCCGATTGAATTTTAAGCTCAAATTTAGTAGACATAATCGATATTTCATTAAAATAAGCTCACAAAATTTCATCAAAAAAATCCATCCAGAAGCACCTCAAATGAAGATTACTCATGCAATGTATAAGAAGTTTGGTTCGTGCCTAGGAACCGGAACCAAACAGGAACCGAACCGGAACCGAACCGACCATATACTATAGGACCGAATCGAAAAAAGATGAAGTCCAAAATTATAGGAACCGAAGCGAACCAGAAAATTCAGTTCGGATCGGTTTTCCCGGCTTTCCGGTTCCAAGTCCCGGGCCTAGCAGAAATCATTAATCACAGCCTGTGAGACCAAATCATTTATTCCAAAATACAACTGTTAAGAAACTAGAAAATACGGAGTACATTCTTAGTCATTGGAGTATAAGAATATTAGACCATTGCCATTTTTGAACCATAATATTCACCTTCCCCACTTTAGGTGCTTCACCATGATTTTTTAAATTTTTCCTTCTCGATCACTTTATTTTCTTTTTACTTACACTTATTTATTTTCTTTTTCCTTTTCTTACCTTTGATCTACAACTAATATATTTATGAGAAAATAGCCCAAAATAGGTCTAAACTAAACCATAAATGTACAAATAAGACCATGTTTATCTTTCCAAAACAGAATTAAAGTGCCGTCTATCTTCTTATTCTACATTTCTATCCTTACCATCCCTTAAAGGATAATCATATTTTACATTATAATTGTTGAGGTTTATTCCCCTCAACCCGCAGGCCCAACACGTAACCTGGGGGTTTCGAATGGGTGGAAAGCAAAACAAGCTTACTAAACAACGGGGAGTGAGTTAATAATTGTATTTCATTCACTTTAACGATTACAGGCCAAAGGGCCGAACGTACTAAACTATGCTACGTGTTGTTGATGCTATTACAATTCTAGAGTGACGAAGTGTGAACCCTTTACAATGAAATAAATGCGACTATTTATAGTATCCCATGGTGGTTGGGGGGCTGACATGGCTGGCTGTGGGCGACATGATCCCAACTACCAAATCTCCTGCATTAAATGCGCTTCCCGCCAAGATCTTGGTTTCCCGCCATAGCGTGGGGGACGTCCGTCCCCTAAACTGGACTCAACCCTCTGGTGGCAACCTGGGCCCTTAAGTATAGTCCACAAGATGCTCGTCCCCTGGCCCTTGGGCCCTGAGGCTTGGTCCTCCGGAGGCTATGTACATCCCCTGGCCCTTGGGCCCTGAGGCTTGGTCCTTCGGTTGGTACGCACGTCCTCTGGGCCTCGGGCCTTGAGGCCTGGCTACGATGGGACGTACGTCCCCTGGAACTTGGACCTTGAGGCCCGACTACGATGGGACGTACGTCCCCTGGCACTTGGATCTTGAGGCCTGGCCATGCTGGGCTACGTACGTCCTCTGGCCCTTAGACCCTGAGGCCTGGCTATGTTGGGCTACGTACGTCCTCTGGCCCTTGGACCCTGAGGCCTGGCCATGTTGGGCTATGTACGTCCTCTGGCCCTTGGACCCTGAGGCCTAGCCATGCTGGGCTACGTTCGTCCCCTGGTTCTTGGGCCCTAGGGGTTGATGGGTCGGCCCTGGTAGGCCATTAACCCAACACAAGTCCCCCACTTATGATGTTCCGAGCATGCGCAGGACATAAAGAAGTAAGATAACTTCCGCCGTACCGCCTCGAGCTGTTGCTCCCTTTTCCTCTAGGTGACAGTTGCTTCCCGCCGTTGTTCGCGGGGCTCTAGGTGCCAGCTATCTGGCCGGTTCAACTTCCAATGCAAAAGTAATCATTTTGTATTAGCCCGTCTCTACACGACACGCGTCCCTGTATACGCTCCTTGCCACGTGTCACCCGCGGGTTGGTCGCTGATCTGGCGCCTTCCCTTATAAATACCGGGGATCTGGGAAGGGTTAGGGCTTTTCATCTGTTGTCTCCTCTTGCCTTCACAGCGCCGTTCAGCGATTATTTCGAGTCCCGGTGTTCATTTCTCCCCCAAGCTTTTAGCAAGGTAATTCCCCAATCCCAACCTCTTCCTTTCTTTTCGTAAACCTCCCCATGGCCTGCTCCATGGTGATTTCCTCCTCTTCGGAAACTGGCTCTGGTTCTTCTACCGGCTCTTCAGCCGGTTCATCTTCGGCATAAGAACTCAGATCCCGCTCCTCGGCAGAAGCGAGCGGTTCTGGCCGTTCCAGCGCTTCTTCGATGACAGTCCCTGACGCAGTGGCTGACGCCGCAATCCCGGTCGCAGGAGGACATGTTGATATGACCGTCGATCCTGAGAACGCCGCTGCGATGACGGCACAACCTGCTGCGGCGGTGGGGCATCCAGCCGATCATGACTCGGGTGAGGAGGCTGAAGAAGGGGACGACCTCCGGATCTACAAGCTTGGCGTCCCTATGGACCAGCACAGGCACATAGTGCTTATTCCAAATGTAGTCGTGATCGAACAGGTCTTCTCCAAGAGGGCCCTGAGGGAACTACAAATTATTCTCCCCCGCCTTCTTACTATAGCCTCCGCGGCGCAGATAATCTCCTCATGAGACGCCCGGGCATGGTGATGGTGCATATGGATTCTTTAAAGGCCGGACTGCACTTCCCGCTCCACCCGTTTTACCTTGACTTCTTCGAGTTTTACAGTGTTGTTCCGGCCCAATTCATGCCAAACTCCTACCGCTTGATCTCTGCCTTCCTCGTTCTCTGCAAATCGCTGGGGCTCACCTTTTCACTGGAGCTTTTTCATTATTTTTTCCAAGTCACTCCCCAAAACGCTGATGGGTTCCTGAGTGTGGCCGCTCGTCCTAAGAGAAAGTTGTTCGAGGGGGCTCCCTCCTCTATCCACGACTGGAAAAATCGTTTTTTCTTTATTCATTATGCGGACGAGCGGCTTCCTGTGAGGTGGAATGGGTACCCTCCGAAAGTTTAGGCACCGGAGCTAACCCCGGCGTTGCAGGATGCCGTGGATAAGCTGAGGCTGGGCGGCATTAGGAAGCTGAAGGGCCTTCTGACCATTGAGGCACTTTCTGGCGCAGGGATAGGTACCGCCCGTGATCCCTGGACTGGCCTTCTCCTGTGTTCATCTTGTGGGCCCGGGCGGTCCATTCCCTGAGGTGAGTGCCTTTGTGATTCGCACCGCCCGATACTAACGTTACTTTTTGTTTCAGGTCCTCCTCCTACTCAAGAGCAAATGGATAGTGCAGCTATGGCGGCTCGCCGTGAGGCAAAGGCCAATAAGGAACGGGCGGCGCTGGCTAAGGCTCGTGCGGCCGCTCAATCTTCTGGGGCCACCTCATCTGCTGCATCCCAGGCTAGTCAGCGCGTTGCTGAAGCGGAGCGGCTTCTGGTCGCTGAAGTGACAGGGCAAACCTCTGAGGCCCATCATTCTCAAGATAGTCGGGTCCTGAATGCGGACCCGGTCGGCGTTGGTATCCCTGCTGGTGGGGAAAAGGACAATGGGAAGAAGATGAAGAGGACGCGCCTTGAATCCTCTGTCCCTAAGTCCACGAACATCGTGGTGCCCTCCGTTGTTCGTCCGATCTCTGAAGTCTGGAAGGACATGGCCCTTCAGGCCGGGCTGGAGTTGTCAGGTCGTTCTTCAGGCGACTCTGTTCATAATGCTTTGCTTCTGAGCCTTGTGGTACGTTCCCCACGTTTCCCCCTGTTATTTTTTGAAAACCGTTCCTCGTTTCCACCTAACCCACTTTCCTTCCTTGCAGGCTAGGCTGAGCTTGTTGCAGGCCAGGGCCGCTCGGGAGAAAGATGTCGCCGAGCTCAAGAGGAAAGCTGATGCGGCTTCCAAGAGAGAGCAGGAGGCCTTGCTGCTGCGGGAGGCTGCTCAGGCGGAGGTGAAGAAGGCGCAGGCTGCCCTGGCCCAGGCTCAACAGGAGCTCCTGGCCGTTCGGGCTCAGGGCGAGCATGAAAAACAAGGCCTGCTTGCCAAGGTGGCCTTTGCTGAGAAGCATGGGATTTCTTTTGTTCCTTCCGCGGATCCTGCCCTCTGTTCTGAAGGCGGAGATCCTCCCAGCGACGTTCTGACCCTGGCCATCAATGTGGAGGAGTTCACGAAAACTACCCAGTTCCTTCAGGCCGCTTATGAGTATTGTCGGGGAGATGCTGGGGAGGTTTTCGAGGCCGAGCTGCAGTCGGTGACGGATAAGGAGCGCTTGGTTCATGAGGTGTGGCTTTTGGAGAAGACCGCATTTGGTGGTGAGTGGCTTGCAGAGCTTGCCGACGATGCCTTTGCCAAAGGGTACCTCGAAGGTGTCAAGGCCCTTAGGAGTGTGCTCCCTCTGGCCAGCTGGTTTCAACGTGGAAGATTATACTGATGGAGCCGAGCTTCGGCGAGTCATGGGAAAACTCGGCCGGGATGAGCAGCGCGCAGTGGCCGTTCAGAGGGGTGAAATCCCTGACCCCCCACTCCCGAGCTTCCCTTTGTGCCATCGGAAGAACTGCCGGCCTCCCCACGCTCCCCTCCTCATGGCTTCCTTGCATGATTTTGTTAGTTCCCCCTTTTGCTTAGTTGTATATTCCGGCCGGTAGAGCCGAAGAATGAAGCTTTCTTTTGCACTTATGGCTTGCGTTCTGTTTACTCATTCGTACTTTCCTCCTTTCTCCCCCTTCTTTTTTTACGAGGAACAGCTCCTGCTCCTTTTGTTCATGGGCTCTTTCCTCTTCTTCTGACAAGGAACGGCCCCTGCTCCTTTTGTTCATGGGATCTTTTCCTCTTTTTCTGAAGAGGAACGGCCCCTGCTCCTTTTGCTCATGGGCTTTATTCCTCTTCTTCTGACGAGGAACGGCCCCTGCTCCTTTTGCTCATGGGCTCTTTCCTCTTCTTCTGACGAGGAACGGCCCCTGCTCCTTTTGTTTATGGGCTCTTTTCCTCTTCTTCTGACGAGGAACGACCCCTGCTCCTTTTGTTCATGGGTTCTTTTCCTCTTCTTCTTACGAGGAACGGCCCTTGCTCCTTTTGCTCATGGGCTCTTTTCCTCTTCTAAACTCTATCTTCTCCCCCCTTCTTCTTCTTTTTTTTTTTACGAGGAACAGCTCCTGCTCCTTTTGTTCATGGGCGCTTTCCTCTTCTTCTGACGAGGAACGGCCCCTGCTCCTTTTGTTCATGGGCTCTTTTCCTCTTCTTCTGACGAGGAACGACCCCTGCTCCTTTTGTTCATGGGTTCTTTTCCTCTTCTTCTGACGAGGAACGACCCCTGCTCCTTTTGCTCATGGGCTCTTTTCCTCTTCTAAACTCTATCTTCTCCCCCCCCCCCCTTTTTTTTTTGAACTCGTTGTGGGGGGTGATTTCGGCACTTGCCACCGGCGGCGTGGATCTCGAAGCGTCCCTCAGCCGTAGGATGCACCAAACACGGTCCGCCACGTGTCTTCCCTCAATTCGGGAGCCGGGGTGGTTTTCGCCAATAAATACCCTATTGCCAAAACGGGGGGGATTACTTTGTTACTCTGCCAGAATACTTTCGCTCTCTAGATTCCTTGTAAGTCCCGAATTTTCTCCTCCGTACTTGCTATGTCTTCTATTGTCCCTAGGCTGTCTGCCCATGGTCGTTCCGGAAGCTTATCCGATGACGGTTGTAACTCAAGGGATGACCTTTCGGTTTATAAGCGTGGGATGCCCCCCAGCCTCCTCGTTTCTCCCTTAACTTCCATCTCGTTCGGCGTCAACGCCAACGTCTGTTTCTTAGCGAGAAAAACCTGATTCCCCAGTTGCTTCCCCCTCCACGGGTTTGGGACGCACGGTTCCTCCGCCATCCTATGCGGCATCTACCTGGCAATGTGGTCGTCCATCTGGACTCTGTGGCAGCGGGTTTTCTTTTCCCGCTGCTGCCTTTCCATATCTCTCTTTTCAGGGGACTTAGTATCGCCCTGGCCCAACTCGTTCCGAATTCCCATCGGATTCTCGCCGGTTTCATAATCCGGTGCCACAATGTGGGGGTCGAGCCGTCCGTGAAGTTGTTTCTGCATTTCTTCCGGCTATCCCCGTACGGCCAGACGGGTTATCTCAGCGTAGTGGCCCGTTTGTGGAGGGTTCTCTTTTCCAACAACCCCTCCAACCCGAACAACTGGGAGGAGAGGTTCTTCCTTGTCGGGGTTGATTCCCCTCCCCCCTTCTCCGATCGGTGGAATGCTTTCCCGGTCAAGTTTGAGCCTCCGGTTCTCCATTTGGCCGAGCTGGAACAGGCCGCTCGTATCGCCGGTGAGGGGGTCCAGAACCTGCGTTTGCTGGTGAATGACACCAACTTGGGCAAGGCCGGCATAGGTACGTCCTCGCTGTGGCCCGGGTTTTGGACTCTCTTTTTTGTGACTCCCAAACATTGTTCTGACAATTTTTCTTCTCCTTTGTGCAGGGCTTTATCCCGGGTCTTCTGCCATGGTCCCCTAACCCCGTGCTACTCCCTCCTCCGGTCGGGCTTATGCTAGCAAGGGAAAGCAGATCGTTGGTGAGGATCAGGGCCAGAAAAGGCCCAAAGCCGAACCTGCTGGGGATGAACGCCCCCCCAAAAAGTCCCGCCATGGGGAAGGATCCTCCAAGGCCGTGGTGGTCCTTGATGGGTTAGATACTGAGGCCGCCTCTCCTCCTAAGCCGTCCCCTGCCACTTCGTTGGGCAAAGGTTCGAGCGATCCTCCTCCGTCCGGTTCAGAGGATTCGTTTTCTGATATCATTGAGTTCTCCGGGTTGGGCCCCCGTGCGGAGTCGAAAAGGTTGTTTGGGCAGACGGCCTCTTCCATTTGGTGCTCTTTGGAGTTAAAACTCCCTCGTGATTTTGCTGCTCGTGACAGCGCGGTGGATCTTCATGAGTGTGGCCTTAGCACGCTCAACAAGGCCGCCATTTATTTCTGCAAGGCGCAGTTTGCCTATGAAGCTCAGGAGTGTGCTTCCGCCCAGGTGCGTTGTGAAGCCGATGATTTGGTGAAGAAGGCCAAAGAGTGTCTGCACAAGATGCAGAAGGATTTGAACGCTGCCCTTGGGCTCGCTAAGGGAAGCACGTCTCTTCAGGAGACGGTGAGGAAACAAGCCGAGGAGCTGCAGCTGCTTCGTGCCAAAATGGCCGCCGTGGAGAAGTCCGACGTGCAGCTTCGCTAGGTTGGTACGGATGGGGCCGTTCCCTTTTTTGAGGCTGATGTTTCCAAGATCAAGGAGGCCGGCTTTATTGAGTTCCAGAAGTCCCGTGCCTATGTCGATGTCGTGAATGTCCGTGTGAAGGAGCGTCTTGCCCAGAGCTTCGGGGAGTTCCTGGCTAAGAGCTCTGATGCGCTGAAGGATGGCATTGAGCTGGTATCGGGGACCTCTGCTGGCCAGGAGTTCCTTGCAGAACTTGCCGATGATGCCTTTGCTAAAGGAATGATCGGCCTTTTGGCCGGAAACCTCCCGGCTCTCCAGCGTTATCTTCCCATCCCGTTTGATCCTGAGGCCGCTGGCTTCAATGCTTCGTTTGTTGAAGCTTATGGGGAGGCTTTGAAGGGCAAGTGCCAGGCGAAGGACGGTCCCCCCTGGCTGAGTGAGTTTGTCAAATTCTGCTTGCCAGCCGCACCTCCTGGCTAGCAGGCCGTTCTTCCCGAAGCGGCTCATGTTTTTAAGATGGCTTACTTCACCCCTCACGCCTCTGGGTTCATAAAAAGCTCTTGCAGGCACGTCTATATTCAAGGATAGCTCCCTGAGGCGTGACGGTTTCGGTTATTTTGTACTCTTGATTTCACTCCGAACTCGTGTATGTTGTACCTTCCGGCCGGTAGAGCCGATGAATAAAGTGTATTACTTGCTTGCCGTGATCGTCTTTGAACTTGTCGTCCGTTTGTTTTTTCAGCTTATTCTTTCCCTTTAGGGATTCCTCAGTGCCTCTCTCTATTTCAATTTTTTTTTTGGAGAGGTCTTTGGCTTTGCTCCATCATCCGTTCGTCCTACCTGCCCATTTGGCCCGGTCCTGTGGATCCTGAGCTGGGCTCGGCCGCGATTGTGACACGGAGCGGGTTTATCCCCTTTGGGGATTCCCCGGTCTTCGTCCCGTCATCCGTTCGTCTTACCTGCCCATTTGGCCCGGTCCTTGGGATCCTGAGCTGGGCTCGGCCGCGATTGTGATGCGGAACGGGTGTAACACCCCCAAATTCCCTTTCTAAAATAATATTTAAAGAAATAAACTTTTATTATTTAATTGAAACTTTCAATCGTTCGCAGCGGAAATAAACAATAACATGGAAAAAGGGCGTGTTCCCCCCAGCGAAAATCACAACAATATAACTTGTTCACAAATTCATCATTCAAAATATTCATACCATCATCACATATCAAGCAAATAATTATTTACGAGGAAAAATATAATTTTGGTTGCAATGTGACTTACCTCAAATTGCACGCAGATATTCCTAACAAGCTTCTCTAACGGCTTCCTCTCCCAGTTCACCTTCTATTATTTTAAAATTTCCAAAATCAATAATCATTCTAAACTATAGCTTATTCATCCTACCCTTCTCCTTATTCATTTTCCTGTTTCTATGTTTAATTAATGTAAAAGTCCCCAATAAGTGATTTTGTTCGTATACTCTAGGTTAATCGAATATTTTGATTAGTCCTATTTTATTATAGTCTACTAATCAGTCCGCTAGTTATTTTAATTAGTTCATATTATGATCCATCAATTACTAATACTAAAACAGTTGAGTCCAAAAATATATAAGTTAAATTGATTATCTTATTTAGTCGAGTAATTCAAATTATTCATTTTAATCAACTAAATTAATCCTTGTCCTTATTAGTGATTAATAAATTAGTTCCAATAAGCAGGTCGATGATGTAGGATTTTGTAGTACTATTATTATACTAAACTGTCTACTTTATTTCATGGTTGTTTTAAATTTTACATTAGTTAGTCGGTTTATCTAAATGTAAGCCAAATAATTCAATTAGTCCGATTTAACTGATAACGATTAAAGTTCAAGTTTAAACTAATAAGTCCACTGATAATCATAAATTTTATAACTAAGAATCAATCCATTATTATTATTATTATTATTATTATTATTAATTTTCAAGGAATGGAGAGAATCCTTGTTTTCAAGGAATGGAGAGAATCCCATGTCCAACACCAGAGCTGCCACACCCCAAATCTCTCCTCAGCTCTTTGTAGCCTCAACTCCCAAGAGAAAGATTCCCATCCGCATACTCTCCTCAGATGCTGACAATGATGGATTCCTCACATCTTCTCTTGCGGCTGATTTCACATCCAAAAGGAGGAAGACACCTCCTAGAGATCACTCTACTGAACCCACTGGCAACAATACTCCATTCCCTAAGGGAAGAGGTCTGGAGATGCCCGGGTTTGCTCCAGAAGAGCCTCAGATAGACTTCAACCAATTTGTGCAATCTGCAGAAGAATTTGGTGGCCAGATGCTGGACAACATGAACAAGCTTATAGTCATAAATGACAAGCATTATGAGCATCTGACTCACACCAACATCAATCTCAACCAGGGGTTACAGCAGCTATCAGAAAAGCTTGACACTCTGACAGAGTCCCTGCACGCATTCATGAACTCGTCCAATAAAAAGATTGATGCATCTCCAGGGAAGTAGATGGAATCAACTCTGTCCTCTACTTTCACTCCCAATCTCTGAATAATCAGAATGAGACACTGAAGGAGATAACTGAAGCCTTAGAAGTTCTACAATGGAATGCTGATCAGTCTTCAGAGCGCTTTACGGAGATAGGAACTCTCTGTACAGAACACAAAGCGCAAGTCTCTGATCTTCTTCAGAAGGACAAGGAGCGATACCAGAAGTTGGTACTCCTTGAAGCCAGCACTCAGAGCATCCAATCAACCATGGAGAGACAGCAGAGCCTGATTGAAGGACTGGCCTCTGTTACCCAGACTCTGCCAGAAGCTCTAGATGAGATCAGAGATGCTCAGGCTTCAGAGTTCTCTAAGATTGAGCTCCTCCTTGGCGATCTTGTTGATGCCAAAAAGGGGGAAGAGACCAGAGAAGAGGAAGGTCCAAGCTCCAGAGCCATATCTATCAGAGGACTCTAATCTACTGTTGATCCTGTCCCTTATTTCGAAGCTGCAAAGAAGAAAAAACTAGCTACTGCAGGCACCAGACCTCCTCCTCCACCTCCCAGAAGCTCTAAGAAGAAGTCCTCAAACTTTACCTTTAATGAGTGGATGAAGAGTGGGATGTCTAGGCCTGACAGAGCTCAATTTACTCAGATGAAGAAGCTTATGACTCCACTGCAACAAGAAAATCTGTTTATGGATAGTGATGGACTTGTCCAAATCAATCATGGTGGATCAATACAAGAAGCTGAAATTTGGTGGCAGATGAGAGTTCTATCTGGCAAAAACATATCAGAAGCGGTCAGAAACTACTTGGATTGCAAGCTTGCACCTCACTGGGCAGACTATCAGAATCCAAGGGACTTAGCCTCAATCAGAACAAAGGTCAATGCAGAACTTGAGAGGATTGACAAAGCAGGACCCTAGGTAGATGAAGAAGAAACTTAATTTTTCCATCTTTGTTTCTGTATTTAACCTTCTGATAATAAGATACCATCGCCGCCTCTATTTTTCATGGCATCTTAAATTATATGTTCTTCCTTACTTTCTGTGACTTCCTTTCATTTACTCTGTAACCTTATTTCCTTTTATTGCTATCTGATTGTACTGTACTCTTACTATTTTCCTATGCCAAGTTGCCCACCAAGATTTCAATGAAAGTTTTTTTACTTTATTCTTTTATGGTGAAAGGCACTTCTCTAGAAATAGTTAAAGGGTTTTGGCATCATCAAAAAGGGGGAAATTGTAAGGAATAAATGTAATTAGATTTTGATGATGCAAGGTTTATTAGAATTTGAAAGTACCCTTATAGAATTTTTCTGTATTAGAAATTGTCTATGTAAGTATTAGCATAGTCGACATGCCAGAAACTCTCTTGGTCTTCTTGATCAGAATATCTACCAGAGTTGCTCCCAGAGTTGCTCTCCAGAGAAGCTACCAGAGTTGGGTGCCAAAGTTGGCATCAGAGGCAGTCATCAGAGTTAGGACCAGAAAACCTCATCAGACTTGCTCTTACCTAGCAGAACTCGAAGGCACTTACCGACGGCCGTGAAACTAACGGGAAATCCTCTAACGGCTAGGAGCCATTCGACGGGAACATGGTACTGTACACACATTAAATGCTCAATTAATGTTGTACGTACGAAGATATATTTAAAGCTGATGATTGACCATGCGGATATCTTCACGCCCCCAAAATAGCAAGTCGAAGGTCCAACCGGTCAAATCAACAGTACAAGCATTTAATGAAGCTGTCTTCTACACTCCAACGGGAAGACTGCTCCCAGTATATAAGATACACTTTGAAGAACTACCAGCAGAACTTTTGCTACACAACCTTGCTCAACGTATTTGCTCTGAACTAAAAACCCTGAACTAAAAACCTTCAAGCTTTCTTGAGATCAAAAACTCACTTACCTCAACAAGAAAAGCTCAAGTTGGAAGATATACTTTCTTATCCTTCATCCAACTAACAAGTAGCAAAGTTCCTCAGTTCTTCAACACTTCAAAAGCAACATCTACACATCCTTTGTGAAGAAGCAACGTTGGAGAAAACTGATCTTGAATCAAACACGTCTTGAAAAAGAAGGGGCGTCTCAAACTAACTGGAGTAAGTGAAGTGGTGATACTTCCAAGAGACTCAGTGAAACGAGACCAGCCATCAGGAAGCAGGACTGCATCCCGGGTGGCAACTAGGCTTGAAGAAGACGTGGAGTGCTTCTTAAGTTCTAGGGACTAAGGCGTTGTAAACTGTTGTCTTTGCAAGCTTAGTGGAACAGTGGACTAGAGGAACACGTTGTTCCTTGAACCACTATAAAAATCCCCGGTGTCATTTACTTTACTCATTTAATTCTGCACTTAAGAGCTTGACTGTTTAACTCAAAAGGTTGAACTCTGTGTTCAGCAGATCTCCCTTAAGAGTTATCAGAAAGGCACTTGTCTTAGTGTTTTGTGAGGCTACCCGGACAGAAACCAATCCGCTGCCAGGTCCAGTTCTGCCATCAGAACTTGACCTTCTCTGTCACCAGAATTCGACCATCTCTGATAAGTCAGTTGTGACTTAGAGAAAAGTTTGAAAAATCCTGAACAGTCTATTCACACCCCCCCCCCCCCCCAGACTGTTCCCATCACAAATGGGACCAACAGTTAAAGGTCACATTGATGCTTTCAATGACCTTCTTTTTGTCTCCGATGTACACTCTGTAAGCTTTGGATGACGAAGAATAGCCAATGAACAAGCCTTCTATTGCTTTTGGATCGAACTTACCTCATTCTTCCCTATCATTCATGATGAAGCAATTGCATCCAAACACTCTTAGAAAAGAAACACTGGGAATTCGGTGGTTGATCAGCTCATATGGTGTCTTTCCAAACCTTTTGTGAATAGAGCTCCTGTTCTGAGTGAAGCAGGCAGTGTTGATAGCTTCAACCCAGAGAGAATGTGGAAGTTTGGAATGGATCAGCATGGTTCTTGCAGCTTCAACATGAGTTATGTTCTTTCTTTCAACCACCACGTTCTGCTGTGGGGTCTTTGCTGCAGAGAATTTCTGAATGATGCCTTGAGTCTCATAAAATTCACTGAGTTTCTGATTCTTGAACTCAGTGCCGTTGTCAGATCGTATGAAGAGAATTGTTGCTTGTAGAAGATTATGTGTTGTTCGGATGAAGGTGATGATGATGTCAGTTGTCTCGTTTTTGGAGCGAAGGAACCGGATCCATGTGTATCGTGAATAGTCATCTACTATCACTAGTACATACTTCTTCCCATTGATACTTTGTGTTCGCATGGGCCCACAAAGATCCATGTGAAGCAATTCAAGAGGACGTGTAGTAGATGCTGTCATTTTCGCCTTGTGAGAAGCTCTTTTTATTTTTCCAAGTGCGCAAGAATCGCACAGATGTTCACATTTGCATTGTAGTGCTGGTAGACCAGTAACAAGCTTCTTTGATGACAATGTGTGCATATCACGGTAGTTCAGATGAGACATCCTCTTATGCCACAGTTGGTTTAGATTAGAGGATGCTCTTGACAGCAGGCAGACATCTGTATTGGGAAACACTGTTTTCAGCACAATGGTGTAGAGACCAGATTTGCGTCTACACCTCAGAATGGTGTATCCTTGTTCATCCTTCACACAACACTTGTTAGCCCGGAATATGACTTTCATCCCCTTGTCGCAGAATTGTCCGATGCTAAACAAGTTGTGTGTCAACCCGGCAACATATGAGACGTCTTTAATAGTGACCCTGCTGTTGCAGATATCTCCAAATCCAAGAATAGGAGTAGAGTCACTGTTTCCAAATCTAACTTTCCCACCAAACTTGTCAACGAAGTTGCTCAATAGCTCTTTCTTCCCGGTCATGTGTGTGGAGCAACCTGAATCCAAGTACCACACATGACTGACCTGCAAAATTAAGCAACCTTAGGTACCCATTTAAGGACGGGTCCATCCTTTTTATGTGAAGAAAGAATTGAATCAGATTTAATTGGATCACTTTTAGGAACCCAGACTTGCTTGACTTTATGAAATTTATTTGAATAGTTCTGGAATTGTGAGTGGGATGCTTCAGAATTAGTGAAAACTTTCTCTTTTTCCAATCTTTTGAGATGTTTTACACAATACACCTTGAGAGGATAATTCAGACATTTACCATTCACAGAAGAGAAAGTAACACAATCATTATTAGCATTCACATCACACACATCATGTTTTGAAAAAGGAGAAGGATTAAATTGATCATGCTTAAAACAGTCACTTGAAGTAGAATTCACAGAGCTAGAGTGAGAAGAGGAAAGCTTTGGAGAACTAAAAGAAGCAGAAACAATGGAACTAGATGGAGAATGAGAACGAAAACAATTTCTAAATCTATTACAAGACTTTTACATAAAATTAAAAATTGCAGAAATCTTCTTTGTATGCTCAGGTCTTGTATCCTCGCTTGATTTCTTCTTTGGAACCCATGTCATCCTTCCTGCATTGGTTTTTGAGAAAACTTTTCCTGTTTGTGGAGCAGAAAATAAGGTCCTTTTCTTTTCAAAACTGTTTTTCTTTCCATGAACATAAGAAAAGGATGTCTTAGACGTTTTTGAGATTTGAGGGGATCCATCAGACAATTCAGAAATTTTCTTTAACATACTTTCTTTTTCAACTTTAAATTTTTCACGTTCCTCTTCAAAAGATGAGTGAAGGTCAGCTAATTTCTTAATTAGAGGAGGAACGTAGGGTTCAGAAACTTTTGAGGTTGAGGTTTCTTCCTCACTGGACATGTTATGATTCTCAGGAGGAGAATGGGTAAGATAGTCATTTGACAAAGGAATTTCTCTAGTAACATAGCTGTTATTGAGAGCAGTATAATCAAAACTAATCTCAGCTTTAGCCCTATTTTTCCTTTTCTCCTCTTCTTCCTCAATAGTTTCAGAAGCACTAGTGAATTTCATGAGTTTGGTTAACCCTAATTTCATGTATCTTATGTCGTAAAGCTGAATGCAATCGACCTTTTTCAAATTTTCAGGATTTCGAAAGCCTAATCCTTCTCTAGGGTTGTAAAACTGAGTATCCTTGATTTTACTATTCAAAAGATGAATTGTCTGTTCGGTTTGACCAATTTTGGCTAAGATATCCTCTAACTCCTTTATCTTGGAGTAAAGTTGACCTCGTTCTTTGTTAATCAGATCATAGCGAATAACAGCTTCAGAACGTTGTCGTTTATTCTCATCACGTTCCTTAGTTAAGTCATTAATAGTTTGCTTAAGCTTAGTTACTTCTGACTCTAACTGAGAAACTCTATGACGTGAATCTTTTAAGCGTGCAGGTTCAAATGCTCCTTCCAACACTTGTTTTTCCAGAACTTTTTTATTATTAGCAAGTCTGTCTTCAAGTTCCTTTATTTTGTTTTTCTCTCTTTTAAGAGAAGTTATTAACTCTTTCATCTTGTCATTCTGTTGAGAAATTAATGATTTTAAGTTACTTACCTCATTCTCAGCAGATGTAGAACCATTGTCTTCTTCTTCAGAGTCATCACTTTTAGTTCCAGATCCAGTTACCCTTGCCATCGGTGCCAAATTCTCTGGCTCACTATCTTCAGAATCTTCGAGACAGCTATCATGTTCAGCCATCAGGACAACTCCTTGCCCCTTTTGTTTAGCAAGTTGAGCCTTCTGCATATAGTAATTGAAGTCCTTCTTCTTGGCAGATCGGCATTCTTTAGCAAAGTGTCCTGGCTTTCCACATTTGAAACACTTCATTGAGTCACTACTGACAGCCTTATCAGATGGTCTGCTGACTCTTTCAGAGTAGTTTGAGGAAGAAGTTCTTTGTTTGTTGTTTGTTGCAGGATTTCTGAATTTGGTGAACTTCTTGTTTATTTTCCTCGTCATGTTTGTCAGAAAAGCCAGCTCTTTCTTTAGATCATTAATCTTCGGGTCAGAATCAGACATATTCTTCTCTTCATCGGATGAGTCATCTTCAAAGGTAATTTTAGGAGCCTTATCTTTCTTCTTTTTCTCAGATGTAAGGAGAGCTAGTGTGTCAACAATGTTCTTACCTTTTGAAGAATTGACTTTTTCACGAATATCCTCAGAGAATTCACCTAGGCAGTCATAGAGGTTATGGATGGTCAGCTCATCTAGGTCTTTGTTTTGTCTGATTCGTTTGGCTGTTTTCTTCCATTCGGGCTTCAGAGACCTGAGGAAGCGAAGGTTAACTTCCATATTGGTTTTGCGGATATTGATTTTCTTCATCTCGTTAAGGACCATGAGAAACCATTGATAGGTGTCCTCCAGCTCTTCATCAGGTCTAGCAGCAAAGGAGTCATAAGTGGTCAGGGTGTGTGCTCGTTTGGACTTAATTCCAACATCAGTGCCTTGCATAATTTGATGAATTTCATCCCACAAATCCTTAGCAGTGGTAAGGCTATCAATTTGCATAAACAAGTCATTCGGAATGGCTTGTAACAGGTAAGTGGCAGCAAGTAGATCAGCCTTTGCTCTCAGCTTCTCGGTTTCAGTGTAATCATCTTCAGATTTCAGTGCTTTACCTGCTGGTGTGGGAGGACTGTTTGTGTCGACAGCTGGAACATCAACCCAAACTTCAAGTGGTCCTTTATTAAGAGAGTCAAGAATATTCTTTCCGTTGTCTCGGCTTCGAATGAAATTGAGGAAACGGACTTTCCATACAGCGAATTCTCCTCTCCTAAGCAGAGGAGGTCTTGAATCACTTCCAAGTGTGTAAGCTTCCATGACTGATGTTTGATCTTAAGGAGAGAACTGTTCTGATAAAATTAAAACTTCGGTACTGCTTTAAGAAGATCTCGGAAGAAGATTTAGGATGTCCGAATTTAGAAACTCGGATAATAAATTCGGTTGTCCGAAATTATAATTTCGGGTGAACTGTTTTTGGGTGTCCGAAATTGTGATTTCGGATATGCTATTTCAGATGTCCGAGATTGTAATTTCGGAAGAGAGATTTTGGGTTTCCGAATTTAGAAACTCGGATGCAATTTCGGATGACCTGATGATTTCAAGATTTCGAAGCAGCTAAAGATTTCGGATATGCGAAATCTTAAGGATTTTGGATATGCGAGATTATGGTAACTCAAATCTCACTGGGATACTTCTTCCGTAGCTTTCCAAGTTCCAGTTGCCTTCTAAAACAGTAAGTTTCCAAGAACAAATCTAACAATTAATCTGACCAAAAAATATGATTTTGATCAAATTAATTCCAGAAAAATTCAAGGAATCTCAAGAAGAGAATTGCGTCGAGGCTCTGATACCAATTGTGTGAGATATGCCCAGATACAACAGTCGAATAATCTAATAATATTGAATAGAATTTAAATAGTAGAAGATAAATTTCATCAATATTGTATATCATATATATAGAATGATATTTCCATGAAGAACAAATACACAATACTCGAACGTATCAGCTAGAGAGAGAAATTCTAGTCTACTGGCTCTACAGAGAATAATATGCGGAATAGAATGTGTAGAGACTTCCTTGAACAGATTCGGCCATCCCTACCTGTATTTATAGGAGAGATGTTCGAACTGCCTAATACAATTAGGAAACAATATGGGTTGTGCGTGTGGGCTATGTAGAGAATTTAAATCATGCCTAATTCTCTCTCAGCTAATCTAATTAAATAAAAAGACTCATTAATTAAATTACAATTAATTTGAACACAATAAAATAATATTCTAACACCTCCTCTTCAAGTTTACTTCGAAGTCGGAGTAGTATTGGTTAAAGAACTCTTGTCGGAAGTTCTCCCAAGTGATGGTCTCACCGTACTTCCCTTTAACTCCGTCCCACCACGTGGACACCATGCCTTCTAGCAACCTCGTTGCTACTCTCATTTTCATGTTTGGCGGCAGCTGCATGTCAAGGGCCGCCTCGTTGAATCTTTTTATCCATTCAGCCGCAATGGAGATGTCTCCCGTTCCATCGAACGGTTGGCACCCCAACTCCCTCGCTTCTTTTAGGTATTTCGAGATCCTTATTATTGGGACCTCGACACCCCTTCCTCCTAGGGGTTCCTCATGTCCCCTAGGGCCAACACGGCTTCCTCTTCTCGAAGCCCCCCCCCCCCCCCCGAAGCACGCCTTGCCCGGCGCCTTTGGCGGTCTAGTTGGTATTGCCGAAGCAATTCCTCGATCCTCTCGAGAGCGTCATTATCATCGCTCTCTTCACTAACGTCATCATCTTCCCCATCATATGGTGTTTCAACCGGCTCAATTCCCGGTTGGTAGGTTGAATCCTCCTCGGAATCGTATGACTCATTTATGGTTTCAACATGACCGTCACTCATGGTCTGAGATCGGCCTTCGCGGTCATGTCCCTTGGACACTCTAGAAGCCCCTCTACTGCCGCGCTCAGACCCTCCCGGTGCCCGGCCAGTCGGGTTCCTCCTAGTTACTTTCCCGGTATGTTCCATTTCTCAAAGAAATTGAGAATGAGTCATTAGACTCGTATCAAATGTCAATTGACGGATAGGCACTTAAAGACATCTCTTGGCTCAAATCACTGTCATACCAATTGTTAAGGCTACCATTTTAACAATTAGAGACATTGCAACTTAAGTACCAAAAGTTCTATAAGTACAAAACTTCTTATGCTCATGGTTTTCATATTCATTTTTCAAAAAGAATTTTGAAGCTTCATTATGATGTTTACGGACTAAGGCTCTGATCCTAATTAAATTGTCACGCCCCGGACCCACCCGGATACGTCAACAATCCGCCGTACAGTACGAATAGTCAACCGCAGTTCAACACATTCATACTATACAAGGCGTCTGGAATATCATTCACACATAGTACATCCATAAACAAACATAATGTAAAACATTCATTAAAGCAGCGGAAACATTAATACAAGTGTTCAAGCCACACTTGGCAACTTAGGCATACAAGCCCTCAAATAATTATTCAAAAATAATATCCATGAGCATTATTCATATTGTTTTCAAAACAGAAACGGAAGAAGCACGAACCAAGTCTTCTTCCTTTGATCTCCCCGAAGCAACGGGCGGTGGTAGCAACCTTCAAGTTCTACCTGAAACTGTGAGGTGGCCTCCCCCGTGAAGGGGAGGTCTGTACTTTGAAGCATTTGAAAGTACAATGACAACTACACTGTATATAATCAATGTTTCAATTTCTAAGACCCTCAATCTAGGGTGATACTATATTATAGGTTGTAACCCTCGGTTACCCTATTCAAAACCTACTTACCTTATATATAAGGTCAAGTAGTCAGCCCGTGGGCCCATGCTTACCTTATTACATCATTTCGCCATAGTATAGTCACACTCACCGATATCATTTCGTCGTGCTAAAGGCTGACTCTAGTCACTCCATTTCGTGCTAGAGGCTTCTTCTAGTCACTCTACATTATGCTACAGGCTTCCTCTAGTCATTTCCTGTCATGTTAGAGGCTTCCTCTAATCACTCTTCATTATGCTAGAGGCTGACTCTAGTCATCTTACGTTGTGTTAGAGGTTTCCTCTAGTCACCTTTCCATATGATAGAGGCTTCCTCTAATCATATCATTAAAATTCCTAAGCAACTTCTATGCCTAGAATCACTTGATATTGAGTAGTCTTTGAGGCCTACTCCTAGCTTAACTTAGCATTTATACATTCCTACCTTAAGGTATCTCATTGGACTACTTAAGGTACATCTTTCATAATCCAAGCCCTTAGGATTTATTATATCAATTTTCATGCTAACATTCTAACTAGTATTTCAATACTAGTCAAATAATCTTAGAACATCCAAGTTCGAATTTACGATCATATTGCTCATCTCAAGTGATTTTCCTTTTCAAATATGATCTAATAATCTTAATGTCACAATATCACTTTTATCCATTTATGAATTTTCTATATGAAGTAAAAGCATATCTTATCACAATATTTCACAATTTATTTCATTATCATGCCCTCATATTCATAATACACGATCATACACAATTTCCTCCAAATTTTTATATCATGCTTCATTTACTCATATGCAATAGTATTTTCATTTAGGCATTATTAATCATTAATAATCCATGAAAATCACAATTAATACTTTAGGCAATCTTATGAAATTAACTGACTAATTATAAATGATGGATAGTCTACCCGGGGGTATATATCCGAAGGGTTATTACGGGGAGTAATTTAGAGAGAAGTCGGAGCAAGTAAATAAAAGTAGAGAGAGAGAGAATGTATTATAAATGCGGAGTGTTTTCAGCGTGTTATGACTTGGTTACAAATGGGGAAATGGGGTGCTATTTATAGTAGCAATAAATGTCGGGCAGGGACACGTGTCAAGCGCTCATTGGCCGAGGGGTCACCTCAACTGGTTGGCGCTGGCAACCGCATGTGGCCGCATTTAATGCGGCTGTTGGATGGGACGTCTGTGCGGGGTACGGTGATCTGTACACATGTGAGGCGGATATCTTGTCGAGTGAGATGCCTTCGGCTATGGAGCAGTAGCCGAGGGCTCTTCCACCCGATGGCACCCTGGTGCCGAGGGCTCACAGTGCCGAGGGCTACTGTTTTCGCCGTTTTCTCCCAGTTTCTTAGGTTGCTTGAGAAACCCGTTCTGTGAGAATTTAGAGCCTTCGGCCAGGGGGCCGAAGGCACCCCTGGCGCGTAGTGCGGGCTGCTTGGTACTCTGGGCGCTGTGATTTGGGCCTGCTGGGCCTTCTGGGCCTGTTGGGCCTCCGCTGGAGTAGTAGGAGTCTGTGGGCCGGGGGTTCCCGGGCCATATACTCCATCAGGAGTCCCTCACTCTTTTTGCCGAAAGGTACTTGAGGGAAAAGGAGTAATTCGTGCTTGCCCTTTGATGTTGTCCCGTCGTGATCTCTGAAGTTGGTGAGGAGTTGTTGCTTTTATGTCCCTGCCGAAGGCAGTCCCTCAGTTACCCACATGTCGGGACTTGAGGGCTTGCTTTCTTGTTTGTTGGAATTTCACAGATTTTGTATTTTAATGATTTTCCCGAGGGGGTCCTCCAGTCCCCCACTCCTTGAGGCACTTGTAGAGTGGTGAAAAGGAGTAAAGTAGTTACGTTGCTGTTGTGGGCCGAAGGCTGACGCTTTTCGTTTCATTTTGGAGGGATGCCTCGTTAAAAACCTCATTAGGAAAAACCCTTTAGGAAAAAATCCTAATGAGGGAAAAAGAGTGCACCGAATTCCCCCAATGATGAATCGAAAATATCAAACCTTGGTAAAAAATGGAGAATGACGGGAATCCCGAAGGCTCTCTCTTCTGAGGGCTCCTGTTTTGATTAGCCGAAGGCTTGCTGTTGATGTCCTGGTGGCGCCGAAGGGGAGCCCCTCAATCCAGAGATCGAGGGCCTGCCAGATGAGGGCAGCAGTGAAGTTATTTCCGGGGGGTCCACTGTTTGTTGATCAGTTGGTGATGAAGATACCCGAGGGCTCCCATTACCTGTGTGCCTTGGGTCATCCGTCAATGAGGCACTCCCCGGGGGCTACCCGGTTTTGCAGCGCTGAGGGGGAAACCCCGAGGGGTGCCCTGATATGAAGCCCTGAGTTTCTGAGGGAGTGATCCCGAAGGCGTCTGTTATGTGCTGTGTGGGGCACAACCCGGGGGTGCTTCTGGGTAAGTGTACCCGGAGGCTTTCCTTGATGAAGTGGAGTGAAGTAGAAAACCCGGGGGCTTCCAGAATATAGTCGTTAGAAATATAGCCGTTGGAATATGTAACGACAGGATATAGCCGTTGGGGGGTGGCACACGTGGCGTGTGATGGCTGGCTGTCCGTGGGCGGCATCACTGGTTGGGTGAAGACGCGGTGTATGTGTAATGATGGCGGTCCGTCCGGAGGCCCGGAACCCAGGCCCAAGCCCGGATTCCAGCGCCTATAAATACCCCAAGGCCAGAGCCATTTCCCCTGTGCGAACTCAGTTGTTTTAGCGAAGCTCTGCCAAAAAATCTAGTGAGAGAAACTCCAGCCTTCGGTCCTAACTCAGCTTTCGAGGTCAGTGCTCCCTGCCTTTCTCCTTCTAGCATAGCTGTACTGTGCCCTTAGGTTAGGAGATAGAAAAGTTAGGAAACACTACCGTCTACGAGCCCTCGAACTAGAGTGCGAATGTCGTCCCAAAGTGATTCTCAAGATATCTCGGGGGCGCCCTCGGTGGAGGATGAAGTCCTCTCGGACGTGGAGTCCTCAAGTGCGGAGTCCTCGGTGGGACAGGATGCCGTCATTGCCCTGGAGTTGCAGAAAGCCCTCGTAGCTGAGGCGGAGGCCGAGGGCTTTGAGCAGGAATGTGAGGACGAAGAGTTGGCCATCGCCTGGCAAGCAGCTGAAGAGGAGGCACAAAAGGAAAGCGAGAGGGTCACCGTTGCTGTGCTCCCCCCTCGGGGTGCCGGGGAGGCCAGCACCTCTCGGCCGCTGAATGCGGTCCCCCTCCGGGTGGCCCCCGGAAAGAAGAAGGCCAAGGCCGATGTTCCCAAGAAGAAGGGCAGCGTAGCAGATCAAGGGAAGCCCCTCGATATGCCCGAGGGGTACTCCTATCTCAACACCGCCGCATTGGAGATCAAGTCGAAGGTTGATGCGGCGGACATCTATGTCACCCAGCTTCACGTGGGCCCCTCGGCCATCGTGGTGACACCGGGTCCGGATGACGTTCTCTCCCGGGCTCCCGAGGGCTGCATTGCGGTGCATGTCCTCTTAGTATCCATGGGGCTCCGCTTCCCCCTGCACCCCTTCCTCCGGGAGTATCTTCGGTTCGTTGGCCTGGTTCCCTGCCAGCTGACCCCGAATAGCCATTCTTATATTACTGGCTTCCTTCAGCTCTGTAAGTCCCGGGGGGTGACGCCTAGCCTGGATCTCTTCTTCCAGAGCTTCAACCTGTGCCGGGGGGGGGGGCACGCGAATGCCGAGGGATTCGCTAATCTGCAGCAGGTATCCGTGTTCAAACTCTTCACCGAGGCGCCCTCCTCGAACAAGGGGTGGAAGGACCGGTGGTGCTATGTGAAGCTAGCCGAGAGCCCCTTCCCGAGGGAACTGCGTGACCGCTTCAGGAGGCACGAGAAGAGGAGGAGCGCCGCCCTCGAGAAAGATGGCAGGATTTTGGCCATGATCCCGGAGGGCCGGGACAAGAATATCTCCATCAAGGACTGCACCAAAGAAGCAGATCTCTACACCCTCGGGTTCCGGCGGTACCGGTTCCTGGGGGAAACTGATGAGAAGTTCCCAGTGTTTGAGGGAGCCTCCGGAGGTAGTAGCTGAGGGCATTCTCACCCTCATCTTAGCACGTTTGCCCATTTGTTTTGTTAATCCTTTATGCCACTTAGTAGTGACCCCTCGATCCTAACCCCTCATTTTTTCTTTTTTTGCAGGTGTTCCAGTAAGTATGATGAACGTCAAAGGCCTCGCCCGATTCAAGAACAAACCGGCCAAGGATCCGAAGGGGCCGGACGCAGGTGGCCAAAAGCCCGTCGGTGCGCCCCTCAAAAAGCCCGAGGGCGATGCTGCTGCGGCTAAGAGAAAGCCGTCGGCAAAGGAGCCCTCCCAAGCCCCTAAAAAGTTAAAGAAGGGGGGTGCCGCGAAGGATGACCCCCCGGTGGTGATTATAGATGACCCTCCGGTGATGCCGACGGCGCAGGTGCCGGGGGTGGTCCGGGAGCCATCTCTCGAGGTCCTCACACTCTCCCTTCCGGCTGGTACGGCCGTGTTGAATGGCACGGCTGACCCGAGGGCGCTCCTGAGAGGTATAACCCTCGATATCGATCGGGCAGCTCTCGGGGCCGATGACGACCAAGCCCTCGAAGACAGGATCCTTCGGTCTTCCCTCACGGTGAGTTCACTGTAGTTTGTCTTTTTGTTTCCCACTTTGAAATAAGAAACCACGTTTGGCCCTGGCAACCCGCTTATCTTTGCAGACTTGTGTTGCCCTCGGGGAGCAGTTCCGACGGCTGGAGGAATGGCGCCTCCACAAAGCTAGGCAAGACGCCAAGATGAAGGAGCTGATCCTTAGGGACTCCCAGGCCACGAAGCTGATGGCCCAGCTTGAGGAGGACCTCCGGCTTGCGAGGGCGGAGGCCGAGAGGCTCAGGGAGGAGAAGGCAGAAGCTGAGGCGGCCGCTGCGGAGGCCGCTGCGGAGAGCAGCCGAGGAGGCCGAGGCCACCAAGGCGAAGGCTGTCGCCACAGCCCGGGAGGAGGCCATCTCCGGGTTCCTGGACGGGGGGTGGAAGACTGAGGGGCACAAGGCATGGTTGTCTTCGGTTGTTGAGGCCTCGGTTGATGAATGGTCCGAGGGCCCGAGGGAGGAGTGGATAGCCCGGAAGGGTAAGCAATATTATGATGGGGGTGAGTTCTTCACTCAATCCCTCATCTACCGGAGGATGGCCCGCCATCTGAAGGTTGAGCCGAAGGATTTTGATCCGGCGGCGTACGGGCTCCCCCCTCTGCAGCCAGATATCCGTGTCCCTCTCCCCCCTGATGTCGAGAGGCCAGACCTGGAGGATTCCGAGCTCCGAAGGGAAGCCGAGGGCGACGATCCTGAGGCCGATGCAGAAGTTTCCTCGAAGCCATCGGGGGAGGCCGCCCCCGGGAATGACATGATTTGATATGTATTCTGTAATTTGAACAATTTTGTAATAGCTTCGGCGTAATCATTGTAATAACTATATTCACTCTTTGTTGTGATGAATGACTGAATGCCTTCGGGCTTTGTATATATAAATTGCTTTCTCCAATTCCTTCCTTCTTGAATGTATGCCTCCGTTTTCCTTGAGTGTGTGCCTTCGGTATTTTTGAATGTATGTCTAGGACTTAGAATATCTTCCGATTGTAGCCTGCCCTTGGAAGCCTTCGGTAGTTGGGCACCCTCTGCTGGATATGCAACCGAGGGTTCTGTAGGAATTAGGACTTAGAAAATTTCTCTAAGTGTAGCACAGCATGGGGCCTTCGGGTGTTTGTAGTAACCCAAATCCTAGGACTTAGAAAAATTTCCTAAGTGTAGATTCCCCCTTGAGAGCCTTCGGGATACGGCGTCCCTTCCTGATGTGTGAATGTTGGACCGAGGGCCCAATGCACAGGACTTAGAGATTTTTTGCAAGTGTAGTATGCCATGTAGCCTTCGGCTACTGTGGAGCCCCAACTGAAATATTGAATAGGCCGGGGGCCAATTCTTTAGGACTTAGAAGATTTTCTTGAGTGTTGATTCCTTGTGAACTGTAGCCCTCGATTGATAGGCAGCCTTCGGCAATTAGGTCCCTTGAGGTGAGGGTGAAATATGTAGGACTTAGAAAATCTTCTAAGTGTAGAGTTTCCCTTGGGAGCCTTCGGGAGATGGCATCCCTTCATGATGTATGAGTAGTTGACCGGGGGGGGGGGGGAATATGCAGGACTTAGAAAATCTTCTAAGTGTAGAGTTTCCCTTGGGAGCCTTCGGGAGATGGCATCCCTTCATGGTGTATGAGTAGTTGTCAGGGGGGGAAAATATGTGGGACTTAGAAAATCTTCTAAGTGCAAAATCTCCTTTGAGAGCCTTCGGGAGATGGCATCCCTCCTTGATGTATAAGTAGTTGACCGGGGAAAAGCATGTAGTACTTAGAAAACATTCTAAGTGTGGATTTTCCCTTGGGAGCCTTCGAGAGATGGCATCCCTTCTTGATGTATGGCCTTCGACTGTCATATTCCTCTAGTTGCAATACTGACTGAGCCGGGGGCCCATCTTTAGGACATAGAAATTTTCTTTGTTTGCAAGTGTTGTTGTATCGCATAGCCTTCGGCTATTGTATCCCCCTGGCTGTAGTGTTGATTGAGCCGGGGGCCCAATTTTAGGACTTGGAATTTTTCAAGTGTTGTTTCTTCGTGTAGCCTTCGGGGTGATAGGTGCCTTCTGACTCTTCATTACTTTGCGAGATGCCCGGGGGCTGCTCCTTCAGGACTTAGAATTTTTTCTAAGCATAAATTGATGTTGAGTCCTGTTGTTGTGAAGAAAGCCAATGAGGAGTGTGTGCCCTCGGCATACACTTTAAAAGTTGTAGAATTTGACCCTTGTCATGGGGAAGGGGCCCTCGGTATTTGTTCATAACAGATGCCTTCGGTGTTTGTTTGAAGTACCGTTTAGTGGACCTTGGATAGTCCAGTCCCTTGGTTTTGTTGAAGCCTTCGGTGTTTTTTGTGACCGGAGGTGACCAGGTAGTGGACTTAGCCGTTTCCTGATGATATTTGTTTGAGTAGTATCCTCCGGGAAATAGGAGTCTTCCATTACCGGAGGTGTTCCCGTGGGGAGCCCTCGGCATGTTGTGATCTTGTTGGAGTGTACTCTTTGATTTCTCGCTGAGTCTACTCCCCTTCACCCCCCCCCCCTCTTTTTTTTTTTTTTTTTTTGGTTGGTGGTGAAGGGAAGGCATCAAGAAACTTGGTTTCTTGGTAAGGCTGGGCCTATTAGGAGACCATCAGAATACACCAATGGCTCTCCTCCCTCGGGTTAACCTTCCGAGTTCCGAGGGGATCGAGGGACGTTTCCTGGGCACAAGATATGGTGGTCCGTAACCTGCCTCCCCTTGGGGGATGGCGCGGAAAGCGCCTCATTTTTGAAAGTCGTCCCCTCGGCGTTAGACATAGTCCGTGGCCTGCCACACCCTTGGGGTGGTGGCGCGGGGAGCGTTTCGGTTTGGAAGTCGAATCCTGGGCATTTCTCATACCTGTCATACCCTGGGGGTAGTGACGCGGATAGCGTTCCGTTTTTGAAAGTCGAATCCTGGGCATTTCTCATGCCTGTCATAACCTGGGGGTAGTGACGCGGAAAGCGTTTCAAGGAAGGGTTTTCATTTGCACATTAGTTGCAAATGGCCGGGGGCACTACGTGCAGCCGGCACCGATGGTGGCGCCTTCGGTATATGCGTCCTCGTGGGGTACGGCTTTTAGAAACAACACTTGGTGTTAGTTTCGATGTGTAGCCCCCGGTACTTGGTACCGAGGGGTCTTCTGTAGGAACACTTGGTGTTCTCCTTTGTTGCAGTTGATGGAGGTGTCTACCCTCGGTACTTGGTACCGAAGGGTCTTCAAATGAAACACTTGGTGTTTCCCAATAGATGTTTGGAAGTTGATAGGAGAGCATCTCCCTGGCACTGGGTGCCGAGGGGTCTTCTTTGAAACATTTTGGTGTTTTTCTCTTCGTTTCGATGTTTGATGATGGAGGTGTACCCTCGGCACTGGGTGCCGAAGGGTCTTCTGTAGGAACACTTGGTGTTCTCATCTTTTCTTTTTTGATGTTGAAGGTGGGGATGTACCCTCGGCACTGGGTGCCGAAGGGAAATGAAACACATGGTGTTCCTTGTTGTTGGTGATAGGGGTTCCTTCCCTCGGCACTTGGTACCGAGGGGTCTTGCCTGAAAACACGTGGTGTTTTCGCTGTTTGATGTAGGTGTTGATGGTGTCCGCCCTCGGCACTTGGTGCCGGAGGGGGTTCTTCTCGTGGTGAGGCCTGGGGCCTGTAGTCAGTATGAGGGCTTGATGTCTTGAATGCATCTTCATTCTTCGAAATTGGAGGCCTTGGGCCATAGGATAGTACATTCACTAGTTATGAGGGCTTGGCCGCTCTTACATTATTGATAAAATTTAACTAAATGGTGTACATTCCAGTGCCTAGGGACTTCTTTCCCATTGGGGCGTTTGAGCTTGTAGGTCCCGGGTTTGATGATGGCTGCTATGATGTAGGGGCCTTCGAATTTTGGTGCCATTTTTCCTTCCTCGGTTGGTTGGCTGGCTTCCCTCCTCCGGAGGACATAGTCCCCCACATGAAATTCTCGGGTGCGAACTTTTGCGTCGATGTAGCTTTTAACTTGCCTTCGGTAGTTTTCTGCCCGGATGAAGGCCTGCTCCCGGCGTTCTGAAATGAGGTGGAGGTCGAGGGCCATGTTGCTGTCGTTGACCTCGGGGTCATATTGGATCACCCTTCGGGTGGGAAGGGTGACTTCCGTAGGAGCTTTGGCTTCAAAACCGTAACAGAGGGAGAAGGGTGTTTCACCTGTTGCTCGCCGAGGGGTGGTGCGATAGGCCCAAAGGATGTTGTGGAGTTCTTCCACCCAGCCACCACCCTCGGCCTCCAGCTTCTTTTTGAGGCCCTCGAGCAAGGTCCGGTTGGCGTTCTCTACTTGCCCGTTGCCTTGAGGGTAGGCAACGGAGGAGAAGGTGTGTTTGATGCCCCATGCCTCCAGAAGGGCGCAGAAGGGGGCTGCCTCAAATTGTGTCCCATTGTCGAAGATGATCTGCTGGGGGACGCCAAACCTTGTGAGGATGTTCTTGAGGACGAAGTGACAGCACTTCGCCTCTGTGATGCTGGCGAGGGGTTCAGCCTCCACCCACTTGGTAAAATAGTCGACGGCCATAATGATGTATCTGTTGTTGGAGGTACCCCTCGGCAGAGGGCCCACAAGGTCTATCCCCCATCGAGAAAATGGGACAGAGGTGCTGATGGGGACATAGTTGACCGCTGGCCTGCCGGGAGCTTTCTGGAAATGTTGACATGCGGTGCACCTCCGGGCAAGGTCAACACAGTCCCTGGCCATGGTTGGCCAGAAGTAGCCCTGGAGAATGAGCCTTCGGGACATGGAGAAGGGTCCTTGGTGAGCTGAGCAAGTGCCACTGTGCACTTCCTCCATTGCGACCTCGGCTTCATCTGGATGAAGGCACCGAAGTAGCGTGCCATTGTAAGATCGTTTGTAGAGCCTCCCATCTTCGATGGTGTAGCTGGGAGCCCTCAGCTTTGCCAGTTTAGCGCGGGCCTCATTCTCGGGTAGCTGCCCTGTGGAGATGAAGGCGGTGATATCTGAGATCCAATCCTCCTGACGTTGTTGTATGTTCATAACGGGGCTTGCATGGATGCTCGAGAGGCTGAGTTCCTCGATTTTGGCAATTTTGGAGATGTGCTCCGGGGAGTCGGCCGAGAGCTTAGATAATATGTCGGCCTCGGAGTTTTGAGCCCTCGGTATTTGAGTGAGAGAGTGTGCCTCAAATACCTTAAGCAACTCCTTGGCCGCTTCCTTGTAATGTTTCATTCTCCCCTCCTTGGCCTCATATTCTTCGGAGATTTGGCCAACGACCAACTTGGAGTCGCATTTGATGTGGATCTGTCGAGCCCTCATGTTGGCAGCCAGCCGAAGGCCACATAGGAGGGCCTCATATTCGGCCTCATTGTTGGAGACCTTGAAGGAGAAGCGGATTGCATAGTAGGCCCTGAAGCCCTCGGGAGTAATGAGGACTACCCCTCCCCCGCATGCTTTGGTCGCGAAGGAGCCATCAGTGTAGAGGGTCCACCAGTCGTCCGAGGTAGCCGAGGGCTCCCCGTCCGTGGCTGCCCTTGCGGTACATTCCGTCACAAAGTCCGCCAGGGCTTGGCCCTTGATGGCAGGCCTTGGACGGATGTCAATGTTGTACTGACTCAAGAAGATAGCCCATTTCACCATGCGGGAGGAGCTGGTGGGGCTCCTCATGAGGGCGCCGAGGGGTTGATGGGTGAGGACCTGAACCGGGTGAGCCTGAAAGTAGTGGCCCAACTTCTTGACAGTCCAAACGATGGCTAACACCGTTTTTTCCACAGGGGAGTACCTGAGCTCGACCTCCCTTAAGGTCTTGCTTACGTAGAAGATGGCATGTTGGATGCCGTCTTCCTCCCGGATGAGCACAGAGCTGATGGCCGCCGGGCTAACCCCAAGGTAGAGGTAGAGGGTCTCCCCTACCTTGGGTTTAGAGAGCACAGGAGGTGAAGATAGATATCGTTTGAGCTCGTCGAAAGCCTCCTGGCATTCCGGAGTCCATAGAAAGCCAGCCGTCTTCCTCATGATCTGGAAGAAGGGTAGAGATTTCTCCGCCGATTTAGATAGAAAACGGTTGAGGGCTGCCAGGCGGCCTGTCAGCCGTTGGACTTCCTTCACATTGCGTGGGGGCTCCATATTGATGATGGCCTGGATCTTCTCGGGGTTGGCCTCAATACCCCTTCGGCTCACCATGTAACCCAAGAACTTGCCCCCTTGGACGCCGAAGGTGCACTTCTTCGGGTTTAGCCGAAGGTTGAATTTTTGCATGATGGCGAAGATTTCCCGGAGGTCGTCAGCATGGCTGGAAGATTGCTTGCTCTTGACGATCATGTCGTCGACATAGGCCTCCATGGTGCGCCCTAGGACGTCTTGAAAGACCCGGGCCACCATCCGGGTGTAAGTGGCCCCCGAGTTCTTTAGGCCGAAGGCCATCACTAGGTAGCAGAAGATGCCCTCGGGAGTCATGAAGGCAGTTTTTTCGGCGTCCTCCTCGTGCATGAATATTTGATGGTACCCTCGGAAGGCATCGAGGAAGGACATGATTTCGCACCCCGCGGTCTCATCCACCAATTGATCAATGTTTGGTAGAGGGAATGGATCCATGGGGCATGCTTTGTTGAGATCGGTGTAGTCCACGCACATGCGGAAGGTAGGGGGCTTCTGGGCGAGGACTACATTTGCTAGCCATGAGGGGTATTTCACCTCCTTGATGTGCTTAATGGAGAGGAGCATGGCGACCTCCTTCTTCACAAATTCCCTTCTCTCGGCGGAGAGGGGTCTTCTTCGTTGTTGCACTGCCTTTGCCGAAGGGTCCACCGAGAGGCGGTGGGTGATGACCCTTCGGCTGATTCCCGGCATGTCCTCCGGCCCCCATGCAAAGACAGTGGAGTAAGCGCGGAGGGCGTCGGTGATGCCGGTCTTCAAATCTTCAGGGAGCTGGGCTCCAATCTTCACGACTCTCTCCGGCTGGGCCGGATCGAGCGCAAAGTCTTCTACGTCCTCGGCCGGTTCAGCCCTCGGCCTTCTTTCCTCTTGGTCGACGGCTCCGGTGATGGTGTCAACACGGAATTCCGTCTTGCTGACCTTCTTAGTGACCTGAAGATAGCAGGCGCGGGCAATTTTTTGGTCCCCCCGGGAGTAGCCAATGCCCCCCTCGGCGGGAAACTCGAGGCAGAGATGCCTCATGGAGATGATGGCTTCGAGGTCCTCGAGGGCTGGCCGGCCGAGGATGATGTTGTGAGCGCAGTCAATGTTGACGACGACGAACTCCACTTCGAGCTGGGCTCTATGGAGCCCGTCGCCGAAGATCACCGGGAGGGTTATTACCCCCTCGGAATCAATAGTATCGCCGGTGAAGCCGGCAAGAGGGGTCTTAATGGGCCGAAGGGACCCCCTCTCCAGATGCAGCTCTCTGAAGGTGCTGAGGTACATTACATTGACGGAGCTGCCCGTGTCAATGTAAGTTCGGTGAATAATGGTGTCGTTTATCTCCGTCCGAATCACCAAGGCATCCTTGTGAGGAGAAGAAGTAGGAGGGAGATCTGCGTTGGTGAAGGTGATGGGTTCCTCCCTCAGTCGCTTTACCGGGGGCATATGAGTGACTTCCCCCACGTAAAGCGATTGAGCCCACTTCTTTCGTTGGCTGGTGGAATCGCCCCCTGTATTGCCACCGGTGATCATGAGGATGTGGCGTTTTTTCTCCTGGTAGTGGGGGTACTCCTCCTCCTCTTCTTCCAAGTTCCCAATCTCCCTTTTCTTGCCGAGGGGGATGGTATTCGGGTTTATCCAGGCATTTACCTTCGTATGGTGCCCTCGGGGAGGCCCCTGATGAGAAGGTCCCTCCTGCCGAGGGCTCTGGACAAACTGGGACAGGTGCCCTGCTTGTATTAACCTCTCGATGGCCGTCTTTAACTGATGGCAGTCATCGGTCCTGTGCCCCTGGTGCCGATGGAAGCGACAGTAGGGGAACTGAGGGTTGATAGCGTGTACCTCCGGGGGTGCGCGAGAGTCGCGCTCAACGAGGCCCCTCTCCTCGGCAAAAACGAGGATGATGCTGACGGGGTGCGTCAATGGCGTCCGAGGGCGGTCCAGGAGAATGGGTCGGGCCCAAGTCTTAGGGTTGCTCTTATAACCTCCCCCGGGCTTGGCTTGGCCTTGCTGAGGGCGGTCGTCAGAGGGTCCCGAAGCCTTGGGGTGATTTGGAGGAGCCCCCGGCCCTCGGTTATGTTTGTTGTCAGCCCTCGGGGGCTGCTGGTCCGGATGCTGGTGATACTTCTCCACCTCCTCGGCCTCAGCATACCGGTCCCCCCGCTGCAAGGCCCTTATGTAGTCGCGGGGGGGTTCAATGATGAGGCTCCTTGAAAAGTTGCCGGTGCGGAGGACGGTTTGTAGGAGGGCCAGGAGGGTCCCGTCATCAGCACCGTCGACCTTGTCGGCCTCCGTCCTCCAGCGCTCCAGGAAATCCCGAAGGGTCTCGTCCTTCTTCTGGCGTATTGTTAGGAGGTGGGAGAAGTGCTTCCTTGTGCGGCGCCTCCCGGCGAATTGTGTCAAGAATCGTTGGGCGAGTTCTTGCCACGAATCAATGCAGCCCTCGGGCAGCCTGTTGAACCAATCGTATGCTGGTCCCTCTAAGGTGGAGAGGAACCATCGACACAAATATTCGTCTGATGCCCCCACCATCATCATGCTGTTCTGGTATTTGCTGTAGTGTTCCTGGGGGTCCGTTTTCCCGTTGTAGGGCTGTATGTGTTGCCCTCGGTATTTCTCCGGGATCCGGGCCGCCAATACCCTTGGGGTAAATGGCGTCCGAGTCCGGAGCTGGATGACGGGTTCCCCGGAGCCCTCGGCCACCTTCTTCTGTAATTCCTCCATTTTGGCCATCATGGCCTCGTATTTGAGGTCTGAGTGAGGGGTGGAGGTGGTGGCGTGAGCTTTGTTGGACTCCATCTCGTCAAGCCGGCGTTGGAGGGCCGCAATAATCTCGTCCCGGGGATCCTTCGGGAGGGTCTCTGCCCCCTGCGAACGAACCCGAGCCGAGTGGGCCTGGTTGATTTGGTGCCGGGCATCATCCGCATGAAGGGGTGCCTTGCCTTTGTCCCGAGGGGGACGCTCCTCGTCTGCCCTCAAAACAGATCCCCCGCTTTCCTGGGGCCTTTGGAGTGCTTTCCCCCCGAGGCGGTCTTGGACCCCTCGGCAGTCTGGCCCTCCTCCGAGCCGGTTGAGGGCAGAAGTACGGGGCCTTTCCCTGTTGTCATTATGGCGGTCCCGGGATTGAACTTCCTGGGAGGACGTATCTTGGGCCACCACCCCTTCATCATTTCTCACCTGAGGGGTGGGATTTCCGAAGGGGTGTGGCAGAGGGGGAAGTATGATATTTTCCCCGATCTGAGGGGGAGCTGGAGCCAGGGTGTCGAAGGCACCCGGGTTCTGGGTGAGCGTCTGGATGAAGGCGGAGAGCGCCGATTGCACGTCGATGGTGAGAACCGTAGGGCTGACTTGGTCATCGCTCCGGTTTTTCTTCTTGGCCTCGATGCCGAGGCGGGCATCGGGGGCATTTTGTTGGATCTGAAGGCGTAGGTCGACCGCCACCTGTTCCAGCCCAGCGATGACACCGCCCTCGGGAGCCCTGTGAGAGGCTTCGGGGGCGTTGACGTCGCCGAGGGCCAGGTTCTTGTCTTCTACGTTCTTTGAGTTGGCACGTGTTGTCCTCACCATTTTGATAGAGGGCTAGTGTTTTGTGTTTGGTCGAGGGGGAGGGTTTCTTACTCGATTGTTCAACCTCTCAACGAGAGCACCAAATGATGGATAGTCTACCCGGGGGTATATATCCGAAGGGTTATTACGGGGAGTAATTTAGAGAGAAGTCAGAGCAAGTAAATAAAAGTAGAGAGAGAGAATGTATTATAAATGCGGAGTGTTTTCAGCGTGTTATGACTTGGTTACAAATGGGGAAATGGGGTGCTATTTATAGTAGCAATAAATGCCGGGCAGGGACACGTGTCAAGCGCTCATTGGCCGAGGGGTCACCTCAACTGGTTGGCGCTGGCAACCGCATGTGGCCGCATTTAATGCGGCTGTTGGATGGGACGTCTGTGCGGGGTACGGTGATCTGTACGCATGTGAGGCGGATATCTTGTCGAGTGAGATGCCTTCGGCTATGGAGCAGTAGCCGAGGGCTCTTCCACCCGATGGCACCCTGGTGCCGAGGGCTCACAGTGCCGAGGGCTACTGTTTTCGCCGTTTTCTCCCAGTTTCTTAGTTTGCTTGAGAAACCCGTTCTGTGAGAATTTAGAGCCTTCGGCCAGGGGGCCGAAGGCACCCCTGGCGCGTCGTGCGGGCTGCTTGGTACTCTGGGCGCTGTGATTTGGGCCTGTTGGGCCTTCTGGGCCTGTTGGGCCTCCGCTGGAGTAGTAGGAGTCTGTGGGTCGGGGGTTCCCGGTCCATATACTCCATCAATAAGCAATATAGTCGGTCATCCTCACTTCAAATGAGCTTTAAATTGATCCTTCTCAACCCAATGCTCAAGCTTCGGTCAAGGGGGTTTGAGAACTGATTCCTTGATTATAAATGGGTGTTAAACAGCCTCCTCAAGGTGCTAGCTCAACCCCTAAATGTCGATATGAAAACAGCCCCTAGAATGGGTGTTTTCCGGCGAACTCGTTTCTTTGGAAAGGAAGATCCGATTCTGCGAGGTTGTGTTTTGTTCGGACGATTTGGAGGCCTTCCGCAACTCCGTTTGATTCACAACAGACGTTAACGGATTCCTCGTCTCAAGAGCTTTCCGTAGACACATCACACGCCCTATTTGGACAACTGGATCTCAAGATACGAACCAGACAACACCTCCCTCTCCCTGTTCGAGCTTATGCGCAGCAGTTCACTCAATCTCGATTTTTGTCTGAAAATATCTCTCCCTTCACACAGCAACCACCAAATAAGTCAACTAGACTTCAAGGGATATCCAGGGAAACCTCATTCACATTATTTAGTCGAGTACAACTTCACTTATGGAGGGAGACAATCAGCAATCCCTTATTGTGCGAAAATAGACAAAGTGGGGTTCCCTCTTTACAAAAGTGGGGTTCCCTCTTTACTTCCTTTGTCAAGTTCAGCCCCTAAAGCCAGCTGTGGCCGCCCCCCTAACATTATTTTTCTTGTCTTTCAGGTGGAAGGAAGGTGTGGGGCGTACTCTCATGTCCCATAATTAATTTAGGAGCAAAATATACACCAATACTTCCAAAAGTGGAAAGATGAGTCCTATTGTTTTTGTCCTTTATCATAAGATGTACTTTTTGTACTCATCCCAATTTATTGAGATCAAGTCAACCTTCTACATCATATTATTTGGTATCTAATATGTGTAGGATGGTCCCAATAATTTATATGATGTATAATTATAAAAGAAAACCATACTCCCATTATTTAGCCTAATAATGCCAAACATGGGACCATAGGCATTTGTACTCTTCTCTAATCATTCTATCACTTATTTATGACATTAATATTCATGTAGTTGGACTACTAACCGTGCGGGTCACCCTCCAGTGCGTCTAGGACATCATTCTTGGATGATTGCTATTTTTTGCAGGTTAGGCCCAAAATAACATTTGGGTTGCTCGACCGCTCTTACATTGTACCGAGGGGTTGTATCTCAACCAGTACCGCAGAAGCTGAATACATTGCAGCTGGGAGTTGCTGTGCTCAGCTACTCTGGATGAAGCAACAACTGAAAGATTATGGCATTAAAGCAAAGGAGATGAAGCTTCTCTGTGACAACACAAGTGCCATTGCAATCACTCAGAATCCAGTTCTTCACCCAGGACAAAGCACATTACTTCATCAGAGATCATGTTGAGAAGAAGCACATATGCATGGAGCATGTGTCAACAGAAGATCAGCTTGCAGACATCCTAACCAAGCCTTTGCCTGAGGCTAGGTTCAACAAGTTGAGAGAAGAATTGGGAATGATGGATGAAATCTCTAGAGATGGTTGAAAGGAAGACCTTCTGTTACAAAATCTATGTGACAGAATTCATGTTGCAAAACCCTTTCTATTCTCCAATTCGAACAGAGAACCTCCGCATCTACCAGAATACATCTGACAGAGAACCTCCATCTCAACAGAGGACCCTTTGTACTTGTTTATTGCAACAGAAGTGGTTGTGGACTTAAGAATTTTTTGAGGAACGGGCAGACCTAAGTACTTAAAGAGGTCTTTTACATCTTTACCCCTGATAATTATTCCTTTAACGGAAACGTCTTTCCGCCCACATTTCATTAAATGTTACCTCGAAACCGCCAATAATATCAAACATCCACTAACCCAAATCCATTTATACCTACTTTTTCAACCTAAACCGCTACTGCTCTTTATCTCTCTTGCAATCGAACTCTCTCTCTCTCTCTTAAAGCTCTCAAAACACCTCAAAGCCTTCAATCCTTTACAATGGCGTTCTTGAGCTTCAACGATCTTCCAAAAGACCAGAAAACATCTCTCCTCAAGAATGTGCTGACTGGTATGAAATGCGACCTGAAAGTACTACCCAGGCTCGCCGAAAATGAAATGCGCATGGAGAAATCATTTATGGGCTAAGGGAGTCTCATTTAATCAAGGTAATCACCTTCAACTACGAAGTATTTAGCAACGTTGACATTGTTGAGTTCTATCTCAACGCCTCTTACAAAAATGAGACCATCAAATCTCATGTTCAAGGAGAAGACATTCTTATTGATGCTGACACCATCAACAAGCTTTTCGATATACAACCCGAAGAAGGCAATAGCACACTCTTTGACCTAGAAGAAGCTGGTGTCTCTGTTCTTGAGTTCAAGCTGAACTACTGCAAGAAGGGAGAAGAAGTTGAGAAATTGAACATCAAAAAATATCAGCTCAAGAAGGACTTTGAGATACTCATCAATGTCTTCCACAAATGCGTGTGGTGCAAATATTCCTCCACAAATGATGTCACAACCTTGAATGCCAAAGCTCTCTACGCTGTACATCATGGTGTCAACGTAAATTGGGGACAAGTGATGGTAAAATCCATCATTGAAGTCATCAAGAATAAGAACCTCAAGACCGGCCTCTACTCTGGGAAGCTAGGGCATGGATTGTTGATTTCTGAGCTACTGCTTACTCAAGGTGTTGTTCTGAGAAAGACTACAACAGTTGATTTCTCCAATACACTCTTCCTTACTGCTTCATCAAACAGGGAAATTGCTATAAAAGCTGAGCTGAAGCGCCAACATCAATTTGATAGCAAGAGACAACAGAACTTGGAGAAAGTTCAAAGACCATCTTCTGACAAACCTGCAGTTGAGAAGAAGAAGAAGAAGAAGAAGAAGAAGAAGAAGAAGAAGAAGAAGAAGAAGAAGAAGAAGAAGAAGAAGAAGAAGAAGAAGAAGAAGAAGAAGAAGAAGAAGAAGAAGAAGAAGAAGAAGAAGAAGAAGAAGAAGAAGAAGAAGAAGAAGAAGAAGAAGAAGAAGAAGAAGAAGAAGGAAACAAAAAGGGTTGCACCTGTACAATCCAAAAAGGTGGTTCAAAAGAGGAAGAGAACCTCTAGTGATGCTATGGGTCCCAGCAAGCAGAAGAAGAAGAAGAAGAAGAAGAAGAACAAGAAGAAGAAGAAGAAGAAGAAGAAGAAGAAGAAGAAAATCACCAAAACAATGATCTCTGTGTCTGAGAAGGTAGCAGACACTCAGAGGGAATGAACTGGATGACTATCTGTCAATGGATCACCCCAATAAGAAAATCAAGCTGAATAACCAAGTGGTTTCCATCTCTAGTTCTGAAGGAGTCAGAGATGTTGTGACTCAGGGGGAACCAGAGAACCCCACTACTGTTGCCATTCCAGAACAGAACTTGGTGTTATCCTCACCAGAACACCACATTCAGAACAAGGAAAGCTACACATCTCTGTTGGACAGGCAATTTGAACGTGTGTTAGCATGGAGAGAATGGATGATGGGACCTCTGTCCAAGATTGTCCAGTTCTTTGACTACAATGAGGAAGAAGAACAGGTTGTTCTTAAATGGGTATGAACAGACAATGTCTCTCAATGTTTTGACATTGATTTTCTCCTCTCTGTTCTACAGAAGAAGAAGGAGAATTACAAAGGGAAAGCTATACTTATCCCTTCAGAAGAGGAGGAACCAGTAAAAGCCTTGGAAGAACATGAAATGGCTGCTTTTGATGAATGGCTAACTGAGAAGAAACGCAAGGAATCATTTATTCGTTATCGCCATAGTCATCAAGGAGAAGGAGAGCCATCCTCGGCAAATGATCTTTCCCTGGCTATGCAAAAACTGATTTCAGAATGGAGGGCTTCTCTGTTTGAAGAAACAGTTCTAGGGGTAATCTCCCGATCTCCCTCTGATCATCATTCAACAGAGCCCCTAATTCCCTCCCCTCCTTTATCACCACACCCAACCACACCGGTTGACTCACCTCCATCATCTCCTTCACCTCCCAAATCTCCCCCAACACCCAAAATTGCTACCCCTTACTCGACTCCACCACAATCTCCCCATCAGAAATCCTCATCCCACCATAAAACCCCATCTCCACAGAAACCCTCTGAACAGAAAACCATATCTTCCCCTCACTCATCACCCAAGAAAACCAAATCACCCTCACCTTGCAAACAACAAACCCATTCCAAAAACCGCTCACCTTCACCTTATCCCTCCCCTCAACCTCAGAAAACTCCTCATCTGGGAACCTCTCCTCACCAGAGCTCCTCCCACCAGAAGTCGTCCAACAGAACTGCTTCTAAACCAAGATCCTCTCAACATTCAGAAGCATCCAAACAAAAAAGGAAGCCTATTCTGAGACTCTTCTCCTCAGATAGCGACAATAATGGGTTCCTTACCTCATCTCTCGCTGGAGACTTCACCTCCAAGAGAAGAAAGACTCCACCTCCAGATGCAGAAGAAGAACTCCCCAAGCAGCCCTCTCCAAAATCCCAAGCGAATCACACCAGAAGGCCCCCTATGCCCAAGGGAAAAGGTCTGCAGATGCCAGGTTTTGATGAAGAGGAACCTCATATCCCATTCAACCAGTTTGTCGAAGCTGCAGAAGATTTTGGCGGACAACTGGTAGATGGAATGAAGCAGCTGATTATAGTCAACCAAAATCTTACTGAGCACCTATCTCATGTGAATGACAACTTCAACTCAGGAATGCAGTTCATCTCTGACAGCTTTGCGTCTCTGAAAGCTTCTCTGCAGGAGTTCATGCAAACATCAACTGCAAAGACCGATGCCCTCTCTACAAAAGTTGATGGCATAACTTCTATCCTATACTCCGTGCATCAGACTCTGAATGCTCAAGGTCAAGTGCTTACAAAGATCTCTGATACTGTTGATGAGATACAATGGGCTGGTGGGAAAACAAAAGAGCAACTGAAAGATGTAGAGGATCTCTGCAAGACAACTAAAGAAAAGACCTCCACCCTGATCACGACTGACAAAGAAAGGTATCAGAAGTTGATACTACTGGAAGCCGGTCAAAAGGACATGCCTCAGTTATTCACAAACAACACGGCCTGATAGAGGGACTCACCTCTGTTACTCAGACTCTGTCTGAAACTGTGGAACAGATTGCCTCCACACAAGCCACAGAATTCCAAAAACTCTCTCTGCTGATTGATGATCTTCATGATGCCAAAAAGGGGGAAGAGGACTCTCAGCCTCCTAACCCATGACCCAACAGAACCCCAGCTAGAGCATCCTCCTCTGTTGACCCAACATCTTATTTCGAGGCTGCCATCCAAAAGAAAAGAGTTGCAGGCTTACCTAGGCCCCCATCTCCTCATAAGAAGACTTCCAAGAAAAAGAAGGCCCTGACCTTTACTGAATGGAGAATGGGTGGTGCCTTGAAAATTGACAGAGCACAATTCGAAGAGATGAAACAGAAGTTGACTCCCACTCAACAACAGAATCTCTATATAGACAATGAAGGAAATGTTGGAGTCAGATATGGTGGCTCTCTAGAAGAAGCAGAATACTGGTACGAGAAACATGTTCTCATAGGCAAGAATGTCCATGAAGGAGTTCTCAACTACTTGGACTGCAAACTTGCTCCCATCTAGGCCTCCTATCAAACTGCTGAAAATCTCACAGAAATAAGAGCAGAAGTCAATGCAAAGCTAAGCAGGCTGCAAGGTTTGGAAAATGAAGCTATGTCTGCAGCAGCAAGGGAAAATTTGTAAAGGAACACCCTTGTACTCTGACTACATAATAAAGATAACTCCTCTGTCTCTCTGTTTGAATGGCATTATTTACCCTTATCTGCTTTTGATCTCTGTTAACCCTTTCTGTTCTGTGTGTTTTTTTTCTCTCTGTTTTATTTGCTCTAATACTTTGCTTTATCTTGATTGTATCTTACTCTTACTATTCTCCTATGCCAAGTTGCCCACCAAGAGCTTTTAATGAAAATACTAACTTTATTTCTTTTATGGTGAAAGGCACTTCTCTGGAAATAGTTAAAGGGTTTTGGCATCATCAAAAAGGGGGAAATTGTAAGGAATAATTGTAATTAGATTTTGATGATGCTACATTAATTAGGACTTTAGAGTACCCCGCTTTAGGAAATTTGTATTAGAAATTTTCCTTGTGTAATGTTTTTCTTAGAATAGTCGACTGACAGAAGACCTCCAGACAGAAGCTGGTTTGGCCCTCTGGTGAACCTCTATCCTGACAGAAGACCTTCTGGTTCTCTATTGGACCTCACCAGAACATGAGTACAAAAGGTCCTCTGTTGGCCTCTATCTTGACAGTAGGACAAAGGACCCTCTGGTAGCTTATTCCAACAGAAGTGCTCGAGACCTTCTCTGGTCGACTCTATGGTAATTATACCAGAAGGCCTGACACTTAGAGAATTACTGATGAATATACAAGCCGGTGATTTCAACGGAAGATTCCTTCAACGGCTAGGAGACTTGAACGGAAAAGCTACAGTACGCGCATTAAATGCACATTTAATGCACCCCGTACGCTTAAGAGTAAATGCAGATGATTGGCTGAAATGTCAGGATAACTTTATCCCAAAATAGTAACTCGCCAACTTTACCGGGTCCTACTGGTCAAGTCAACTGAACGCACATTTAATGCAGTTGTCCTCCTCCAACGGGAAGACAACCCCAGTATAAAAGATACTACTCGAAGAACAACCAAAAAAACTTTTCTCAACCTTTGCTCAACTCTTGCTCGAACGATATATTCAAATATTCAAACGCACAAGCCTTCTTGAGATTAAAACTCCATTCATCAACAAGAAAGGCGGACGTTGGAAAGATAGTATTTTCACATCTTTACTTTCCAACAAAAGCAAAGTTCCAACTGTTCTTCAACACTTCAAGCACTTCATCTACATATTCTTTGTGACAAAGCAAGTTGGAAAACCCTGTTCTGACAAGAACTCTTCTTTAAATAGAAGGACGTTCAAGTAACTTGAGTAGTGAAGTGGGGATACTTCAAGGAAGCTCAGTGAAAGAATCAATCTTAAAGGAAGCAAGGAAGTGCATCCCAGGAAACATCTAGGCTTGAAGAAGACGTGGAGAGCTTCTTAAGTGCCAGGACTAAGGCGTTGTAAACTGTCATTTTTACAAGCTTAGTGGAACAGTGGATTAGAGGAACACGTTGTTCCTTGAACCACTATAAAAATCCCTGGTGTCATTTACTTACTACATTTAATTCTTGTATTTACTTTGAACTGATTAACTCCAAAGACTTGGTCTCTATGTTCAGCAAAACGTGTCTTGTGAGTTAACAGAAGGCCTACTGCCTTTGCACCTCTGTGAGGTTAACCGAACTGAACCCCTACCAGAATACCATCCGCTGCCAGTCTGTTTTGCCAACTGAACAGGCTATTCTGTTAAATCTGGTACTTAGTTTGAAAAAGTTAAAAACCAGTACAGTCTATTCACCCCCCCCCCCCCTCTAGACTGTACCTAGTACAACTGGGACCAACATATATATATATATACATATATATATAACACTGAATTGTGCATTTTGTGAAACTGAAATATGCATTAGCTAAAATTGAAATGTGCAGAATCAAATGTAAAACACAAATGTGCATTATGTTAAATTGAAATGTTCATAATAAAAGGCACAAAAATTTAACCACATTGTAGCTTTTGTTATGCACATTTCAGTTTCACGTAATGCACAATTAACCTTCACAGAAGCCACTGTGTTGTACCTTTTGTGCTACACATTTCGTTTCACCTAATGCACATTTGAGTTTCACCCAATGCACATTGAATTTCACAGAATACAATCTAACGGTCCAGATTCATTCTCATTTCTCTCCTAGATCATTTTCTCACTTGAACCTAATTCTATATATATATATATATTACCGATGTGACTGATTTGTAAAAAGTTAATGCTTAAAATGCTCAAATCTAAAAGTGAAGGCTAAATAAATGCATATATTAGACCGTAGCTGTAGACTGAAGTTTCCAAATACATGACATATATTCACAAATAAAATAGAAAACTTTTGTAAAATCATATTAGTCAATTTGCACAAAGAGAGTCATTTTTTATTATCATAGTGTCAACCAGTTTTTGTAATCAGTCCCGGATAGACTAGATTTATATCAAACCAGATCAATTCATACTGATGGATAGTCTACCCGGGGGTATATATCCGAAGGGTTATTGCGGGGAATAACTTAGAGAGAAGTCAGAGTAAACAAGTAAATGTAGAGAGAGAGTGTATTCAGTATGAATGCCGTGGTTACAAACGGGGAAATGGGGTGCTATTTATAGTAGTAATAAATGTCGGATAGGGACACGTGTCAAGCGCTCATTGGCCGAGGGGTCACCTCAACTGGTTGGCGCTGGCAGCCGCATGTGGCCGCATTTAATGCGGCTGTTGGATGGGACGTCTGTACAGGGTACGGTGATCTGTACGCATGTGAGGCGGATATCTTGTCGAGTGAGATGCCTTCGGCTATAGAGCAGTAGCTGAGGGCTCCTCCAACCGATGGCACCCTGGTGCCGAGGGCTCACAGTGCCGAGGGCTACTGTTTTCGCCGTTTTCTCCCAGTTTCTTAGTTTGCTTGAGAAACCCGTTCTGTGAGAGTTTAGAGCCTTCGGCCAGGGGGCCGAAGGCACCCCTGGCGCGTAGTGCGGGCTGCTTGGTACTCTGGGCGCTGTGATTTGGGCCTGTTGGGCCTTCTGGGCCTGTTGGGCCTTCGCTGGAGTAGTAGGAGTCTGTGGGCCGGGGGTTCCCGGGCCATATACTCCATCAGGAGTCCCTCACTCCTTTTGCCGAAAGGTATTTGAGGGAAAAGGAGTAATTTGTGTTTGCCCTTTGATGTTGTCCTGTCGTGATCTCTGAAGTTGGTGAAGAGTTGTTGCTTTTATGTCCCTGCCGAAGGCAGTCCCTCAGTTACCCACATGTCGGGACTTGAGGGCTTGCTTTGTCGTTTGTTGGAATTTCACTAATTTTGTAATTTAATGATTTTCCCGAGGGGGTCCTCCAGTCCCCCACTCCTTGAGGCACTTGTAAAGTGGTGAAAAGGAGTAGAGTAGTTGCATTGCTGTTGTGGGCCGAAGGCTGTCCCTTTTCGTTTCATTTTGGGGGGATGCCTCGTTAAAAACCTCATTAGGAAAAACCCTGGGGGAAAAAATCCTAATGAGGGAAAAAGAGTGCACCGAATTCCCCCAATGATGAATCGAAAATGTCAAACCTTGGTCAAAAGTGGAGAATAACGGTAATGCCGAAGGCTCTTCCTTGTTCTGAGGGCTCACGTGTTGATTAGCCGAAGGCTTGCTGTTGATGTCCAGGTGGCGCCGAAGGGGAGCCCCCCAATCCGAGGATCGAGGGCCTGCCGGATGAGGGCAGCAACGGAGTTGTTACTGGGGGGTCCATTGTTTGTTGATTAGTTGGTGATGAAGATACCCGAGGGCTCCCATTACCTGTGTGCCATGGGTTATCCGTCAATGAGGCAACTCCCCGGGGGCTACCCGGTTTTGCAGTGCTGAGGGGGAATCCCCGAGGGGTGCCCTGATATGAAGCCTTGGGTTTCTGAAGGGGTGATCCCGAAGGCATCTGCTATGGGCTGTGTGGGGCACAACCCGGGGGCGTCTCTGGGTAAGTGTACCCGGAGGCTCTCCTTGATGTAGCGGAGTGCAGTAGAAAACCCGGGGGCTTCCAGAATATAGCCGTTGGAAATATAGCCGTTGGAATACGTAACGTCAGGATATAGCCGTTGGGGGGGAACACGTGGTGCGTGATGGCTGGCTGTCCGTGGGCGGCATCACTGGTTGGGCGAGGACGCGGTGTGTAATGATGGCGGTCCATCCGGAGGCCCGGAATTCAGGCCCAAGCCCGGATTCCATCGCCTATAAATACCCCAAGGCCAGAGCCATTTCCTCTTGTGCGATCAGTTGTCTTAGCGAAGCTCTGCCAAAAATTCTAGTGAGAGAAACTCAAGCCTTCGGTCCTAAACTCAGCTTTCGAGGTCAGTGCCCCCTGCCTTTCTCCTTCTAGTATAGCTGTGCATTGTGCCCTCGGGTTAGGAGATAGAATTCCCTAGAAACCTTAGTTCCCCCGAACCCTCGAGCTAGAGTTAGAATGTCGTCCCAGAGTGACTCTCAGGACATCTCGAGAACCCCCTCGGTTCAGGACGAAAGCATATCCGATATGGAGTCCAGTAGCAGTCAGCCCTCGGGTGGTGGTGATGCAGCCCTCGCCACCGACGTGCAGAAGGATCTGGTGGCCGAGGTCAAGGCGGAGGAGTTCGAGCGAACCGCCGAGGATGAAGAGTTGGCCCTCGCCGTCCAAGTTGCTGAAGAGGAGGAGGAAAAGGAGAGGGCGAAGGTCACTGTCGCTGTTCTTCCCCCCCGGGGTTCTGGGGAAGCAAGTAGCTCGAGGCCACTGGACCCGACGCCTTTAAGTGTAGCCCCCGGGAAGAGGAGGAAGACGAAGACTGGCCCCCAGAAGAAAGTAAAGGCCGTCGATCAAGGGGGGCCAGTAGATCTGCCGGAGGGTTACTCCTTCCTGGACACCGCCGCTCTGGAGATTAAGTCCCAAGGTGACAGGGCAGACATCTACATCACCCAGTTGCACGTAGGGCCCTCGGCCGTAGTAGTCGAGCCAGGTCCTGATGACGTGCTGTCCCGGCCTCCCGAGGGATGTATAGCCGTGCACGTGCTCTCGGTTTCAATGGGCCTCCGGTTCCCTCTCCATCCTTTCCTCCGGGAGTATTTGAGGTACACTGGCCTGGTTCCCTGCCAACTGACCCCCAACAGCCACTCGTACATAACGGGGTTCGTGAACCTGTGCAAACTCCGGAAGGTTACACCGAGCTTGGAGTTATTCTTCCAAAGCTTCAACCTATGCCGGGGGGGCATACAAATGCCGAGGGCTATGCAAACTTACAGCAGATAGCCCAGTTCAAACTGTTCACCGAGGCCCCTTCTTCTAATAAAGGGTGGAGAGAGCGATGGTGCTATGTCAGACTGGCTGACAGCCCTTTCCCGAGGGAGTTGCGGAATCGCTTTCGGCGCCACGTGAAGGTCAAGAGTGCCACCCTCGAGAAGGATGGCCTGAAGATTGCCAAGATTCCGGAGGGTCGGGACAAGAACATAACAATCAAGGAGTGCGTCCTCGAGGAAGACCTACATGCCCTCGGATTCCTGAGGTATCGGTTCATTGGGGAGACCGATGAGAAGTATCCCCTCTATGATAAAGCTTTCGTGGGAGCAGGAGGTAGTGGCCGGGGGCTTTACATTTTTGTACTTAGAGATTTTCTGTCATGTTTGTTGTCGTGTCTCTGACCCCTCGGTTTTAACCTTTCAACTTGTTGCTGTCGTTCTTTGCAGGTAGCAGGATGAATGCCAATGCCCTGTTCGCGAAGAGGAAGGGCAAGACCCAGCCAAAGGAGAAGGGGCCCTCGGGCCAGAAGCCAGTCGACGCGCTTTTTCCGAAGGTCATAGAGCCTTCCGCCGGGGACGCCCATGCTGCTGTGGGGACCGGGGGGTCGAAGGCCGAGGCGGCCGTTAAGAAGAAGAGGAGCGATAAGGGGGTGGAGCCCCCTACCAAGAAGCAGAAAGCCGCCGTGGGCGCCGTCGAGGGGGCGGCCCCCCTCATAGTTATTGATGACACGCCCGCCGCTGATGGGCCCCTAGCCTCGGTCACCCCGAAGGCTCTGGTGAATCCATCCCCGGAGGAATTACCCCGGGAGATCCGTCAGCTCTCTTTTGCCCCCGACGCTTCATTGATGCACGGCACTGCCGAGCCGAGGGCCTTCCTGCGGGGCATTACCTCGAAGATGGACAGGGAAGTCTTCGAGACCTACGATGATGATGCCCTCGAGAACAGGATCCTCCGGTCCTCGCTCACTGTAAGTATCTGCTTCCTTTTCCCTTATGTTATCAGTTTAGTATTATTTTTCCCTGCGGAATAATCTAACTCCTTTGATCGTTGTTTGCAGGCCTGCATAGCCCTCGGGGAACAGGCCCGGAGGCGCGAGGAAAGGCGCCTTCACGAGGCCGCCCAAGATAAGAAGGTGGAGGGGCTGATCCGCAAGAACTCCGAGGCGGTGAAGCATGCTGCACAGCTGGAGGAGGCCCTCCGGGAGGCGAAGGCGGCGGCGGAGAAGGCCAAAGCTGACGGCATAGCCGAAGGCAAGGCTGAGGCCGAGAGGGTTGCTGCCGAGGCGGCGAAGAAGGCTGCCGATGAGGCCAAAACCGCCCAGGAGGGAGCTGTGGCCAAGGCCCGAGGGGAGGCAGTTGCGGAGTTCCTCGCTGAGGGCTGGAGGGCCGAGGGCCATAAGGAGTGGGTGACCTCCGTGGTGGCAGCCTCGGTGGATGCTTGGGTAGAAGGCCCCGGGGTTGACTGGCTGACTGACAGGGGCGACGCCTACTACCAGGGGGGTGAGTTCTTTACCCAGCACCTGATCTACCGGAGGCTCGCCAGGCACTTTGGCGTGTCCCTCGAACAATTCGACCCCTCAGCATACGGCCTCCCTCCGTTGCAACCAGATGTAAGAGTTCCCCTCCCCCCGGGTGAAGAGCGGCCGACAATCTATGATTCTGTGATGATGGGGGGTGATGGGGGTGGAGCCGTCGGAGGTGATGCTGCCGGGGAAGAAGTCTCCTCCAAGGCTGTTGTGGAAGATGCCCCCGGAGACAATGAGGCTGAAGCCGCCGAGAAGATTTGTACTTAGTCAATTTTTGAAAAAGCTTTGTAATGAACATTTGTCACCCCTCGGCTTTGGCCATACTCTGTAACAAACACATTTGAATCCCTTCTTTTCGTTGAATGAATGATTGCCTTCGGGCCTTGTATATGTGGCTTGTTTTTTCTAATCCCTTTCTCCTTGAACGCACGCCTTCGTTTTTGTTTTGGATGTATGTCTTTGCTCCTTTGAATGTATGTTTTAGGACTTAGAACATTTTCTGATTGTGGCTTGCCCTTGGACGCCTTCGGTAGTTGGGCACCCTCTGATGGATATGCAACCGAGGGTTCAACAGCAATTAGGACTTAGGAAATTTTTCTAAGGGTAGCACATCATAGGGCCTTCGGTGTTTGTAGTAACCCAATTCCTAGGACTTAGAAAATTTTCTAAGTGCAGATTTTCCCTTGAGAGCCTTCGGGATATGGTATCCCTCCCTGATGCGTGAATGTTGGACCGAGGGCCCAAGGTATATGACTTAGAAAATTTTTGCAAGTGTAGTATGTTACGTAGCCTTCGGCTACTGTGGAGCCCCAACTGAAACACTGATTAGGCCGGGGGCCAATTCTTTAGGACTTAGAATTTTTTCTTCAGTGTTGATTCCTTGTGTACTGTAGCCTTCGACTGATAGGTAGCCTTCGGCAATTAGGTCCCTTGAGATGAGGGTGAAATATGTAGGACTTAGAAAATCTTCTAAGTGTAGAGTTTACCTTGGGAGCCTTCGGGAGATGGCATCCCTTCATGATGTATGAGTAGTTGACCGGGGGGGGGGGGAATATGCAGGACTTAGAAAATATCCTAAGTGTAGATTTTCCCTTGTGAGCCTTCGGGAGATGGCATCCCTTCTTGATGTATGAGTAGTTGACCGGGGGAAAAACATGTAGGACTTAGAAAATATTCTAAGTGTAGATTTTCCCTTGGGAGCCTTCGGGAGATAGGTGCCCTCTGACTTCATATCACTTTGCGAGATGCCCGGGGACTGCTCGTTTAGGACAGAATGTTTTTTTTAAGTGTTGTTGTATCGCATGGCCTTCGGCTACCATATTCCCCTGGCTGTAATATTGATTGGGTCGGGGGCCCAATCTTTAGGACTTAGAATTTTTTCAAGTGATGCTTCCTTGTGTAGCCTTCGGGTGATAGGTGCCTTCTGACTCTACATTGCTTTGCGAGATGCCCGGGGGCTGCTCATTCAGGACTTAGAATTTTTTCTAAGCATAAATTGATGTTGAATCCTGTTGTTGTGAAGAAAGCCAATGAGGAGTGTGTGCCCTCGGCATACACTTTAAAAGATGTAGAATTTGACCCTTGTCATGGGGAAAAGGCCCTCGGTACTAGTGCGTCACAGATGCCTTCGGTATATGTTTGAAGGTACCGTCTTAGTGTACTTTGGATAGTCCAGTCCCTTTGTATTGTTGAAGCCTTCGGTGTTTGTGTGACCGGAGGTGACCAGGCAGTGGTCTTAGCCGTTTCTTGATGCTATTTGTTCGAGTAGTATCCTTCGGGAAATAGGAGCCTTCAGTTACCGGAGGTGTTCCCGTGGGGAGCCCTCGGTTTGTTGTGATCTGTTGGAGTGTACTCTTTGATTTCTCGCTGAGTCTACTTCCCTTCACCCCCTCTTTTTTTTTTGGTTGGAGGTGAAGGGAAGGCATCAAGAAACTTGGTTTCTTGGTAAGGCTGGGCCTATTAGGAGACCATCAGAATACACCAATGGCTCTCCTCCCTCGGGTTAACCTTCCGAGTTCCGAGGGGATCGAGGGTCATTTCTTGGGCACAAGATATGGTGGTCCGTAACCTGCCTCCCCTTGGGGGATGGCGCGGAAAGCGCCTCATTTTTGAAAGTCATCCCCTCGGCGCCAGACATAGTCCGTGGCCTACCACACCCTTGGGGTGGTGGCGCGGGGAGCGTTTCGGTTTGGAAGTCGAATCCTGGGCATTTCTCGTGCCTGTCACACCCTTGGGGTGATGACGCGGATAGCGTTCCGTTTTTGAAAGTCGAATCCTGGGCATTTCTCATGCCTGTCATACCCTGGGGGTAATGACGCGGAAAGCGTTTCAAGGAAGGGTTTTCATTTGCACACTAGTTGCAAATGGCCGGGGGCACTACGTGCCGCCGGCACCGATGGTGGCGCCTTCGGTATATGCGTCCTCGTGGGGTACGGCTTTTAGAAACAACACTTGGTGTTAGTTTCGATACGTAGCCCCCGGTACTTGGTACCAAGGGGTCTTCTGTAGGAACACTTAGTGTTCTTTCTGTATTTGACGTTGATGGGTGAGATGTGTACCCCCGGGACTTGGTACCGAGGGGTCTTCTGTAGGAACACTTGGTGTTCTCTTTTGTTGTAGTTGATGTAGGCGTCTACCCTCGGTACTTGGTACCGAAGGGTCTTCAAATGAAACACTTGGTGTTTCCCAACAGATGTTTGGAAGCTGTCAGGAGAGCATATCCCTGGCACTGGGTGCCGAGGGGTCTTCTTTGAAACACTTGGTGTTTTTTCTTCGTTTCGATGTTTGATGATGGAGGTGTACCCTCGGCACTGGGTGCCGAAGGGTCTTCTGTAGGAACACTTGGTGTTCTCATCTTTTCTTTTTTGATGTTGAAGGTGGGGATGTACCCTCGGTACTTGGTACCGAGGGGTCTTGACTGAAAACACGGGGTGTTTTCATTGTTGTTGTAGGTGTTGATGGTGTTCGCCCTCGGCACTTGGTGTCGGAGGGGGTTCTTCTCGTGGTGAGGCCGGGGGCCTGTAGTCAGTATGAGGGCTTGATGTCTTGAATGTATCTTCATTCTTCGAAATTGGAGGCCTTGGGCCATAAGATAGTACATTCACTAGTTATGAGGGCTTGGCCGCTCTTACATTATTGGTAAAATTTAACTAAGTGGTGTACATTCCAGTGCCTAGGGACTTCTTTCCCGTTGGGGCGTTTGAGCTTGTAGGTCCCAGGTTTGATGATGGCTGTTATGATGTAGGGGCCTTCGAATTTTGGTGCCATTTTTCCTCCCTTGGCTGGTTGGCTGGCTTCCCTCCTCCGGAGGACATAGTCCCCCACTTGGAATTCTCGGGTGCGAACTTTGGCGTCGATGTAGCTTTTAACTTGCCTTCGGTAGTTTTCTGCCCGGATGAAGGCCTGCTCCCGGCGTTCTGAAATGAGGTGGAGGTCGAGGGCCATGTTGCTGTCGTTGACCTCGGGGTCATATTGGATCACCCTTCGGGTGGGAAGGGTGACTTCCGTAGGAGCTTTGGCTTCAAAACCGTAGTAGAGGGAGAAGGGTGTTTCACCTGTTGCTCGCCGAGGGGTGGTGCGGTAGGCCCAAAGGATGTTGTGGAGTTCCTCCACCCAGCCACCGCCCTCGGCCTCTAGCTTCTTTTTGAGGCCCTCGAGCAAGGTCCGGTTGGCATTCTCTACTTGCCCGTTGCCTTGAGGGTAGGCAACGGAGGAGAAGGTGTGTTTGATGCCCCATGCCTCCAGAAGGGCACAGAAAAGGGCTGCCTCAAATTGTGTCCCATTGTCGGAGATGATCTGCTGGGGGACGCCAAACCTTGTGAGGATGTTCTTGAGGACGAAATGACGACACTTCGCCTCCGTGATGCTGGCGAGGGGTTCAGCCTCCACCCACTTGGTAAAGTAGTCGACGGCCACAATGATGTATCTGTTGTTGGAGGTACCCCTCGGCAGAGGGCCCACAAGGTCTATCCCCCATCGAGAAAAAGGGACAGATATGCTGATGGGGGCATAGTTGACCGCTGGCCTGCCGGGGGCTTTCTGGAAATGTTGACATGCGGTGCACCTCCGGGCAAGGTCATCACAATCTCTGGCCATGGTTGGCCAGAAGTAGCCCTGGAGGATGAGCCTTCGGGACATGGAGAAGGGTCCCTGGTGAGCTGAGCAAGTGCCACTGTGCACTTCCTCCATTGCGACCTCGGCTTCATCTGGATGAAGGCACCGAAGTAGCGTGCCATTGTAAGATTGTTTGTAGAGCCTTCCATCTTCGATGGTGTAGCTAGGAGCCCTCAGCTTTGCCAGTTTAGCGCGGGCCTCATTCTCGGGTAGCTGCCCTGTGGAGATGAAGGCGGTGATATCTGAGATCCAATCCTCTTGACGTTTTTGTATGTTCATAACGGGGCTTGCATGGATGCTTGAGAGGCTGAGTTCCTCGATTTTGGCAATTTTGGAGATGTGCTCGGGGGAGTCGGCCGAGAGCTTAGATAATATGTCGGCCTCGGAGTTCTGAGCCCTCGGTATTTGAGTGAGAGAGTGTGTCTCAAATACCTTAAGCAACTCCTTGGCCGCTTCCTTGTACTGTTTCATTCTCCCCTCCTTGGCCTCATATTCTTCGGAGATTTGGCCAACGACCAACTTGGAGTCGCATTTGATGTGGATCTGCCGAGCCCTCATGTTGCCAGCCAGCCGAAGGCCACATAGGAGGGCCTCATATTCGGCCTCGTTGTTGGAGACTTTGAAGGAGAAGCGGATTGCATAGTAGGCCTTGAAGCCCTCGGGAGTAATGAGGACCACCCCTCCCCCGCATGCTTTGGTCGCGGAGGAGCCGTCAGTGTAGAGGGTCCACCAATCATCCGAGGCAGCCGAGGGCTCCCCGTCCGTGGCTGCCCTTGCGGTACATTCCGTCACAAAGTCCGTCAGGGCTTGGCCCTTGATGGCAGGCCTTGGACGGATGTCAATGTTGTACTGGCTCAAGAAGATAGCCCATTTCACCATGCGGGAGGAGCTGGTGGGGCTCCTCATGAGGGCGCCGAGGGGTTGATGAGTGAGGACCTGAACCGGGTGAGCCTGGAAGTAGTGGCCCAACTTCTTGAAAGTCCAAACGATGGCCAACACCGTTTTTTCCACAGGGGAGTACCTGAGCTCGGCCTCCCTTAGGGTCTTGCTAACGTAGAAGATGGCATGTTGGATGTCGTCTTCCTCCCGGATGAGCACAGAGCTGATGGCCACCGGGCTGACCCCAAGATAAAGATAGAGGGTCTCCCCTACCTTTGGTTTTGAGAGCACAGGGGGTGAAGATAGATACCGCTTGAGTTCGTCGAAAGCCCCCTGGCATTCCGGAGTCCATAGAAAGCCAGCCGTCTTCCTCATGATCTGGAAGAAGGGTAGAGACTTCTCCGCTGATTTAGATAGAAAGCGGTTGAGGGCTGCCAGGCAGCCCGTCAACCGTTGAACTTCCTTCACGTTGTGTGGGGGCTCCATGTTGATGATGGCCTGGATCTTCTCGGGATTGGCCTCAATACCCCTTCGGCTCACCATGTAGCCCAAGAACTTGCCCCCTTGGACGCCGAAGGTGCACTTCTTCGGGTTTAGCCGAAGGTTGAACTTTTGCATGATGGCGAAGATTTCCCGGAGGTCGTCAGCATGGCTGGAAGATTGTTTGCTCTTGACGATCATATCGTCAACATAGGCCTCCATGGTGCGCCCTAGGACGGCTTGAAAGACCCGGGCCACCATCCGGGTGTAAGTGGCCCCTGAGTTCTTTAGGCCGAAGGCCATGACTAGGTAGCAGAAGATGCCCTCGGGAGTCATGAAGGCAGTTTTTTCGGCGTCTTCCTCGTGCATGAAAATTTGGTGATACCCTCAGAAGGCATCGAGGAAGGACATGATCTCACACCCTGCGGTCTCATCCACCAGTTGATCAATATTTGGTAGAGGGAATGGATCCATAGGGCACGCCTTGTTGAGATCGGTGTAGTCCACGCACATGCGGAAGGTAGGGGGCTTCTGTGCGAGGACTACATTTGTTAGCCATGAGGGGTATTTCACCTCCTTGATGTGCTTAATTGAGAGGAGCATGGCGACCTCCTTCTTCACAAATTCCCTCCTCTCGGCGGAGAGGGGTCTTCTTCGTTGCTGCACTGCTTTTGCCGAGGGGTCCACCGAGAGGCGGTGGGTGATGACCCTTCGGCTAATTCCCGGCATGTCCTCCGGCCCTCATGCAAAGACAGTGGAGTAGGCGCGGAGGGCTTCGGTGATACCGGTCTTCAAATCTTCAGGGAGCTGGGCTCCAATCTTTACGACTCTCTCCGGCTGGGCCGGATCGAGCGCAAAGTCTTCTACGTCCTCGGCCGGTTCAGCCCTCGGCCTTTTTCCTCATGGTCGATGGTTCCGGTGATGGTGTCAACACGGAATTCCGTCTTGCTTACCTTCTTAGTGACCTGAAGATAGCAGGCGCGGGCAATTTTCTGGTTCCCCCGGGAATAGCCAATGCTCCCCTCGGCGGGAAACTTGAGGCAGAGGTGCCTCATGGAGATGATGGCTTCGAGGTCCTCGAGGGTTGGCCGGCCGAGGATGATGTTGTGGGCGCAGTCGATATTGACGACGACGAACTCCACTTCGAGCTGGGCTCTATGGAGCCCGTCGCCAAAGATCACCGGGAGGGTTATTACCCCCTCGGAATCAATTGTGTCGCCGGTGAAGCCGGCAAGAGGGGTCTTAATGGGCCGAAGGGACCCCCTCTCCAGATGCAGCTCTCTGAAGGTGCTAAGGTACATTACATTGACGGAGCTGCCCGTGTCAATGTAAGTTCGGTGAATGATGGTGTCGTTTATCTCCGTCCGAATCACCAAGGCATCCCTGTGAGGAGAAGAAGTAGGAGGGAGATCTGCGTTGGTGAAGGTGATGGGTTCCTCCCTCAGTCGCTTTACCGGGGGCATATGAGTGACTTCCCCCACGTAAAGCGACTGCGCCCACTTCTTCCGCTGGCTGGTGGAATCGCCTCCCGTATTGCCACCGGTGATCATGAGGATGTGGCATTTTTTCTCATGGTAGTGGGGTACTCCTCCTTCTCTTCTTCCAAGTTTCCAATCTCCCTCTTCTTGCCGAGGGGGATGGTATTCGGGTTTACCCAAGCATTTACCTTCGTGTGGTGCCCTCGGGGAGGCCCCTGATGAGAAGGTCCCTCCTGCCGAGGGCTCTGAACAAATTGGGACAGGTGCCCTGCTTGTATTAACCTTTCGATGGCCGTCTTTAGCTGATGGCAGTCATCGGTCATGTGCCCCTGGTGCCGATGGAAGCGACAGTAGGGGAACTAAGGGTTGATAGCGTGTACCTCCGGGGGTGCGCGAGAGTCGCGCTCAACGAGGCCCCTCTCCTCGGCAAAATCGAGGATGATGCTGACGGGGTGCGTCAATGGTGTCCGAGGGCGGTCCAGGAGAATGGGCTGTGCCCAAGTCTTAGGGTTGCTCTTATAACCTCACCCGAGCTTGGCTTGGCCTTGCCGAGGGCGGTCATCAGAGGGTCCCGAAGCCTTGGGGTGATTTGGAGGAGCCCCCGGCCCTCGGTTACGCTTATTGTCAGCCCTCGGGGGCTGCTGGTCCGGATGCTGGTGATACTTCTCCACCTCCTCGGCTTCAGCATATCGGTCCCCCCGCTGCAAAGCCCTTATGTAGTCGCGGGGGGGTTCAATGATGAGGCTCCTTGAAAAGTTGCCGGTGCGGAGGACGATTTGTAGGAGGGCCAGGAGGGTCCCGTCATCAGCACCGTCGACCTTGTCGGCCTCCGTCCTCCAGCGCTCTAGGAAATCCCGAAGGGTCTCATCCCTCTTCTGGCGTATTGTTAGGAGGTGGGAGAAGTGCTTCCTTGTGCGACGCCTCCCGGCAAATTGTGTCAAGAATCGTTGGGCGAGTTCTTGCCACGAATCAATACAGCCCTCGGGCAGCCTGTTGAACCATTCGTATGCCGGCCCCTCTAAGGTGGAGAGGAACCAACGACACAAATATTCGTCCGACGCCCCTACCATCATCATGTTGTTCTAGTATTTGCTGTAATGTTCCTGGGGGTCCATTTTTCCGTTGTAGGGCTGTATGTGTTGCCCTCGGTATTTCTCCGGGATCCGGGCCGCCAATACCCTTGGGGTAAATGGCGTCCGAGTCCGGAGCTGGATGACGGGTTCTCCGGAGCCCTCGGCCACCTTCTTCTGTAACTCCTCCATTTTGGCCATCATGGCCTCGTATTTGGGATCTGAATGAGGGGTGGAGGTGGTGGCGTGAGCTTTGTTGGACTCCATTTCGTCAAGCCGGCGTTGGAGGGCCGCAATAATCTCATCCCAGGGATCCTTTGGGAGGGTCTCCGCCCCCTGCGAACGGACCCGGGCCGAGTGGGCCTGGTTGATCTGGTGGCGAGCGTCATCGGCATGAAGGGGTGCCTTGCCTTTGTCCCGAGGGGGACGCTCCTCGTCTGCCCTCGAGATAGACCCTCCACTTTCCTGAGGCCTTTGGAGTGCCTTTCCTCCGAGGCGGTCTTGGACCCCTCAGCGGTCTGGCCCTCCTCCGAGCCGGTTGAGGGCGGAAGTGCGGGGCCTCTCCCTGTTGTCATTGTGGCGATCCCGGGACTGTACCTCCTGGGAGGACGTATCCTGGGCCACTACCCCTTCGTTTTTCCTCACCCGAGGGGTGGGATTTCCGAAGGGGTGTGGCGGAGGGGGGAGTATGATGTTTTCCCCGATCTGGGGTGAGCCGGAGCCAGGGTGCCGAAGGCACCCGGGTTCTGAGTGAGCGTTTGGATGAAGGCGAAGAGCGCCGATTGCACGTCGATGGTGAGAACCGGAGGGCTGACTTGGTCATCGCTCCGGTTTTTCTTCTTGGCCTCGATGCCGAGGCGGGCATCGAGGGCATTTTGTTGGATCTGAAGGCGTAGGTCAGTAGCCGCCTGTTCCAGCCCAGCGATGACACCGCCCTCGGGAGCCCTGTGAGAGGCTTCGGGGGCGTTGACGTCGCCGAGGGCCAGGTTCTTGTCTTCTACGTTCTTTGAGTTGGCACGTGTTGTCCTCACCATTTTGATAGAGGGCTAGTGTTTTGTGTTTGGTCGAGAGGGAGGGTTTCTTACTTGATTGTTCGACCTCTCAACGAGAGCACCAAATGATGGATAGTCTACCCGGGGGTATATATCCGAAGGGTTATTGCGGGGAATAACTTAGAGAGAAGTCAGAGTAAACAAGTAAATGTAGAGAGAGTGTATTCAGTATGAATGTCGTGGTTACAAACGGGGAAATGGGGTGCTATTTATAGTAGTAATAAATGCCGGACAGGGACACGTGTCAAGCGCTCATTGGCCGAGGGGTCACCTCAACTGGTTGGCGCTGGCAGCCGCATGTGGCCGCATTTAATGCGGCTGTTGGATGGGACGTCTGTACAGGGTACGGTGATCTGTACGCATGTGAGGCGGATATCTTGTCAAGTGAGATGCCTTCGGCTATAGAGCAGTAGCTGAGGGCTCCTCCAACCGATGGCACCCTGGTGCCGAGGGCTCACAGTGCCGAGGGCTACTGTTTTCGCCGTTTTCTCCCAGTTTCTTAGTTTGCTTGAGAAACCCGTTCTGTGAGAGTTTAGAGCCTTCGGCCAGGGGGCCGAAGGCACCCCTGGCGCGTAGTGTGGGCTGCTTGGTACTCTGGGCGCTGTGATTTGGGCCTGTTGGGCCTTCTGGGCCTGTTGGGCCTTCGTTGGAGTAGTAGGAGTCTGTGGGCCGGGGGTTCTCGGGCCATATACTCCATCACATACCATACAAGATCATGCTTAAACAAATATAATTACTTGAAAAAATGAAGCCTTTAATTTATAAATAGACATGGATTATCCAAACTAGGATGACAAGGTGTACGTTCGGTTCATATATATTCTGCCCCAACTTAGCCAAACTAGGATGGCAAGGTGTATGTTGATATGAACAACTATATGCTGAAACACTTGCAACATACTCTAATTCGACATATCTATAGAAATTCTATTGAAAAGAGAGAAAATCTTTATTTCAAGCTAGTTGGGATCTCAAATATTTCTTTTTCCCCAAACAAATTTGCATAACACATTAGCAACCATAACCCTTTGTCCTATCGTGTGAATTCATTAATGTATGCCACAATAAGGCATCAACAGAATGAGTCACAGTAACCTCACACCTTAAAGGGTATTTTTGTCAAATTCATAACATCCACTAAATATTTTCCTGCCCATGTCTTAATTTTTTCCAAATTCCTAACAGTTAAATCTAGCTAGTTCACTAGTTGATGCATATTGTAGAAGCATGACTAAAATCTACAACACACCGTATTTCTAAGAAAATGGCGGATCTTTGTAGAGGCTCAAGGGGCCATGGCTCCCCCAGATAAAATTAAACATATAGAAAATCGTCTTAACTCTCAAACCTCTTAATATCTAAATAATAATATTATAAAGATGTATACTTTTATTAATTCAACTTACACACAATAATTTGAAAAAAACATACTCATTAATTTCATCCAAACATAACTATTTTGTGAGAAAAAAAATAATGGATTAATTACTAATTCAACTAATTTATAAAAATACTAATGTTCAACAAATTTGATAAGATTAAATATATTAAAAAAGTAATTATAAAAATAAAAGGTTGGAAACTAACCTTTATTGAGCAGAGCCGGTAAAGAGTTGTACTAGGAGAGGGTGGCGTGTGGCATTGGCATCTGGGAGGGGCACCGAGCCGGAGTTGCGGCTGAGAGGTGCGGCAAGCGATTACGGCGTTCGGCGGCTGCGGAGCTGCAGCTGAGATGGACGTCTGCGGCCAGCGGCTACGGCGTTCGGCGGCTGCGGAGCGGAAGGATGGTTGCGCTGAGAGGCTGGGACGGGGTGCGCTGGGAGGCTGAGCTAGGTCTAAGGAATTGAGGCGAGAAGAAGAAAGGCTCCTTCTCGATCTGGGAGGCTTCTTGATCTGGGAGGCTCGCTGGGGTATTAGGTTTTTGAACCTATTGCTGCGGTTGTAGTGTGCCCGCAGCAAAAACGTTTTTTAAAAAATATACAAGTTAATTGCAAAAATGGTAAATTTTTCGGACTAAATGTTGTGGTTGCTATTTAACCGCAGCAAAGAATACTGAATTTTAACATTTTGTTGCGGTCGTTCGTATAACCGCAACAAAAGGGGAGCAGCAAATGACAAAAATTCTAGTAGTGTGGAAAAAGGCCTATCAAGGTTTACTACTTAAGAGTACTTCAATGCAATGAACTCTGTCATTAGATCATTGTTTGGTGTCATGTATGACATAGATTTAAATAACAAATTGAAAAAATGACACGTATATTACTGGAAAATTGCATATTTCTATGTATTTACCATGGACCATTTATTTAGCTATAGCTGAAAGATAATCACTTAAGTCAATAGTCGGATAAATAGTGAAATTTTAATGGCTATTGGATTCAACTGAATGTTGAGCATTGTGAGAATCATTTTAGGAAACATCTTGATTTGCCGTGGGAAATTAAACCCATAAGATTGAAACATAACACATTTCTTCAAATAGGATCATCAATTTCCCCCCTGAAAATATGTCTCATACTCTCATCCAATCCTAAAATACGAATTGTTGACTACTTTTATGTTTTAAGGACTGAATGTGTCCTATTTTTGGCACAAAACTAAAGAGATGTAGAAAGAGATGAGTTGCGATGAAGGTAGAGACCATGATAAGCAGTGCCTTGAAGATATCACAAGAGGCATTTCACGAGTTGCAAATGGTTGACTATGGGTTTGTGCATAAACTGAGCGAGTTTGTTGATGGCAAAGGAAGTGCTTGGTGAGGTGAGACTCGAGTATTGAAGTGATCCAATCACTTGATGATATAGAGTCACATCACAAGAGCCTGAACTATCAAATAGAGTTAAAGAAGAAGAAGAAGATGATGAAAAGGGTGTGGATACAGAATTTGCTTCGCCCATTTTCAACACCTGCAATAAATCTGTATTGTACTTGTGTTGATCCAGAAAGAGTCCGGCTGGTGTAGGTGTGACCGGCATGCCTAAGAACTAATGTAAGGATCCTAAATCCTTAATAGAGAATTTTTGTGCTAGCCAGTCAATAATCTATTGAACCAATGCAGGTGTAGACCTAGTGATAATGATATCATCTACATATACCAACACATAGATATAGGCGTGATGAGAAGAGAATATGTATAGACTAGCATCAGAAACTGACTGATAAAACCCAAGGGATAGAAGAAATCCACTGATAGATTGATACCATGTCACGCCCCAGACCGCATCTAAGCGCGTGTACAACCGCCGTATGACCAAGTGACGTCACTCGCAAGTCAACGCGACTTAATCATACAAGGCATCCATGAACATAGTCCATACCATACCTCAGTAAGTAAACATACATAACAACATCACAATTTAGATTAAATGAATAGCGAAAATCTTCAATAATCAATCATGGGCCACACATGGCCAAAATGGGGGCTCGAAGGCCCAAACAAAGGAAGCAGTTTGTAGTTTAAAACAGAAAAGGAAGCATGAACCACGTCTTCCTTTGGATCACTCCGTCGAACAAAGGTGTGGATAGCAAGCTTTAGCTTCAACCTGAAATTGTGGGGCCTCCCGAAGGGGTCAGTACTCGAATACCAAGCGGGCAGTAGGCTGAATGTAGCATAATTAACATTTCAAGTATAAGACCTAAACATAGGGTGATACATACACGTATAGTCCATCCCCCAAGTTATAAAATACATATCAATATATATACACATGGAAATATCCAACCTGTAGGTTTAGCCCTTCGGTCCTCCACTATTTATACATACGAGTTTTTAGGATGTGTTAGTCCCTGGGTCCTCCACCATTTATACATACGAGTTTTGAGGGTGGTTTAGTCCCTGGATCCTCCACCATTTATACATACGAGTTTTGAGGACGGTTTAGTCCCTAGGTCCTCCACCATTTATACATACGAGTTTTGAGGACGGTTTAGTCCCTGGGTCCTCCACCATTTATACATACGAGTTTTGAGGACGGTTTAGTCCCTGGGTCCTCCACCATTTGTACATACGAGTTTTGAGGACGATTTAGTCCCTGGGTCCTCCACCATTTATACATACGAGTTTCGAGGACGGTTTAGTCCCTGGGTCCTCCACCATTTATACATACGAGTTTTGAGGACGATTTAGTCCCTAGGTCCTCGACCATTTATACATACGAGTTTTGAGGACGGTTTAGTCCTTGGGTCCTCCACCATTTATACATACGAGTTTTGAGGACGGTTTAGTCCATGTGTCCTCCACCATTTATGCATACTCCAATCTACTACATATCATACATAGATAGGGTCTATATCATATTGTCGTTAAAGACTAATCCATGCCTTAACATTTAATCATCTAATTATCAAGCCTTAGCATTTAAACATCATATTCCAAACAATTCCATGCAAAATATACATGTATAGGATGGCCGGGGATAATTCCCCCTCAAGACGGGCCTCGATACGCGCTTTAGCAAAAAACAGAAATCGAAGACAGCAGCTTAACCGGCACCGGTTATTAGCTTAACCGGCGCTGGTTATCTTTATTTTTGGCTGGACCGGTTACATATTAGCTTAACCGGCGCCGGTTTGGCCCTATGGCCGGCGCTGGTTAGCCTTCTATCCGGGGTCAACGGCTCGTTGACCCCCGAAACGTGCTATGTTCGTTATGTGAAACCTATACACAATTTGTATTAAGTCTAAAACAATCGATAAATGCCATTTTGGCCATTCAAAACATTACATATGTTTTTATATGCATTTTTATTCAATTACATGCATAATATACCATTTTAGTTCACATAAGCCTAGTCACCTTGTCTAATCATATGTTTAAACTCTTTAAAACATCTTTATGAATACTTATAACATTTCCTTATGTAATCTCATACTTAACCCAAGAGTTACAAGACATTAAGCCGTCCACTCACATCGAATGAGCTTTAAGAAGTTATACCCTTCTCGGTTGAACTCCGGCGAAACTCCGGCTGTAACACCCCCAAATTTCCCACCCAAAACGTTGATATAATTGAAATAAAACTTTTATTTATTGATAATGAAAATTTAAAGAAAGTACAACGGAAGTCTTAATAAGGGAAATGGGTGTTACCGCCACATCCGGTCATCTCTCAACCGGATGCACAGGCAACTAAAACATAACAACTAATTTAATAAAAATAAAGTGTTTGTAAAGTAAATGTTTATTTCATGACTAGTATAACTAAGGCGACTACTAATTCGCTCTCGGGCCATGCAAGCAATCGTCAATCGACAAAGTCATCCTCACCTGCACAAATAAAGTGTACAAACAAAACAAGGAAAAGAAAACAAAAATTAGCTTTAGAGCTAAGTAAGTACTACCCAACCCCGTAAAATAATCATGTTTGACTAAAATAGATCTTTATATAATAATATATAAAAATACTCACACCATCGAAATTCTTTTCACTTTGATTTTTCTCAAAACTACTTCGTTACAAAAATTCTCAACTTCTCTTTAAAACTTCATAATAACTCTTCTCTTTGATTTCCTCAAAAATCACTTCTTCTCTAACTTCCTAGTAATTTAGAAGGGCGGTTCTCAATCTTTCGGTAGAGCCCGGTGGACCGTGGTTACGGACGGCCACCCCGAACAAGTGCCGGTACCACAACTGCTCTGTTGGAAACGAAACGACCACCTTAAGTGTGCACACCCCCTAAAAGGGATTCCAAGCCCTCCGAGTAGTAAGTCGTAACGAGTAGTCGGGACTCAGTCTACCAACTACCCCTGAATAAGATATCTTGAATGATTAGGGATTACTACTACCATAACTTCTTCTTAAAAGGGATCATCGATCCAAATATCACTTTAAACTCAAACTGTACTTCTTAGTAGTAGCAAACCTAATCACCCTCCACATTTATCCGGACGTGGAAAACCGACACAACGGATTTCTCCCGTGGTGCTCACCTCTTATGAAATCATTCTTTTATCTTGAATTAATATACTTCAAAATATTTCTCAACTTCTCAAACTGCTTTAAAAATATTTAGATAAAATATTTACCCCCAAAAGCACTTAGTTCCACGAATCATCTCAGAATCACATGCATAAAAATCATACTTCACACTTAAAATCACGTATCACCTAATACATATATAATACGAGGAAACGATTTTTGGATTGGCAGAGAAACTTACCTCAAATCGGTTAAGTCCTAACCGGAACTTCTACCTTGATCTTCACCAAAATCGCCTTCTAAGAATATTAAAATTCTAATATCAATATCAACTTATAGTAAAATTCTTCTACCCATTATTTATAAATTTCCCTTATGTTTTAATTGCTTTAATAATAATAGATCTTTATAATAGTCCACAATACTCTGCACTTAATTGATGTATTTTCTTTTAAATTTGTTCCCTAGTTTAGTTCACTTACTATACGGTCACTTTATAATTAGTCCAATCGACATATGATACCAAGTCACTTTATAATTTAATTCGTTCAGCCCAATGAAGTAGGTGACCCGGTTCATTTAAATCATAGACGAAGTACGTACTACTAGGCATCTTTGTTTTCTTCCTGCGGTAATAAACAAAGAAGGGAAAGAGACGTACAGTTCTCCGATAACATCGGCCAATCAGCACCAGGTCACGTCTGACGGCTTCTTCTCTTCGACGAAGACAACAACTTGGTTCTACCTCTTCCGGCACCTCTGCAATGGCACCGCAGCGGATTCCTTTCTCTCCGGCCCAAGAGCTTCTCCTCCAGCGTAGCTGCTCGTGACGGTAGCAGGTTGATTATATGTGACAACCTTCTGCGGCAGCAGTCTGGTCCAATGGCAGCAAATCCGGCTTCTCCTCTTCCGGCATGAAGGCAGTCCGGCAAGTTCCGTCTTCTACTCTTCCGGCGATGCAGCAGTCGGGTTCTGGCAGTTTCACAGCTTGCGGGGACGCAACCCTTCTCCCCTGTTTTACGTGTGTGAAGAGTTTGCAGCGTAGGATGCATAATACATACGGGGGTTAGTTTTGCAGGTGTCCATATATATATATATATGTTGCTCTTCTACTCGACATATATGTATACGACGACAGGCCGGGATGTATATGAGTGTTTAGGTGTCGCATGACGTTTGTGCTCGTACGGTAGATCGCAGCAACTCCATTTATATGCGTCATCGATGTTTCTAGAGGAGCGTTACCAGAGTCTTCTTCAAAAATAACCGGCGTAATTCCCGTATATATCGCCCTTCGTCTTCCTCATATGTATTACCGCACACGGCATACCGTAGGTCGTATTATGTTCATATACTGCGTATGTATTATGTATATAAGTGATGTTTATAGTTTTGCCGCAGCTTCGTTTTTGGCGTGGAGAGCTCCTTTTGTATCGCTACGTATTTATATAGATCGATATTGGAAAGTTCTAGGGTTGCCGCTACTCCTTCTTTACTTGCACGAAAATATGTATAACGTATTATGCATATGGCAAGTCGTACTTTGCTAATTTACTACGTGCTTACGACTCCCTATTAATATCTTATTATTGCTACGCATGACTCCATGTATGTATATGTATGTTATGCTATGTATTATTTATGTTAATTGCATGTGTATTGAGTTGTGAGTAAAAATGTAACATTTTAATATTGATACTCGTATACTACGTATTTTATGAATTTAACAACCATTCAAAATTAGCTATTTTATTTTATTTAAATTTTTGGAGTGTCACACCGGCGGACTTTGATGAACTCCGGCGACAACTTCGATGACTCTTTCAACTTTGTGAAAGTACTAGGAACACCTTAGAAAAGTTCCTAACAAGGTTTTATCATCACAAACCTATATCAATACAAATAACCTCTAAAAGGTTATTTTCTAACGAACCGGTCACTTTGGTTTCTAAGTCCGTTCTTGGACTTAGAACCACCTTCCAACCCCTCATTCTACATTTCTAAGCATGTAGAATAATCCTAGGGTTTCTCCATATGATGTACAAGTTATATGATGTTAAATGGGAGAGAGAAGAGTCATGATAGGATCCTTACATACTTTTCATGCTTTATTCCTAAATACACCCACTTAACTTCCTCCTTGAACTCCTTCTGACTTGAACTTGCTTCAACAATGGAGGACATGAGCTTTGGGAGCCTCTCTCTCTTGGTAGCTTGGAGTGGTCGAAAATAATAGGGGATGGGGAGTGAGAATATCCTCCTTTGTCTGAATATGCAAATGAGTGGAGGGGGAGGCCCACCTTAGGTCACCTCTCACCAACCTTCACTCTCAACCCATGTCAACCAATCATTCCCTATTGTGCAGCCCCTAAAGTACACTTTGAGATCTCAAAAACTCGGGGTGGCCTCCACTCATTTTGGAGGACATCCCAATATGTCCCGAACTGTACAATCGGTCATGAAAGTTGTATTTCTCGGATTGTTTTAATTATATTTTATTTTATCGGGTAAAATAAAATATATTACATATTCTCAATCGCCGTGGGACTTTCGAATGGTTATAAATTCCCTAAATTTAATTTAAAATCCTTCGAAATTCATTTCGGGCTGTTAACAGATCAATTACCAATACCGGTAATTAGGCCTTGTTTGACCAACCGGTCAACCCTATGCCTTTTCTATGGCCCACCTAGAATATCTACCACCATATACTTATCATCTAGACCAAGATGAATATGATATGTGGTCTCGGGAATATCGGGTGGTCCATGTTCTCGATGTGGGCCCCACGTGCAATTTACTATTCACACAATAGAAATAACAAAATTAACAACCTCGTAAATTCATTAACAATTTCATAAGGTTCAATACATTATTTACGTAAAAGTAAATACACTTGGAGATGGTGTTACGTACCACACTCGAGGTGCCTGTTTTAAACCATGAGAAAGGGCAATGGGAAGAACAACCCGAATAGTGACCGGTTTCATAACATGGCTAAAAGTGTCAAAATAATTAACTTCCGGGTGCTGATGAAAATCCTTAGCCACCAATCGAGTTTTGAAACAATCCAGAGAACCATCCGACTTGTATTTCACCATATATACCCATTTGCAACCAACGACATTATCATCAGGGTGAGCGGGGACAAGTTCCCAAGTTCCTTGTTGAACCAAGGCATCAAATTCTACAGACATAGCCTCTTGCCACCTAGGTACCTGTAAAGCCTTAGAAGCACAAGTAGGAATAATATGATGAGGTAAAGGCAATTGAGTGACAATATGGGCTTGTTTGCGAGGGCGAAGGGTCATTGAATGAGTGTGTTTGGGTGGAAAGGGATTTAGATCATGATGTTGGCGCGAGGAGGATATGGGAGCATCGGTAGTGGTGGTTGAGGAAGTAGCAGTAGGTTCATTAGGGGATGGTGGAGGAGAGGAAGGAACATGTGGCATTTGTTTTGGTCACGGGTAATATGTGATGAGGGGCAGTGGATTGGGCGTGAGTGGTGTGGTAGTACTGGAAGAATTTTGTTGAGCTGGGATATGACATACTGGAGATGTCTGTGCTACCGATGTACCTGAAATAGGAAGGTAAGAAATGGGTGGTTGAAGCCAGTTATCAATCTCAGTCGATAGATTTGTAACTGTCGTCAACGTGTTAGAGAAAGGAAAGACAGACTCATCGAATACAACATGCCTACTAATAAAGATACGATTGGTAGTTGGATCAAGACAATGGTAAGCACTCTGTTAATCAAAACACCCAAGGAAAATACAAGGTGTAGATCGAGGTTCTAACTTATGAGTTGTGTAAGGATGCAACCATGGCAAACACTGGCACCCAAAATCGCAAGTTTTGTATAATTAGGAGGTTTTTGAAAGAATTTCTCATATGAGGTACAGAACCCTAGAGATGCTGCTGGTTGTCTATTAATGAGGTATATACAACAATAAGAAAGGTGTAGGACCAATATTAAAGTAGCATGTAAGCGTGGTGAAGTAAAGTAATTCCAATTTCTACGATATGGCGATGTCGACATTCAACAAACCTATTTTGTTCAGGGGTATATGGAGGTGTTGGTAAGTGAGAAATACCACACGAGCCAATAAATTTCCCTAGAGTAACATACTCACCTCCCCCGTGAGAATAAACCATTTTAATAGTTCTTTGGATTTTTTTCCCACAAGTTTCTTAAATTGCTGAAAAATGACTCATGGGTGATGGTGTAGAATCAAATATATTTGATATTGTGGTCAACAAAAATAACATAGTACCACAGTCCATCAATAGAACTAATGCGAGAAAGACCCCAAATAGCTGTATAAATTAAGTCAAGGCAGGCAGAACTTGATAGGGAAGATTTATCAAAGCACAATTTATAACTTTTATTATTGGCACATGAAGTGCAAAGGGAAACATCCTTGTCAATATCTTTAAAAGAAATACCTAGTGAGGAAAATACTTTTGAGAAATAGGAAGAGCAAGATGACCTAGTCGACAATGCCATTTATTAAGAGAAACTTTTGTAGTAACATTGACACATGAAGATGATGGAACTGGTACATCTGGTAAGCTGTAGACGTCACGTTTATTCATACCTCATAACAAAGTTGCTCCCGTTTTGCGGTCCGTAACAAGACAAAAAGAAGGGTGAAACTCAATTAGTACATTATTATCACGACACAATTTGGCAACATAAATTATATTAGTATGAATAGAGGGAACATAAAGAGTATTAGGTAAGGACAAAGAGTGAAGGTTCATGTTTACCGTTACCTTTTTTTGAGAGTCTGTGCCGGTATAATCTTACGCCAGGTGAGATTATTTAGATTATTGGTGACATGATTAGTGGCTCCAGAATCCAGTATCCATCCATTTTTACTTGTCACAACAGTATTGACTTGAGGGGGGTAATTTTGTTGTTCAAATCAATGCCAACAATTAATAGCGAAATGGTTTGATTTGCCACAAATTTGACATATTATTGTAGCACTAGTATTAAAGCTAATTACCCCTGGAATTGGTAGTTCCTCCAAAATAATTATTTCCACGTCAATTTGAATTATAGAGGTTGGTGGGTTGTCGATTCTGGTTCTAGTTCCTTGTATAATTCATGTTATGGGCATTGGACCTATTAGGCAAAATATGGGATTGATTTAAGTTAATTCTAATTGCATCCATACAATTACTAATCACAGCCCTCGATAAAAAATCAATTCATTAAATATAAATGAAATGTCTATTGTATCCCTGTGCTACTGTGCTACGCTAACTTAATTTCATACCGAATACTAATGCTTCCTCTTGTTCTCCTAGCATCACCTTTCGCTTATCAACCCTGCAACTTCAATATCTCAAACGTTTGTTGAGAAGCACAAGAAGGACTACTGGTTTGGACCTCGTCATCTTCAAGACGGGCCCCGATATGCATTTTCGTAAAAACGGAAACCGGAGACAGCAACTTAACCAGCACCGGTTATCAGCTTAACCGGCACCGATTATCTTTATTTTTGGCTGGACCGGCTACACAGTAGCTTAACCGGCGCCGGTTCGCGCCATTTAGCCTTCTATCCCGGGTCAACGGCTCGTTGACCCCCGATACGTGCTATGTTCGGTCTGAAACCTATACACAATATGTATTAAGTCTAAAACAATCAATAAATGTCATTTTGGCCATTCAAAACATTACATATGTTTTTATATGCATTTTTATTACATTACATGCACAATATACCATTTTAGTTCACATAAACCTAGTCACCTTGTCTAAACATATGTTTAAACTCTTTTAAACATCTTTATGAATAATTATAACATGTCCTTAGGTAAACTCATACTTAACCCAAGAGTTACAAGACATTAAGCCGTCCACTCACATCGAATGAGCTTTAAGAAGTTATACCCTTCTCGGTTGAACTCCGGCGAAACTCCGGCGGACTTTGATGAACTCCGGCGACAACTCCGGTGACTCTTTCAACTTCGTGAAAGTACTAGGAACACCTTAGATAAGTTCCTAACAAGGTTTTATCATCACAAAACCCATATCAATACAAATAACCTCTAAAAGGTTATTTTCTGGCAAACCGGTCACTTTGGTTTCTAAGTCCGTTCTTGGACTTAGAACCACCTTCCAACCCCTCATTCTACATTTCTAAGCATGTAGAATAATCTTAGGGTTTATCCATATGATGTACAAGTTATATGATGTTAAATAGAAGAGAGAAGAGTCATGATAGGATCCTTACCTACTTTTCATGCTTTATTCCTAAATACACCCACTTAATTTCCTCCTTGAACTCCATCTGACTTGAACTTGCTTCAACAATGGAGGATATGAGCTTTGGGAGCCTATCTCTCTTGCTAGCTTGGGTTGGCCGAAAATAATAGGGGGTGGGAGTGAGAAGACCCACCTTTGTCTCAATAGGCAAATGAGTGAAGGGGGAGACCCACCTTAGGTTACCTCTCACCTAACCTTCACTCTCAACCCATGTCAACCACTCATTCCCTATTGTGCAGCCCCTAAAGTCCACTTTGAGCTCTCAAAAACGTGGGGTGGCCCCCACTCATGTTGGAGGGCATCCCAATATGTCCCGAACGGTACAATTGGTCATGAAAGTTGTATTTCTCGGATTGTTTTAATTATATGATATTTTATGGGGTCAAATAAAATATATTACATATTCCCAATCGCCATGAGACTTTAGAATGGTTTTACATTCCCCAACTTTAATTTAGAAGTCCCCGAAATTCATTTCGGCCTGTTAACAAATCGATTACCAAATACCAGTAATTGGGCCTTGTTTGACCAACCGGTCAAGACCAAGATGAATATGATATGTGGTCCCCAGGAATATCGGGTGGTCCTCGTTCCCGATGTGCCCCCCACGTGCAATTTACTATTCACACAATAGAAATAACAAAATTTACAACCTCATAAATTCATTAACAATTTCATAAGGTTCAGTACATTATTTACATAAAAGTAAATACACTTGGAGATGGTGTTACATACCACACTCGAGGTGCCTGTTTTAAACCATAAATAGATTTGCGTAGATGACATATTTTCCGAGAACCATCATTGGATCCAGGAGGTTGTTTCATGTAAACTTTCTCTTGGAGATTCCCATGAAGAAATGCATTGTTGACATATAGTTGATTGAATGGCCATCCATGGGAAAGGGCAATGGTTAGAACAACCTGGATAGTGACCGGTTTCATAACATGGCTAAAAGTGTCAAAATAATCAACTTTCGGGTGCTGATGAAAACCCTTAGCCACCAATCGAGTTTTGAAACGATCCAGAGAACCATTTGGCTTGTATTTCACCGTATATACCCATTTGCAACCAACAACATTATCATCAGGGTGAGCGGGGACAAGTTCCCAAGTTCCTTGTTGAACCAAGGCATCAAATTCTACACACATAACCTCTTGCCTCTTGGGTACCTGTAAAGGCTTAGAAGCACAAGTAGGAATAATATGATGAGGTAAAAGCAATTGAGTGACAACATGGGCTTGTTTGCGAGGGCGAAGGGTCATTGAATGAGTGTGTTTGGGTGGAGAGGGATTTAGATCATGATGTTGACGTGAGGAGGATATGGGAGCATCAGTAGTGGTGGTTGAGGAAGTAGCAGTAGGTTCATTAGGGGATGGTGGAGGAGGGGAAGGAACATGTGGCTTTTGTTTTGGTCGACGGTAATATGTGATGAGGGACAGTGGGTTGGGCGTGAGTGGTGTGGTAGTACTGGGAGATTCTTGTTGAGCTGGGATATGACTTACCGGGGACGTCTCTGCTACCGGTGTACCTGAAATTGGAAGGTAAGAAATGGGTGGTTGAATCCAGTTATCAATATCAGTGGATAGATTTGTAATTGTCGTCAACGTGTTAGAGAAAGGAAAGTCAGACTCATCGAATACAACATGCCTACCAATAATGATACGATTGGTAGTTAGATCAAGACAATGGTAAGCACTGTGTTGATCACAATACCCAAGGAAAATACAAGATGTAGATCGAGGTTCTAACTTATGAGTTGTGTAATGATGCAACCATGGAAAACATTGGCTCCCAAAATAGCAAGTTTTGTATAATTAGGAGGTTTTTGAAAGAGTTTTTCATATGGGGTACAAAACCCTAAAGATGTTGTTGATTGTCTATTAATGAGGTATATACAACAATAAGAAAGGCGTAGGACCAGTATTAAAGTGGCATGGAAGAGTGGTGAAGTAAAGTAATTCCTATTTCTACGATATGACGATGTCGGCGTTCAACAAACCTATTATGTTCAGGGGTATATGGAGGTGTCGGTAAGTGAGAAATACCACATGAGCCAAGAAATTTCCCTAGAGTCACATATTCACCTCCCCCGTGAGAATAAACCATTTTAATAGTTCTTTGAATTTTTTTCCCACAAGTTTCTTAAATTGTTGAAAAATGACTTATGGGTGATGGTGTAGAATCAAATATATTTGGTATAGTGGTCAACAAAAATAACATAGTACCGAAATCTATCAACATAACTAATGTGAGAAAGACCCCAAACAGCTGTATAGATTAAGTCAAGGGAGGCAGAACTTGATAGGGAAGATTTATCAAAGCGCAATTTATAACTTTTATTACTCGCACATGAAGTGCAAAGGGAAACATCCTTGTCAATATCTTTAAAAGAAATACCTAGTGAGGAAAATATCTTTGAGTAATAGGAAGGGCAAGATGACCTAGACGACATTGCCATTTATTAAGAGAAACTTTTGTAGTAACATTGACACATGAAGATGATGGAACTGGTACATCTGGTAAGCCGTAGACGTCACCTTTATTCATACCTCATAACAAAGTTGCCCCCGTTTTGCGGTCCTTAACAAGACAAAAAGAAGGGTGAAACTCAATTAGTACATTATTTTCACGACACAATTTGGCAACATAAATTATATTAGTATGAATAAAGGGAACACAAAGAGTATTAGGTAAGGACAGAGAGTGAAGGTTCATGTTTACCGTTACCTTTTTTGAGAGTATGTGCTGGTATAATCTGACGCCAGGGTGAGATTATTTAGATTATTGGTGACAATGTTTGTGACTCCATAATCCAGTGACATGATTAGTGGCGATATAATCTGTCACCGTGACATGATTAGTGGCTCCATAATCCAGTATCCATCCATTTTTACTTGTCACGACAGTATTGACTTGAGGGGGGTAATTTTGTTGTTCAAATCAGTGCCAACAATTAATAACCAGATGGTTTGGTTTGTCACAAATTTGACATATTATTATAGCACTAGGATTAAAATTAATTACCCTTGGAATTGGTAGTTCCTCCGAAATAATTATTTCCAAGTCGATTTGAATTATAGAGGTTGTTGGGTCGTCGATTCCGGTTCTGGTTCCTTGTATAGTTCATGTTATGGGCATTGGACCTATTAGGCAGAATCTAGGATTGATTTAAGGCAATTCTAATTGCAGCCATACAATTACTAATTACAACCCCCGATAAAAAAATAATTCATTAAATATAAATAGATTGTCTATTGTATCCCTGTGCTAGTGTGATACGCTAACTTAATTTCATATCGAATACTAACGTTTCCTCTTTTTCTCCTAGCATCACCTTTCGCTTATCAAACGTGCAACTTCAATATCTCAAACGTTTGTTGAGAAACACAAGAATGACTACTACTTTCCACCTCCTCAGCGAGATTGAGCATTGTTTAAGGAGTTGTTTGCCGGCCATTGAAGATATTCATATATGGAGCACACAATCGAATAACTTCCGTGACTTGTTTCATATATGGGTAAATTTGTAAAATAATTTAATTCGTTTAAAACGGGTTTATTAAGGTGTATGCATTCAGAAGCAGAAGTTGAAATGTTTGGTGAAAGTGTAGAAGTAATTCTCATGCTTTAATTTACTCAGATTTTTAGAAGCTGGGGGAGACCAACTCTTAAAAACTGACTTTTTTTGATTCTATTTAATTAATGCATTGTAAATGAAATTGGAACAATAGCTTTAAAACTCCAAATTATCTTTTCAACAAGATATAATACGTTCTAAACGGAAGAACACACGACATTTTTCTTTAAAAAAGAAGTAGAAGTTTGTTCCTAATTTCCAAACACCCCTTAATAAAATTACCTTTAGTTTACCGTTTACTGGGGTGGGCCTAATATGGAGCGGTCCATAGAACTCTAGGTATTACCATCCAGAAGTCATACGAGAGGCCAGAACAACCCCATCACCTTCCTTCTTCTCTTCTGTAATCGCCCTGTTTACAGTGACAACCGAAGGCGATTTCAAGAACTCTTTCGGACGGAGTTTATCTTCAAAGCGGACAAGCAGAGTGTGAAGTTCTTTGAAGTCAATATCTTTGATCGTATTGATAGAATCGGAAATTGATTCAAACTCTGGACGAAGACCCTTCAAGGCGTGATTGGTGAAGTTTTCGTCGTCCACCGGTCGTCCGGCCATGGAGAGTTCATTTGCGAGAGTCCGAAGGTGGTGAAGATATTCTCCTATAGACTGAGACCCTTGCTGATCATGACGGAATTGGTCTTTTAATCCCCGAACATTGGTGGCTGACCGGGTCCCATAAAGACGCTCCAGCGTTTTCCAGACAGAGGCGGACGTTCGTGCAGAACCAATTAAAGGTTTGCAAGCTGGACTGAGAGAAGATACGAGGGCATGGCGGAACAGACGATCCTTCCATCGGAGATGGCGAGCTGCGTCGCTTTCTGGAGGAGGAGACACCTTTTCATCGATGTAGCAGTCCAGTTGGGAACCAAATAGGAGGTCCATCACCTGGTCTCTCCATACCAGGTAGTTTAACCCATCTAATTTTTCTGGAAACTGACTAGGGTTAAGCATAATAAGTCCTTTGGGTGATAGGGTGTTGTTGGTTGTGGTAGGATGGGGATTGAGATGATTTTCGAGGTCTCCATGTCCCTGGAGATCCTCTGTTCGTCTGGCTTCCTGTTCATCGCCAGACATGACTGGCTTGGCTGGCGAGAGCTCTTGTGGCTCTGATACCATAAAGAGATTTAGAAGGGATAGAATGTTTAGGCTGAATTCCATACTTCATTCCATAATATGTTGTGGTATATATACATGGATGTAAAAAGTGTATAAGGTAAGCTACTATATACAATATTAACTATAAAGATTTGTAACTGAAAACAATAAATAATTGTAATTGAAATCCTAGAATCTGGATTCTTCTGCAAAAACAAGGATATACATGGCCCATGCTTTACTCCTTTTGTAGTAACTACTTTTGATGGCTCCTATTTTGATACCTCTTTTTGGATACAAGGATGTTTGACTCAATATTACCTGTGCATTTGTCTACCAGATTTCATTCATGAGATTTCTTGTTAACCAGCGGGGCATGAATTATTCTTGATGTATAGTAGTGAAACTTCCAGTCTGGAATTATGGAAGTGCTTTCTACATATTGCCCACAAGAGGAGGCAGAAACAAGTCGTTTGCATGTTGAAGAACAAAATCATCTGAAATTTCTAGAACAAGACCAAACTGCAGATTTTGATGATATGAAAAGACAAGATGGAGTACAATGGACCATTGAGGATATGACAACTTCTGAAACACATTTTTCTGGGGAAGCATGTAATGAAAATGAAGAGGGTGGCACAAAGTTGCCATCTGATTCCCATGAGTCTGAGGATGAAAACATTGAAATCTCTCAACCGTTTGTTAATGAAACTGAAAGTGAGCAAGTTAATGAGAACCAGGAGGGAGAAACCTTTCCATGTGAAACCCCTTTGCTAGAAAGAGATGAAGCTCTAGCAGTATGGGTAAAGGTAAAATTACTTTTTGTTCATTATATTTGTGTATTTCTTTCACAACATTTAGGCTAGTTTGGTTGGGGGTTTTTAGAAGGGAGGGGTTGGTTGGTTTATGTTTGACTAATCTATCTCTATTTGTTCGTCTTGACCAGAAAAAATTACAGAGTATAGTTAGAGCTAGTTAAATCTTGTAGTTTTATATAATTTTGGAAAAAGGGTCAAATACACCCGTCTACTATTCTGAAAAAATCATCTAGGCCCCCATACCAAAAAAACATCATATGAATGCATTTACTTGTAAAAAAACATCAAATGAACCAAATGACCGGAGAAGTACCGCCTATGGCAAGTTATGACATTGTACACACCGTACAGTAGTTTCATTCTCTTTCTTTTATTTACTCCTAGCATGACGTCATCCGCTTGTTTGTTTTTACTTTCTTTCTCAATCGTGGCCTGCTCCTTGGCTGCACTCATTTGTTCTTTTCTTCCTTCATCCGATTATTCTTAAATGATTTGTAGTTTAGTTTTTCTTATTCCTCTTTTCCCTTATTTCCTTTTTTGTTGTCTTCTCTCAACAAATATTTTTAGACATTTCCTTCTAATTATTTCAATAAATTATCTATCGTCTTTGATTAATAAATAATGTTCATTCTTGAAAAAAGTAAATTAGCCAATTTTTATTTATTTGTGCCGGATATTAATTGTCTAACACAGACTTTTATTTGTCTGTATGAGACAGTTATTGGTCATATTGAAATGTAGTTCTTACCATTAAAACTGAATTAACATTATTGCGTATTTGTAACTTTGGTGCGGTTAAAGTTGTAACTTTAAGACACTTAAAAAATTATACACTTTTTGTACACATTATAAAAATCTTTCGCACATACAATGTTCTACTCTAAAAGGTTAGACCATATGCAAAAATGCCGGTCGTAAAATTCAACTTTTATAGACAATAAATAAGTTTGATGCAGACAAAATGTTAGATACTCTGTAGTAGTTAAAAACATTATATGATTTTTATTCACATTCTCAACGAAAACCGTATCGATAATTTTTGTAGATAAGGCCATGCATCACAAATATTAGAGAAGTTCACTTTTATAGACAAAAAATCTAGCATACTCAAAAATGATCCAGACACAGTAAAAATCTGTCTACTTTTTGTGCCACAAATTTATTGTTTGGAAAAGTAGATTTTTCGGACTGGTATTTTTTTCTTTGCCCAAAATTTAAAAACAAAAATTATTGGTACAAAGGAGTTTGAAAATGTGTGCGAAAAATATACTACCTCCGTCCCAAATGATTAGTCATATTGACTTTTCTTGGTCAATGATGACAAACTTTGGACAATGATTTTAATTTTTACGTTTGTTTATAATTTATAAATTTTATAGATTTATGGAAATATTTTTAATAAGGAACATTTTAATATACTTTCCTATTAAAATTAAATTCATATTAAAAGTATTATTGGGTTATTGGTCAAAGTTGATTATTAGGATGTTTTTACTTGGACTGTAATTTGCGCTGGTCTGATCTGGTCTGGTCTGATTTCTTTGTATTTTTATAACTATCCAAGTCTGGTCTGAACTGATCTGGTCTTGTTTGGTCTGGGACGAATTATAGTCCAAGTAAAAACATCCTTAGTAACCAAGAAAAGTCAATTTGGCAAACCTTTTCGGGACGTAGAGAGTACAACTTTTACCCTGTTTGAAACATTTTTATATGTTTGTGACACTTATTTTATGTAAATTAAGTTACATAAAATCGAGACAACTTTTCGGGACGGAGAGGTCTCCAATCGATATTTTTTTGTCTGTGATCTAACTTTAAAAAAATATCTTTCTGTACGAAGATTTTTGAGAATGTGTACGAAAGTTACACATTTTTTTCGACATCGTATTAAACTTTTATTTGTCCATGCCTGACATTTATTGTCTAATTTTTTTTATTTGTAATTCACAGTTTTATCTGTTACCTTATTTTACTGGAAAAGGTATTAGTGTAAAAATGTTGGAAATGTGTGCAAAAAATATACAATTGGATTGTTGAAGGGACACATATAGTAGGCGAAAGGGAAGCAAAACATGTTTTAAATTGGATTAAACATTTTTTGTGCTATTTGTTTAAGTCTTGTCTAATTTGGTTGAGTAAACATATTATTTGTGTAATTTATTATTTTTATTAAAGTCTGATCTGATCTGGTATGATCTATTAAGTCTATTATCATCTGATTTGATACTGAAAAACAAATAAATTACATTATTCCAAAAACGAAGGAAGAAGAAAAAATATAAATAAGAAAAAAGAACTAAAAGGAAAGTAAAAAGAAAAGACAACATGCAAATAAGGAACAAAATGGAGATAAAAAATAAAAATTCACTTAAGCATGTTTTTGAGGGTCAATGCACGTAAGCATTTAGGAAACACAAAAGGAAAGGAAGAATGAAAATAACAAATAAAGAAAAAGAAATTAAAGTGAGGGCTGGGAAACAAGAAAAGAGCCGCTAGAATAGCTTGGGTACTGGGTAGTAAAAGAAAAGCAAAAAAAAAATAACAAAATGTGAATGACCTGCAATTATAAGTTGGTATTAGGTCACTTGACCCAATTGATGGATTTTTTATAGTACATGTATTTGGATGATACTTTTTTTAGTAGAAGGGTTTAGATGATGTTTTTGCAATAGTAAATGGGCTTATTTGACCCTTTTTCCTATATTTTTTCATCAACACTATCTTTCCATGTTCCAACCATCTAAATGTAATAATACATTTACAAATTAAATATCACTCCACACATTCCCATCCCTCTGAAATCCCGCAACCAAAAGGGGCTTAAGAATTGTGTGAAAACAGTCTGGAAGCTGTACTTTATTATTCTACTATACATTTTAATTTCTGCGTCTTAGATATCTGCGAGGAAATTTTAATTTTCACAAGTATTAATTGTGAATTCACACGAATGTGCACATTTCCTTTTGCCCCTTAAGGGTCTGTATGGATGTAGCATTTTCAGAGTTTTGGAGGGGGCAAGATCTGGAGGACTTGGTCTGTATCTTGATATATACTCCACCAGTCCCCTATTTTGTCTTCCTTGTTTGGCTCTGCGCGGAGTTCAACAAATTAAAATTATGTAGATGATATTTATTTAGAAATGTAAGAATCTATATGACCACAAGTTTCTTTCCAAAGAAAATGAGAAGATTGTACATTGACAACCAAAAAGAAATGAGGGAAGACAAAAAGAGGACAATGGGAAGATAATGTTTCTAGAAATGAATAAAGGGTGATTGAAATGTTACATCATCAGCTATTATGTTATCCTTCTGTATAAAATCATAACTATATTTCAAGATATCTACTTCACAATCCAAAACCCCTCCCCATCCAAACTCCCCTCCCCATCCAAACTCCCCCGAACTGCATTTGATTTACTAATTCTTGTGCATATCTTTTTCTGAATAGTGGAGGGGTAAGTGGCAAGCAGGAATAAAATGTGCCAGAGCTGACTGGCCATTGTCAACTATGAGAGCAAAACCAACCCATGACAGGAAAAAGTATCTTGTGATTTTCTTTCCTCGTACTCGCAACTTCTCATGGGCTGATGTACTTCTGGTTTGCCCAATTAATCACTTTCCACAACCCATTGCATATAAGACACATAACATTGGGGTTGAGATGGTCACAGATCTCACTCTTCCTCATCGTTTCGTCATGCAAAAGATTGCTGTTGGCATTCTGAATATCTTTGATCAATTACACAGAGAGGTTTTTGCTTTATCCCTATAAAAGCTGATGTTATTCTTATTGATACTCATACATTCAATGCCTTTCTGTTTCTTCCCTTTTTTGGTTTAGGTGGTGATGTTTTCTCTACTAATACAGGTTCTTGTTGAAACCTCTCGCTATATAGTAGTCTGGAAGGAATTCACATTGGAGGCTTCCCGGTGTAAAGACTATCCTGATATTGGAAGGATGCTTTTGAAAATTCAAGAGGTAAAATCTCCTTATATATGAACAATTGAACATAGGGAAATATACATGAGTTTTTTCTTTCCAATTTCTCTACTGCCTTCTCACTTATCTTAAAAAAGGATTTAGTTAACTTCCCTTTCTTCTCTTGAAAAATATTCCAAATTACTATAACAATGAAATAAACCTGATGCCAACAATTAAATGGCTGCATTTGGTTAAATTTATTAGCTTTTCTGATGTAGTAATATTTTTGCTTCCTTAAAAGTTCCATTTCCCTAAACACTAATTCCCTTCCTTTGCAGATCATACTTCCTCAATACAAAAGTCCGCTGTGGCGGGAAAACTTGCTTCAGTCTTGGGTTCAGCGTTGTCAGAATGCAAACAGCGCAGAAGCTGCTGAAATGCTCAAGGAGGTATTTTCTCATTTCTTTACTATGTAATAACTGAAATTGGAATAACTTTACCAATGTGATAGAATTTGGAGTTAGGTTGTCATCACTCAACTGGGTCATAAGGCACTTGGGCCAAGCCCAGCTAAAAGATCGAGTTCAATCTTTTTAACTTTTTCAACCCAAAGTCTTATCAACTCATCATTTTCTTTAATTCCCGATGTGGCATCTTATTTGCTCACACACTTTAAATAGATCCGGTTGGTCACTTGCACTGTTCTAAAAATCGGCCTAGCCGGACTGATTAATCAGGCTAGGCGACCTAGTCGGCAAAAAAACCGGCCTAGTCGGCCAAAAAATCAGCCTAAGCACTTGGGCCAAACCACACTGATCGAATCCAATCTTTTAGCTAGTTCAATGCAAAATCTTATTATCCAATCCTATTCATACATTCTTTAATTTTCCAATGTGGGGTCTTGACAACATGATTATTTCTTTTCTAGGAAATGGTTGATTCCATTCTCTGGAATGACATAGGTTCACTCCCAAGTGATCTTGCACAAGTTGAACTCAGCCTTGAATGGAAGAACTGCAAACAAGAGGCTATGAAATGGTTTTCAGTATCAAATCCTTTACCAACCACCTGTGGAGACCCCCAAAAACCGACAACAGATGGAAGCAGCCCACTGGAGGACGTGGGTCTTCAGCACTGCAAGAAAAGGGCCAAACTTGAAGTCAGGCGGCCCGATACACATCCCTTTCAGCCGGTGGGCCATGAAGTATCTCTAATCGTTGCTGGTTCTGGTATCTTTGGTGGCTCTGATGCTCCTGTGGATAACGCGTTGCTAAATTCTGAGCATACTAAAGCTGAGAGTAATGGATGGGGTGATGTTATTGTTGAAGCATCAAATTCTGAAGTGACACCTATCACTAAGAATCGCCAATGCATAGCCTTCATAGAGGCAAAGGGGAGGCAATGTGTGAGATGGGCAAATGATGGTGATGTCTATTGTTGTGTTCATTTGGTTTCCCGTTTTTCAAGCACCACCTCTTCAAAGACCGAGTCAACAACACCTCTTGAGGTGGGAGTGTGTGAAGGCACGACTGTTCTTGGAACTAATTGCAAGCACCGTTCCCTCCTGGGTTCCTCTTTTTGCAAGAAGCATAGGCCCAAGGGTGGTGATATTACAAAAGTGCCCTTTCCCTCCCCCGCGACCCAACCTAAGAAGAGAAAACATGAAGAAGTCCTCGACGTGGACCCCATCTCAGTCATAGGTGGAAACAACAGCTTGGTCCCAATGTCAGACTATCATCAGCATAAAGAGTATAGCAACGAGGCAGATGAGCCACTGATGTGTGTAGGATTGTGGGCCCAAGATGGTGGCGGAGAGACTTGTTCGGAATCTGCGAAGCGGCATTCACTGTACTGTGAGAAGCACCTGCCAAGCTGGCTTAAGCGTGCAAGGGACGGTAAGAGTAGGATAATCTCAAAGGAAGTGTTTGTTCAGCTTCTCAGGAGTTGTGGCAAGTCGAGGGAGCAAAAGCTGCATTTGCATCAAGCTTGTGAGCTGTTCTACCGGCTATTCAAAACCCTTCTTTCCAGGAGAAATTCTGTCCCGAAAGAAGCCCAGTTTCAGTGGGCCATTGCAGAAGCTTCTAAAGATGTGTGGATCAGGGAGTTCTTACTGAAATTGGTTTTTGGCGAGAAAGAGAGGCTCAAAAGGCATTGGGGATTCAGCTTTAATGAATCAGGAGCAGCTACCAATCATGGGGATGATGATGAGAATGTTATTAGCTGCAAAATTTGCTCTGACACATTTATGGATGACCAAGAACTTGGGAGGCATTGGATTGATAAACATAACAAGGAGGCTGAATGGATGTTCAGGGGTTATGTTTGTGCAATATGCCTTGATTCTTTCACTGACAAGAAGGTTCTCGAATCTCATGTGCAGGAGAGGCACCACGTGGAGTTTGTGGAACAGTGTGTGCTTTTTCAATGCATATCCTGTAGCAGCCATTTTGGTAACCAAGATCAATTATGGTCTCATGTGCTTTCTGTTCATCCTTCCAACTTCCGACTATCAAATCCTCCTCCACATCTTCAACCTCAACCTGGTAGTCTTTCTGGTAGTGAAGATTTCTTGCCTAATGTAGAAAGCATCAACTCTGAGGACAAAAAATTCATATGCAAGTTTTGTGGGATGAAGTTTGATTTGCTTCCCGATCTTGGCCGACATCATCAAGCCGCTCATATGGGTCATAGTCTTGTTAGTTCCCGTCTCTCAAAGAGAGGCATCCGTTTTTATGCTTATAAACTGAAATCAGGACGGCTCACCCGCCCGAAATTCAAGAAAAGTCTGGCTTCCGTAGCTTCATACCGGATCAGGAGCAGAAGTGCACAGAACATTAAAAAACGTATACAGTCAGCAATTTCAGTTGGTGCTGGGGCCCGTTTGAGTGGATCCCCCGAGGCCTCTTCCAGTCTTGACAGCTTCGGTCATGAACAATGCTTAGCTATTGCAAAGATGTTGTTTACTCAGACGAAGAAGACGAAGCCACGCCCTAATAACTCGGATATTTTATCGCTAGCTCGGTCAGTTTGCTGCAAAGTAAGACTTAAAGATTCATTGGAGGCAAGCTATGGAGTCTTGATGCCAGAACGCATATATTTAAAGGCAGCCAAACTCTGCAGTGAGCAAAATGTCTTAGTAAGTTGGCATTTGGATGGATTTATTTGCCCAAACGGATGTGGGCCGTTGAATGATCATCCACATTGTATTCCACCTTTGGTTCCTCTACTCAGTAGGCCTAGATTTGCAACACACAGTGCTGCTAATGCAAGTGAGTGGAGATCGGACGAGTCTCACTTTGTTATTGATTGCCAACAGATAAGGCACGAGCCATCTGATAGGACAATAATCTTGTGTGATGACATTAGTTTTGGGCGGGAATCGGTTCCCATAACATGTGTGGTTGAAGACAACTTTCTCGGGTCCCTCCACATCGCTCCGGATGATTCTGATGGCCAGATAGCACTACCTTGGGAGAGCTTTAGTTACGTGACTAAGCCAATTATAGATCAATCAATGCAACTTGATATCTATGTAAGTTTGTCATCTTTTACTTTATATAACATTTTTGCCCGTGTTCTCTCCCTCACTTTTTTCCTTTCTAAGCAGAGTTCACAGTTAGGGTGCTCTTGTCCTAATTTGACATGCTCTTCTCAAACCTGTGATCATGTGTACCTTTTTGAGAATGACTATGAAGATGCAAGAGACATTCATGGCCAGCCAATGTGTGGTAGGTTCCCATATGATGACAGAGGGAGAATCATTTTAGAGGTAAATGTTATGTTTATCGTCTAATAATATGCAGCCAATGTTTTTTTTTATTTACCATCAAGAATAGAAAATTAATGTTATTCAGTTTTTTTAGTATTTTATATGGGAATTTTCCCGAAATAAGAGTATAAATGTTTAGGAATTCCAAAATAGGACTGTTATGTTTTTCTACCCGAAATAGGAGTAACATGGCAATAGTTACTACTATCTTGGAGTCATTACTGTCAAATTAGCTAGACAAGCATGACAATATTTATTCCCATTAATGGCAATATTTTTCAATCATGGCAGTAACGACTCTTATTTCGGGAATAAAAACACAGCAATCCTTTTTTGGAATTGCGGAACGTTTCTACTCTTATTTAGAGCAATTTCCCATTTTATATTTGTGAGTGCTGATCCTCATTCAATCTTCTTTATATAAAAAATATCGATAAGTTGAATTCTTGATCTATCTTTTAATATTGAGTTGCTTGTTACTCCGTATGATATATAGTTCTGCAATATTTACCTTAGGCCTTAGGGTAAGCTTGAATCACAAAATATTCTAGAGAAAGTAATAATAATGCTAAGAAAATTTCTTTTCGTATTGATTAGATTTAGTTTTGAAAATGCAAAGGGAATAAAAATGATTATTCTTCTAAGTTGTGTCATACATATATTTATATTCGTTAGCCTTTTTGTAATAATTTTTCATCATTTGCAATGGAGCAAAAGACTCGCTCTGTTTTGGCTTGTGGATATGATGGAATAAAGCAAAACGACTCAATAAACTGTCTGTGCTTTTTTGCTATGAAGCAGCAGTTAGTGCATGCAATTTTCGATGCGAATTTCACTATGGGTCATCCGGAAATAGTCTCTTTGTTTTATAGTAGGGTAAGATTGTGTACATCCGACCCCCTTACCCCACTGTAGGTGGGAGCCTTTGCGGCACTGGGGTAATGATGATGATGAATGATGATGAGGTTTTTTATAATAAAATGAAAAAGTGTGGCGTAAATAAAATTATTAAACAAATATCTAAATTTAATTTATTGGGTCCGGATCCATTTTTTATTGTCCTCTAAATTTGGTCTCCTTCGCCTTTTCTATCTCTCTTTACCTCAATATTTTCTTTCTCAAGTATTTTCCAGGCTCCATATTTACACTTGGTGCATCAAAATAATTTGGAAATTTTCTTAAGATAACCTTGAGGTCTGTGCTATATCTCAAATTGAACTCAGGGATTTCACTGGGTGACCTATGGAAATTTGATAGGAATCAGGTCAAGTCTATTCTAGCGAAATAAATAGACTAGTTAGTTAATACTCCCTTCGTCCCCCTGTTATTGTCCCATTGCGGTTTACGATGTTTGACCGACGATAAAGCAAACAGATCCCTGTCCGCACTCAAATTATTTTTAGGAAAAAAAAATTACATATTCAGAAACTACATTAAAAGATTTACAAAGTCGCAAAAACCAGAATCAAATTTGATAAAAATTTGATACATAAAGTAAGAGATTAAGAGTGATTTGTGTTGACCAAGTGAATAGGAAATGGGACAATAATAGGGGGACGGAGGGAGTAGTTGTTTTCGGTTATTAGCTATTAATTACTTTCGGTTGAGCTAGGAGGCTATAAATAGAATAAGTTTGGGAGAGGTCAAGAAGGCTGTTTTTAGACATTTTGTCTTGGACTGGGAAGTTGGAGTTTTATCTCCTTTGGGATATGGTGTACGGTTTACCTCCATTTAATGAAATTTCAGTTTCCTTTCTCTTTTGTTCTTAATTTCTGTGATTAATTCTGGAATTGCGAAGTTCTTATCAAAATTTCATAGAATATGTTGGCATATCTTAAGTTATTCTAAGAAACATGCATAGTGGAGGGCTATTTTAACAAATGTTAAAAAATAAAAATGTTAGGGTTACCTCAGGAAAATTTGTAGTCAGTTATGTTCTTGGCTTTTCTTGATGGCGTTATTAGTTTCATTTTGTTACGTTACCTATGAATTCATCACACACAACCTAACTTCCAATATGATGGTTTCCAGGAGGGATATGTAGTCTATGAGTGCAACCAGCGGTGTAGCTGTGGTAAATCTTGTCAAAACAGAGTGTTGCAGAATGGCGTTCAAGTGAAGCTTGAGATATTCAAAACTGAGACAAAGGTAACATTTTCCCTTTTCGTTTGAAATTCTCAATGTAACCCCAATTCTTTACGTTTTCTTTATTTTCCCGTTTCTATCACATTTTGTGAATAGGGGTGGGCTGTCAGGGCCAGAGAAGCAATCATTCGTGGTACTTTTGTGTGTGAGTTCATCGGTGAGGTAATTGATGAAGAGGAGGCTAATAGGAGGCGCTGTAGGTCTGTATGCTGCTTTTCAATCTGCTGTTTTCCTTTCCCTTTCTTTTTAAAGATAGTTTGCTAATTCTATTAGCCACTTAATTTTTATGCTTACTTTTATGTGACATAATTAGGTATGGGAAAGAAGGTTGTGCATATTTTTTGGATATTGATGCACAAATAAATGATATGAGCAGACTGGTTGAGGGGAAATCTCCGTATGTGATTGATGCCACAAATTATGGTAACATTTCTCGTTATATCAATCATAGGTGAGAAGGCTTTCCCCTCCTACAATTGGCTACTCAATTTGGCTCCTGTCTGGTTTATCTGAATATATATCTTGACTTATTTGTTTAGATGAACTGCATCTTACCAAACCCATTTCCTATCATAAAGTTTAGTGGATTCAAACAATTCCAACCAAATAGCCCTTGTCAAAGTCATATTTTAATAGATTTATTGGTTTAACTTGTTTGTGACACTTCTTTTTAATTCATTAAATTGAATGGAATTAACTTTTGTTTAAAAAAGTTTTTTTAGATAAGTTTTCTTTTATTGAGTTAAAAAAACAATGACCAATGGAATTCAATCAGCCGTTTTGTTATTGATCTTTTTACAACATTTACTAAATTCTGATGTTAATTTTTCTTTAGCTTTATGTGTATTTTTTCTCATTATATAGTTACTATAATAATTAATATTATTATAATGTTTGGTGCTTGTAGCTGCTCACCAAATATGGCAAATCACCAAGTGGTTGTGGAGAGCATGGATTATCAACTTGCGCATATTGGCCTTTATGCCGCCAGAGATGTGAGTATAAACTCTATATTAATACACTGATGACATTATACTCATTCATTAACGATCCTCTGATCCGCACCACTTTATAATCAGATACTTGCAGGCGAAGAACTGACATTTGATTATCACTACAAATCCTTGCCCGCAGAAGAAGGGATTCCATGCCTTTGTGGATCTTCCCATTGCAGAGGTCGACTTTACTAAGCCACCCTGCTTTGTCACAATTAGTAAGGAGTTTAACTTAGTAGTTGTACATATACCTATCAACCAGAAGAAATGAAGTGCTTTTTCGACTAGGTTAGATTTCTGAAGCATCTCAATTCTGAAAAATTGGACCCCCTTTTTCTGTATAGCATTAGAGCTTCTTTATTAATGGATGAGTTGTAGTGAAATTTTACCCAGCCAAAGTGTAAATTTTCCGATTTTAATCAGTGCCATCAAGTTTCAAACCCCATTGACCAAGTTAACAATGATTGCAGTTACATCAGGTCCAAACATTTATAACAATCTTCGGAGGCATCATAAAATTAAATGATTTAAATCATTTATGTGATACCTATTTTTGCACTTCACTATCTAATAATGGACTAATGGTGTGTAATAAATACACACAACCAGGTTTTCTGTACGACATTTGTATTTATGGATCTCACATTCTCACATTTTTGTCACTTCATGGTCCAAGATTAATTGTATTTAGGAAATAATTTAATTAAATCAGGATTATAAATATTTATAGCTTAAGAAGTCAAAGGTTGCATTTCTTAACTTCGATCAAGTGTCTGTTTAGGATGACTTAGAAAGCATTCTTTTAAATTATACTCTCTATCCTATACTGTAGGGACGGACTCGGGTCCGGGTCGGGCCTAGGCCCGGGCGGGCTGGTGGTCAGGAGTGGTGGACCCGTGACCGGCCCGGGTAACCACTGGGTCCGGGCCGGGCCGGGCCCATTATCAATTTTTTTTCCCTCTTCCTAATTAACCCCCCCCCCTCCCACCCCCAACTCCCCAAACCACCCCAAATGGCCCAAAA